>CM031237.1:777708026-777720526 GCA_018340775.1 Taxus wallichiana var. yunnanensis | reverse complement strand
ATTTTTAATTGTATATGAGCAATTAAAAATTCGTGAAAGCACTCGGGTGAATGCAAATTCGATGAAGGCTTGACTAGAAGATTGGAAGATCCTGGAAGGAATTTTCCACGCACTAACTTCTACACGGCCACGTCGAAACAAGAGGATGAATTTGTGCGAAGCTTTTGCAATTATGAGATCTGGATCCGGACTTGTGTCTCCGATGTCGGCGTCGAAGGGAAGTAATGCACGATGCCGCCGAGCTTTCTTTTTCATCCCGCTTTGCCATGGCTATATCTATCTTTGTCTGAACAATTCTTTTTCTCCTTATTTCAGCAGGAATTCTTCAAAACTGGTGTAAATCTGGATAATTCTTTAAATTCAAAGGATATGTTCAATGTATTAGACATTGATTTAAGCTTCTTTTCTCTTATAAAGCACCTATAAGGAATTCCTGTAATTGATTCAGACAAAGATGGCAACCGGAACATGAACAGTGGATTTTAATCATAAAAATTTGCATAATTCAAGTCTGCTGCCCCAAATTTGATGTTTTATTTGCATGCAAAGCAAGCATGAATTTTACCAACTTCACCTGAGCACCTATATCACTTATGCAAACAATTATCCAAACACAAATCAACCTCCTTCAACTTGTGCACCAATTCTGGAAGCTTTTAGCATTAATTACACCTTCTTTTGAGCAAAAATCCTCTCCAAATGGGGCGCACTTTTTGCCTGGGCTGCACTTCTCTGCTTTGGAATTAATTAATTCATCTTTATGGCAGCCCTCGCTATATAATCCTTATGATTCTATAATTAATTAATGTCTTTCCTATTCCTAGCAATTAATTAATTAATTAATAAGCTTTACTCTTCAAATGGGGCGCCTATTTTGTGCATGCTCATGGCTGCCATTAAATAAATTAAATTTATTTAATTTTAGACTTCTACTTCCAGTTAACTCAAGCTTCACAGTATGCTTTGACCTTAGCCACTGAAAATAGGAATTAATTAATTCATTTAATACTTTAAAAAGTATTATTTATCTCTCAAATGGGGTGCACTTTTTGACATGAAGGAGCTGCATTAAATAAATAATATTTATTTAATTTTAGAACTGTCTATTTCCAACTTCCTTTTGTCCACTTTCTCTGTTGTTCCACAAGTCTCGGGCGCAAAATTGGGTGAATAAATATTAACAAATATTTATTTAATGCATTATTATTCACCCAAGGTGAGTCGCACTTTTGGAATAAGGAATTTCTATTTTTAAAAGTCAATTGGCAATGGGACTATTTACCTTGCAAGGCAGCCTCGAAAATCCCATGATTCACTTAAGCTGTTTGACTTTCATAATGAGATTATTTACCCTGACAGGCAAGCAATAAAATCCCATCAATGCCTTAAGTGATTTTTCTTTTATTTCACAATAGGAATTTTTACCTGCAAGGCGGCTTAAGAAATTCCCGCCTACCTCCGCCTCTAATTTTTCCATTGTGACTTATGTGGCGTTGCTTCCATGGGAAAAAGTACCTGCTTGAAAGCAAAGTACAAAATTCCCACCCTTGTTGTTGCTAAAAAAATCCCATGATTCACTTCAAACCCTCTTTTTCCAAAAAAAGCGGCGAGCCAGAAGAAATTTTTGGTGCACGATTTGTCTTTTTTCCGAGAGAACCGGACCTCCGATTACGAATTCCTTCGGCAACGCAGCGTGCATAGGTGATCTCCGGATACTCCCGAGGCCAAGAATCAGACCAAACCGGCAAAGGAATTGATCTAGAGAAATTTCACAGAAAACGAAACGGGTAAACACAAAATGTTGCCAGAAGTCACAAATAAAGCCCAGGATTCATTCCTGGTTAAAACCCTACTGGTATATGGGAATATGGACATGTACAATCACAAGAGGGTTAAACCGGAGCACAAATTGCCTCAAACGGGGCTCAAAATAATTAAATACAAATTTCGCAGGCAAACCCCAATGACAGAATAAAACAATTTTGGGCATCTAGGTATTTGTCGAAAATGGCTAATATGGATCCTTGGGAATATCTTGACACATTACAGGAACTTTCTGGCAATAAAAACACAAAACGACCCATTATTTTAAAAGTACAAAATTTTTAACATGGGGTAGTCTCAGATTTTAGGGTGAAATCTGGGGACCGTGCACGTACCCAAAATCAGAAGGTAATCTTTGTCTTGCCAGGAACAACATGACACGTTCCCCAATGATGATACAGGTCTCCTCGCAAGGTGTTCGGGATCCGAAAAGCTCTCCGAGTGTGCGTTAACATCCCGCATGCCCCGCTTAGCCCCGCGTGCTTTGTTTTCCCTTTTTCCCCTCTTTTCTTAGCCATTTTCTCTTGATGTGATGAAACGCCGCCCGTCTGCTGGCGGCGGTCAGAATCGCCGCCCTGCTCGGGCGGCGGTCCTTTACGCGTTTTCCAGAAAGCTCTTTTAACACGACTCACGTAAATTCAACATTTTACCAGCTTTCTTTCACTTACGTAAATTCAACGTTTTACTTGCATTTATGATTCTGGTTCCCTGGAATAGTGTTTTGCCATTGTTTATAGTTTAAGAGTTCTATTTGGCTTTTACCTTGGGTAAATGCAAATGCTATAAATAGTTGGCTTGTGCTCAAGCAAATGGCCCCTCATTCACTTCTCATCTTCTCATTTCAGTAATTCAGTCTTTTATCTTGCTTAGGATTCATAGTTTAGTTCATTGCATGCTTAGTTAGCATTGTTTTACTGTTGGTAAGCCACAAATCCATCTTGTGCAAGCAGTGTTGTTATTTCATCCAATCCATTGGAGTAGAATAGCTTAGGAAGCCATTAAAGTTGCAGGTTTTGCTCCTCAAACAGGATAGTTTCGGGTTTGGCTTGTATGTTGCATGACTCGCATGATAGATCCCATTTAGGAATTGCATAAGCCAAGCTCGTACTTTTGCGCTATCCCTCTCCTACTCGCATTGTATTGGGCCTATGTCTTAAGCTACCTTTGTCCCAATATCTACTTCTATTGATGCTAGCATTACACGTTTTTACGGATCCACGTGAACACGAAAGAAGCGAGGAGATCACTTGAGGGGACAAGATCATACACACCATCGGATTCGCCACATTACTGCAGAGATCCAGGTTCTAGTTTTCAAGGTTTTAGTTAGAATCATATCAAATAGAGTAGTTAAATGCTTCATTTCAGTAAATTCTATTCTCGATATTGCCAGGGAAGTTGTGGGGATTGATAGTTTCTGAGAAACTATGATTCACTCCTCACATCTGAGGTAGGATCGAGAATCTTGCAAATAGACTACATAAGCTATTTTATTGTTTAGAATAGATCTACAAATTGCACAGACAAATAGCTACACTCGGTTATTTTGTTTGTTTTAAATTATTATTTTAGTTGTCGTTCTAGATATTTTAAATAGCTGTTTTCTTAAATTTGTAAAGTTCATCAGAAAACACAAAAAAATAGAAATCATATATAGATATATTCGACGTAATTAAATTTCATTTTACTGTAGTTCGTTTTACATTGTTGCTTTTGTATGACAATCACGGGACCTAGAGAGCCCAGGGAATACATATTCGAGCCAATCGTGCCTCAACCCAATCTCATCACGGCAATAACTGATATAGATCAAAATCTTAGGATTCAAGTCTTCCGAACAATGGTAAGCTTGCAACAAATCAATTCCCAGTTGAGCGGGTTAAACATAGAAGACGACCAAGCACACATTTTGGTCAAATCAACCGAACTACAGATTACCCTAGGCAACATTCATATGACTGTAGAAGGGTTTGAAAGAGAACAAACCTTTGGTTGTGATCCTTTGGTCCCACAACCAGATGCAGGAGACACTCTTCTAGATATAGATACCGGCCTAAGAATCCAGGTTGCACGAACGACCTGTAGGGTATTATGAGAAAATCACACAGTTATTGATCCTAAATATAGAAGCTGAGAAAGCATACGATTACTGGATATTAGGGATTAGAACTTGATTTCACGCATGACCATAACAGGTCCACAACAACTAAGAATCTACGGTTGTGACCCACAAATCCCGCACCCAACGAATCCATAGGAGAATTAGACATAGACACTGGCCTACACACACTAGTATTCCGGTCTACCCCACTTCCACCTATCATCATCGAACAATTATCCTTGCTAGACACAACAACTAACAGAGCTAGGGAATTCTGGACTAGGCCAGAGAATCATCCATAGAATTGACTACATTTACCATCCACCATATGACCCTGTCCAGGAGAAATACACGAAACTATCCCGAGTCATTTTCCACGTATTCCACAACCTATAGATCGAATCACGCCAGAGCTTGATATTGATTGGAGCCTTCGAGCAGTCATCCTTGCTGACCGATCTATCACACCAGTTCAAGTTAGGAGGGCCTTCTTTGCCTTAGACTCGCAAATTCCACTAATGCGTATTGAAGACATTAGATTGCCTAACTAGTTTGTCTGCATCTCACACATATTCCATACCCACCGGCTGTCTCGGCACGACCTCGGGAGGTCGGGTGCGAGGAAGAGTTACTTGTAGATTCCCACGCTCGCTTGTCACTTTTCCATCGTAGAAAATTGGTGAACCCGACGTGAACTTCCTACTTTCTAGTTCGGAGTCATATTATTAAGTGTTCTTCCAAGTTAGTATACTTTTCATCTTTCCCGCCTCATTGGCTTTCGCCATCACCTTTGCTCCTTCCCATTATTCTGCGGGTATTCAAATATCCCCCGAATATGTCGGGATTCGATACATATGGCAGACCCCTCTTGGGTCTTGATGCATACTACGCCCAGCAAAATAGGCAATCATCACCCTCACTCTCAGTATGGGGTGACAACTACTCAACTAACCAGTTGTCAACACAAACTCGAGAATCAGATATAACTCGTCATTTCAAACTGAGGAGTTAGATCAGCTCGCTCAAACGCAACAAATAGAGCCTTCGGGCTCGAATAACATGACGTTCACCGGAGAATCTGGTTCATCTCCTCAGATGCTGCTTAGACCACAAATTAGTAGACAATCAGACTCATACCGAGGTTTAGACGATGAATATTTGGTACGTTATGCCAGGAACTACCAATGTTCTCAAAGTATGTATCCACCTATAGGAGGTTTATAAACACAACCCGAGGTCTCTTTTCAAGAAAATACCTCTGTGCCACTGCATATAGGAAATACTCTCGGAGAAACTTGGCAAGATAGCGATCATTTCATAGCAGGATATCACATACCTATACAAAACCATTGTATACAACAAACGCCACTACGGCAAAACACCGTGACTTCACCAAATGAAGTCATTTCAACTCTAATAGAAAAGGTTAGAGGGTTAGAACTTGCCCAAGCAAGTCAAAATTCGCAATTCATGCAAACGGGGAGTTCGATCCTCCACACCATCCTAGCCAAGTAGATCTCCTCACAGGAGTAGACACGTTAGGCATGACTCCTCAGTATTCACAACAAACGCCAACTAGACCCACCATCTCTAACACTGTTCCTCCCGGTCTAGTACAAAACAATCCATTCCTGGACAGCACCCCGTCATACTTAAACATATACTCCAAATCATCACAAGGGGATATGTTCTCCTCTCCCGACATGTTTGCTCAAACACAGGGGCTTCCTTATGCCCCTGCCAACGCATACGCTACGCCATATCAACAACCCATTCCACCACCGCTCCCTCAGCAGGCACCATCAATGGTCGAAACATATGCGATAGGGACATACTCAGAATATTTGAAAGAGCCCTTGGATTTCACCATACGAAGCGTCATGCTTCCAAGACCTCTTCCTGATTTGCCCAAATACAAAGGTGAAGGGGATCCAAATGCACATATCAAAGCTTATACTACAGCCATTCGAGAACTACTCCCATGGGATGGGGTTGTTGCTAAAATATTCCCAAAAACCTTGGAAGGCATCGCTCTCGATTGGTATTATAGAATACCTGAGGCTTCCATCCATTCGTTCAAACAACTCATGTCAGAGTTCATCAAGGCCTTCGACATGAACAAATTATTAAGAACAGGAATCAGAGAGTTCTTACACATCAAACAAGAACACAACGAATCTATCGCCCATTTCATCCAAAGGTGGCGTACAGTTCTTTATTCTTCGGCAAGTGCTCCAAATATGGATCAAATGGAACTATGCGATTTATTCCTTCATTCGCTTAGCAGAGAGGTGAAGGAAGAAGTCCAGAAGTTCCCATTAAGAACTTACGATGAAGTACTTGAGAGCGCTCTTCGAATAGATCAAGCGGCAATTGATAGTGGTCGCAAAACATATGGAGCAAACGGGAGGCTAATCGCCCCCAACGAGAACACTACAACTTATCCTCGCCACGACGTCAATCAAGGACCTAAAATCCTTAACAAAAATCGGGGTGTAACAACAGATGGAGTAACCGACCAGCCTAAAAAGGTAAATGTTGTCAATACTCCATCACAAACTTACAACCAACGAAATAACAACTTTACCCCGACAATCAATACAGTGGATTTTAACCATCCACAACAACAACAACAATGGCGAAATCCCATACAGGGTCCAAGCCAAAATTCAACTAGGTACCAAAACCAGAATTCAAACCAAAAACAACAAACGCAAAATTTTAATAGACAACGGTTTGATCAAAATTTTGGGCCACAATACACATCAAACCAACAAACTAGGAATTACAATCCTAATTCGTATTGTGGTTTCCACAAAATTCGAGGCCATGACACTAGAACGTGCCGTGACTACAATAAATTCATGCAACGCTTGCCAGATGAACAAAAACAACTTTTCATGGATATGTTCTTAGCAGATCCTACGTCACCAACGTCAAATACCTTTTCAAGGGCAGTTTCCCCTCAAAACGCACCCCTGAAGATCTTTAATGATCCACTCCCAAATCATGATAACAACAGGCTAAATCTAACTAGGACGAACAAGGGTGCGATGACAGGAAACAATGATCATGAAGCCTCGACCTCGCTAAATCCATTAGTTGCGCCACAACTAGGAAGTCAGCCACGACCTAAGGTAGTCGGTTTAGTAGAGTTAGACGTTGAGCTACCCATCGAAGCTATAACAAGGACGCGAGAATATTTCTCTCGGCCAAGTCAAGCCACACAGGAGGCGAGATGGCATCCAACAAATCGTAGTAAAACTTTGTGGGTGCCTATGATTTGATTAACGACCTAACAAAACCTTCTCGCACATTTCATTCTTAGACTTACTAAAGAACTCTCACCTTGCTGAAGGCTGCTCTTTTAGAAGCATTAGGTTTAGGTCATCTAATTAACATCACTCCACCGCCTGAAACACAGGTAAATCATGTGGACTTTGATGTTCATCCTCCAAGGCAGGCAGATAGGGATGTCGAATTCATATTCGAGATAAACAAAATGCCGACAGATGCTGAGATCGCACGCCGAGGTGATCTAGCCTTACATTTGCAAGTATGGGTTTATAACAACTATGTAAAGCGTGCAATGGTTGATGATGGGGCAGCAGTTAACATAGTCCCCTTCTCTTTCCTCCAAAAGCTAGGGTATGGAGAAACCAATTGTTCCACAACTCGAAATACACTAAGGGGCTATGATAGTCTTAAAGCCACCTCGGTTGGAACTATAATATTACCGGTCACCTTAGGACCCAAAACCATCTTGACTGAGTTTTATATTATAGATCGGGAAACTAACTATAATATGATCCTCGGCCGACCATGGATACACCGCATGAAGGCAATCCCTTCTACACTATTTCAAGAAGTAAGGTTTTTACATTTAGGAAAGGTATTCGTGGCCAAAGGTGATCCAAAACCATTTGATGTACACCTAGCTGACTTAAAGAAAAGACCAGGCGTACACTCGGAGTTTGAGCTCCCAACAAACCAACTTAATAAACCTACCGATGCAAAAACAAAAGAAAAGTTGGTACCTACGACAGATCTTGAAACTATAAGCCTAGCCAAAGTAACCCCAACCCCCAAAGATGAGGCTAACACTGTAGAAAGCAGTATCATTAGGAACTACTGCAAAGATCGTTGAACTGCTAGAAAATGATCTACCAATATTCTTACCATTCGATTCAGTAGGCATAGGATATTCCCTAGGCATTGGCTCTCTTCCAGCAGAGGATCTCTGTATGGTGGAAGTAGAATATACAAACACAACAGATATCCCACCGTCCATATTCCCAGCTAAATATTGGACACTCCATTTTGATGGAGCTAGATGTCGATTATGGAGCGGGGCAGTGTAATCTTTACTTCCCCTGAAGGAAAAGTCTTACCTTTTGCCTTTAAACTAAATTTCGAGTGCACAAACAATGGCGCTGAGTACGAAGCCCTCCTCCTTGGCCTCATCTTAGCTAAGAGAATTGGTGTTGATAACATCAGAGTCTTAGGAGACTCGCAATTAGTAGCAAACCAAGTCTCTGAGGCATATGAAACCAAAGCCGAGCACTTACAACTTTACAAAAAAGCTGTATTAGATTTAAGCAAGGAGTTTGACTTCATATCAATTGAAGCAATCCCGCGAGAGAAAAATCTTCTCGCCGATTCAATAGCAACTTCAGCATCACGTTTTACTCCAAGCAATGAGTTAGAGGATACCCGTTTCATGGTATCCCTTCGTGATGAACCATTGATAAAGACAATGACAAATTCTCTTTTAAACGGAAATGAATCTACTATCCTAGACCATGTTGATAGTGATATGGCCACTTTGGATTACTTAAACGCCTATGCGGCACTACATCTCTCCTATCATATGATAGATTTGTCCTTAATCCCACATTCGTCTTCCTACTTCGGAAATCCCATGGTGGATCTTCCCTCACAAATGGAACCTAACATATGCACTGATAGAAAATGGGGATGATTTGGATTTACCTCCGGCACCACACTTGAGTTTGAAAGGGTAACGCCTCTTTGATCGAAGAAACAATTGATATTAACATCGGAACGGAAGACGAACCAAGGATATTGAAACTAGGGTCCTCGTTAACCCCAGAGGAAGTAGAAATACACACTCAGATCCTCAAAGAACATCAGAAGGCGTTTGCATTTAATTATAAGGAAATGACAGGAGTTGCACCCCACATTGCGGTGCACAACCTCGTCACTAAATCGATGCAAAGCCGATTAAACAAAAATCGAGACCCATGAAACCCAAGGTAGCTCTCATGGTAAAAGAGGAGGTAATAAAACTCCTCCAAGTAGGATTCATCAAGCCAGTCGATTACTCCCAATGGGTATTTAACATCGTTCCCGTTCTCAAGAAGAATGGGAAGATACACATCTGCATAGATTTCTGAGACATCAACAAAGCGTGTCCTAAAGGCGACTTCCGTTGCCATCCATTGATGTCATTGTTGATCTGACAAATTTAGGTTTGAACTTTTGTCTCTCATGGATGGATTCTCGGGATACAATCAAATCAAAATATCTGAACAAGATCAAGCTAAAACCACATTTATAACTCCTTGGGGAACTTATTGCTATGTTGTCATGCCATTTGGTCTCAAGAATGTTAGTGCTACATACCAGCGAGCTATGACATATATATTTCACGATTTAATTCATAAAATCGTGGAATCCTACGTAGATGACTTGTTGGCTAAGGCCAAGAAGCGTTGTGACCATCCGGAAGTACTCCGCATCATTCTCTCACGTCTGATAGAGTACGGAGTCACGCTAAATCCTAGAAAAATGCGTCTTTGGTGTAACAGGAGGGAAGCTCCTAGGTTACATCATATCGTCACGAGGGATAGATGTTGATTGACCAAAATTCGGGTTGTCCTCGAAATGGTTCCACCTTCGGATGAATCGGAATCGGAGTCGTTTCTCGGAAAGCTGGGTGCAATCCGAAGATTCATCGCGAACTTAAGTTTCGCCATACATCCAATCAACAATTTACTCAAGAAAGACTATAGCATTGATTGGACTGAAGATTGCAATAAAGCCTTTCAGCTGCAGCGATTAAGTGTTTCTTGTTGTCACCACCTACGCTAATGCCACCTAAGCTAGATCGCCTGCGTTAATTTTATACTCACGAGCTACCGATGTCTCATTAGCTTTGCATCTTTGGCTTAAGAAACGATGACAAGAGAGAACACGCGATTTATTTCATTAGCGAGCGTTGCTCGACTATGAAACACGTTATACCCAGCGAGCGAGAATGCCTCGCCATAGTCTTTTGCAACCAAACGCCTAAGACACTATATCTTTGAATCAAGAAACAAGGGTCATGATAAAAGCAGGACCATTTGCGAACTTTTTTCACACAAGGGTCCTTGTCTAAAAAGGTTGGATGTTTTATAACCTTAATGGGAGAATTCGAATTAACATTTGTAAATCAGAAGTCCGTTAAGGGACAAATCATCGCAGATTGGTTAGCTGATAACCCATTAGATGGAGGCGATTTAGTAGATCTGGACTTCCCAGACGAGTGCGTATACTACATCGAAACCCGACCTTCTATCTCTGAGTGTCCTTGGTACACGGGTATCATTAATTATATCATGGACCATACGTATCCAGAAGGGGCTACACCGCAACAAAGAAGGCGGTTACGTATTATCGTAGCTAAATATGTCATTATAGAGCAAGTGCTCTATCGGAAAGCGTTCGACGGAATGCTTCTAAGATGTGTCGACACAGAAGAATCCAAGAAGATTCTCCATGAATCTCACAGTGGAATGTGTGGAGGCCACTTCGGTGGCCATGCCACCGCTCGTAAAATACATCGAATGGGCTATTTCTGGCCTACTTTAGAACACGACACGTAGTAGAATTCATACGCAGGTGTCATAAGTGCCAAGAATTCTCCCATGAGATCCACATGCCGGCACAAGCTCTGCAACCAATCGCTACTCCATGGCCCTTTTCTACATGGGGCCTAGATCTAATAGGAAATTCTCTCCCTCGTCCACAGACGGCCATAATTTTATAATCACGGCCACTAAATATTTTACCAAATGGGTAGAGGCTATGCCTCTTACTCACCGTGCACTGGTTCTTGTAATCGCAAGTTCATTTTGAACCAAATCATTTGCAGGTACGGTATCCCGCAAATCATTATCTCCGATAATGGAACTTCTTTTAAAAATGAAGAGGTTCGCGAGCTATGCAACAAATTTAAAATAAGCCATCATACGGCTTCTTTGTATTACCCTCAAGCCAACGGACAGGCTGAAGCGACGAATAAAACACTAAAAGCCATTCTCCTTAAAACGGTGAAAGAAAACAAACGAGATTGGCACTTGAAGTTATATCCGGCCTTATGGGCCCACCGAACCTCAATAAAAACACCAACAGAGAAACTCCTTTCTCACTAGTATTCGGGGCAGAGGTAGTTCTCCCACTCGAGGTTGAAATACCCAGTCTCCGCATTTCATTACAAGGGATTCTGGATGAAGATGCTTACAGGGAAGCACGTCTCTCCCAATTAGAAAGCCTAGATGAAGCTAGGTTAGATGCTGAGCAACGACATAGAGTCTATGCGACCGGATGTGCCGGCAATATAACAAGAAAGTCTATGAACGCGACATATATGAAGGTGATCTAGTTCTAAGGCTAGACAACCGGATCGACAAGAAGACCGGCAAAGGAAGGAAATTCCGGCCTAAATGGTTGGGCCCATACCGAGTCATGAAGGACTATGGAAACGGTGCATACCTCTTATGTACGCTAGAAGGTGAGGAATTTGGCGAAACGGTCAATTCCCTGCACCTCAAGTGGTTCTACGCGTAAGCAGCTAGCACTACTTATATATATATCTACATTGCATCTTCATATAGATTAGGATCATATTGTCCACTTGTTTCGTACACAAATTGTGATCAAGGAATCTATTCTCAAAGCAATTCATTACAAATTCATGATGTTGTTGGCATAAACACTTTAATCATACTTCTCCATTTTCATGATATCATCAAATTATCTCGAGAATCATTTTATCAAATAAAGCTAGACATGACGAAGTCTTAATGGTAACCATATCAAGATCTGCAAGTTTATTCTCACTTTGTTGGTTTCTTCTTAGGATAGGTGTCTTGCTTATGGTCTCATTCTAGAAGCTTCATGGTGTCACATCTATCCCATATGTATATCTCTTTGAAATAAACACATATTGACATTTTACTCAAATAAACAAGTCAAACATTGATCAAACGAGAAAATTTTAATTTTACACATTTCCTTGCCCCTGACCAACCTGGTGATGAGCTTGCGTCTCTTACTAGTGACGTAGGGTTGGGAAAGGATGGAAATGCCCTTACTACTGAGCTATGCTTTGCCCACGGTGGTAAACCCACGCTTCTTACTTAGTAGCATGGGGCAAAGTGTAGGGGGTCCTCTTGACAAATAAATGCAAAAGGTCATACACAAACAATTCAAACTTTGAAACTTTGAGTCAAAAACAAATGAATCGGATGTTCACAATCCCAAGAGAGTTAAAATCCTAAAAACCTAG
>CM031237.1:775372954-775695454 GCA_018340775.1 Taxus wallichiana var. yunnanensis | reverse complement strand
GTTCCAAGTGCGGAGTGGTAATTGTCACACCGTGTGGAGGAAGAACAATTGTATTCCGAGTCTTCATTGCTGCAATTTCACAAGCAACCCAAAGCAATAGAAATGTAAAAAAGCAATTCTATAGAAGTTATGCAAGCCTCGATAAGTTCCATGCCGGAAATGGAAGCCAAACACATTTTTTTTTGTTGCGGAGCACCAACAAGGAATCAAAGACAAATATTGGTGTGTCGTTTGTTTTGGCAGTGACTTTAAAAGCCTTGCCAATGGACAGTCTAACACCCAATAATGGGCGTTCCGATGCGGCATCCCAGGGGCAATAACCCCTCAGCACACACCGAATCCTGCCATTGTCGAAGGTGCTTGCCCCTTCATGCCGCGGTTGAAGATCGAAAGCAAAGAAATAGTGTTTTCATGCAACACATACAACAGTAAGATGTTTTAAGATAGACAAATTAACCCACATAATTAAGTATTTATGAAAATGTAGAAGGGAAAAAATGCAAAAAACAACACATAATCAATAACCAATTTTATAAACAATATGGTAGGGAATTTTCCATGAGATAAAGAAAAAAAAGGTTATTTTCAGAAAAACCTTAAAGTTCATGAACACAACAACTACATAAAGGCAAGTGAGACACTTCATTCACAAAGAAGAATATCATATTCTACGAGCAATCTTAAAGTTCATGAACATCACAATTATATATTTGCATTAAACAGTCAACAATGTGCATTGAATGGAATTGTGGAGTTCTGTAAACTGAAAGGAAATAACTTTACATGAGAGTACATAAAGAAAGTAATGCAAAACAACAAGATCAGATCTGCACAAGACAATGTTTATTTCTTAGATGGTTTATTCTGCTAACACTTAAAGATATAATTTGGATAAATCAGTACTAATAGATGAGCATGTACTAATAAATGTCATAGTACTTATAATTGTGATTGAAATTCATAGTAATAAAATAAAATAAAATAGGACCAATAAATGTGTGACTTGTACCTAATACTAGTGTGCAAGGGTCAATCACATAATGACACATGGTATGCACGACTATTAGTCACCCATGGCCTATCAGCGCGCCTGATTTTTATAGTAATTTAATTCATAATGTTTTTCCCTGCAATTAAGTGCACCTAAAAAAGGTAGCATAAATAAATAATATGCTACATAATGGTGTAAAAATGAGTATTATGCATTTATTTTGGAAAATCAGTGTTTCCATATTTCAGACCTAGTTTTTGTTTCCATTTCCATTTCCAAGCAACTTTAGAAATAGAAAACAATCAATTTGACAAATGACACAAACAATTGCCAATAGACATTTTGAAAACCATGTATGCTATATAAAATGGGGTAGTATGAAGCCACCGATTTACTATATCCGAAATGTGAAATGAATAAGCAAACAAAGCCTTGTGATGTACCTAACTA
Organism: Taxus wallichiana var. yunnanensis; assembly: GCA_018340775.1. Lineage (NCBI taxonomy): Eukaryota > Viridiplantae > Streptophyta > Pinopsida > Cupressales > Taxaceae > Taxus > Taxus wallichiana. The sequence goes on along the minus strand of CM031237.1, from coordinate 775,694,013 downwards.
TCCCATAACATGGCGGCAACAACAATAAAACCAATTTTGAATCACTATCATCCCATAGAAATCTGGATATAAAAAGACACCAATCATTATAACAAGGACTGAATAAAATATGCACCATGTTGGGTATCTCTAATCTTTATCTATCTGCAACGAAACAACAATGAAGCAAGAGTCATTGAGGCAACTCTAGCAATAGGACAAGTAGTTTGAAATTCATGGAAATATGCCTATAAATGCAAACATTGAATCCAAAGCATTTATAGCATACAAGCCAAAAAAAGAGCTAGTTTGTAGGAAGCCCATCCTCTGAAATTGCTTATGTTGACAACTATTGGACGAAACAAATCAATACAACTTTTGGTCCCATAGACTGTTGGTCTCATGGACTTAATTAAAATCTTTCAATTCAATTCAATTAAAACCCTTATGGCAGGCTACATATTCAATAAAATGGCAGCAGCAAGAATAAAACCAATTTTAAGAACTATCCTGTAGCAAAGAAATAATAATCAAGCAAGTAACACTAAACAATAATGAAGCAAGAACCAGTAAGACACCTCTAGCTATAGAACACCAAGTTTGAAATTCACGGACATGTGCCTATAAATACAAACAGAAAACCAGTTTGTCGGTAAATTCATCCTATGAAATTTCTTACGTGAACAAGTAATGGCCAAGAGAAATTGCTACACTCATATTTATGCAAAGAGTTGAAGGGAAAGAGCAGCAGACGGGAATTAAGTGTGCAGTCATGGATTTTATTGCCTACAGTAGTTATACAATGTAGTATTACAAAGTCCCTGAATGGAATGAGCTCGAGTGACAAATGATCAGGCCTTCTATAATGGAAACCCGAGTTCAAATCCCCACAGAGATGTTATAATATGTTAAAAATTTCGGAGTTTTACAAGTTATTAAATCCAGTAGACTACCACATCCAATTCTAGGTAAGGCCTACCCAATGAACAAAGCCAGATGGAAATAGGCGGCAAATTTGTAAGGATAGATACCCCTCAGTAACAAAACAAAAATACGTAGGCGCTGCTTTATGACCTTTACTGGTAAGTGATATCACGCAATGACGTCCATACATGCTTTGAAAGGTGGAAAGCATGAAATCAGAAAGTTATGCTGATTTATACGAATGTAATCTGTACAAATGGAAGGATGCTGACAAAGAATGCCTTCATGAAATGTAGATTCTAATGTACATCATAAAAGACAAAAAGGGTGTTCAAAAATATAGACAATAAAACCTAAATTCAAACAGAAAGATCACGAAGAGAGGAATAAAATTGTATGATGGCAGATGCAAGAAACGATACCATACTTCAGATTTCCGTAGTTCAAAATTATTAGTTAGACTGGAGAGAGAATTTGGGTGAGAGGTTTTTCATCATAGGACCAAGATGAACTAAACCTCTGCCAAAATTTCAATCAAAACATTTTAAAATTTTGGTTCTTTTTTATGCCCTGTTTTTTCTTTTTCCCGAAGTGGGCGAGGAAGGAGTCTATGGTATTTCAATCCTAAAAGGAAAAAAATCAATGCTAAGGTGAGAGTTTGGAATTCAGACTAATCATTTGGCAGGAATTGATTTTTAATCGAAAACTCACCTAGTGCTCACCTGGTATGAAGCAATCTAAGTACATTTTCAAGCTCAAATTTTACATCAAAACTCACATAGCCTTACCGCTCCGAAGCTACAAGGTGATTGGGATACGAAGACAACTTTTGTTTTTTGAACAATATTATAATTCAAAAATGTTACAACAGGAGGACGACGTGAGAAACAAACCACAAAATAGAAACCCTAAATAAATAACAAGCCACAAACATGAAACACTAAAAAGTAATGAAACACACCATTAAAACAACCAAAACAAAATAAAACTAAAGAGAGACAAATTTACAACAACACTTTGGAAGGTGGTGGAAGATCATCATCCTCGGCAGAGGATGAATCCCCCATAGTCGGCTCCTTAGACAAAATTTGAAAGTAATTGCATGCAAAACTATAACATATGTATTTTATAGAGCTAAGTTCATAATGAGAGAGCATTGTTGATTATTTTTCAAGATTAAGAGATCGGGATCAACTACAGGACTAACCTCGATGCAAACCGCTTTACCTCGTCCACACACGTCCTCACATCCGTGAGAGCAACACTTTGTAAACTATTTACACTACCTCTTGTCTCTGCCAATCGGCTTCCCTCGTAATCGATAATGAGGTTAAAAGATTGACCACGGCTTGACCGAAGAGTTCTACACAATCTCAAGATCTCTCTGTGAAAGCCCCACCACTTCCTCTTCCCGAGCCTTCCCTTTTTCGAGCTCTTCAATAATACAAGAAACATTTATGGCTTCATCACAGAGACATTCGCCGTTATCACAAATGAATGTGAAATGTTTGCCTCGGAATAAGAAGATAATGATGAAATATGAAGTGTGGATCTAATGTGTGGCTTGATGGCTTCCTCCACTCCTCGAGTCTCAACCTCTACCACACTCAAGCAGCAAAGTGAAAGGAACTTTTCAGCAAACTACACCGATCAATGCCCACTATAAAATGCAAAACCCTTCCCGGAGCCCTAAGCAAGGCATTTTTATTTTTTTGGTCTAATCGATCGTCTTCCAGCAGGAGGTAGCCATTCTTCCCCTTTCTTGTTGACGCCAAAGACATGTCCACCTCCCCTCACGACTCCCGCAACTGTACTCCATTTCTGGCTCCGAGTATGCCCCCCCTCCTTCGAGCATGACGCAGGGTTCTCTGTTTTCCATGCATTCCATCACTTCTCTATCCGGGAAGATTTACCAATTTCTATCCACAAAATCGACGGCTCCCATGCATCCGTCCATCATCAACCGCTCCATCCTAGCCCTCACAATCTCCTTCGGTGTCAGCAAGTCGGAGGCTTCCCCACATAGTTCATGCCTTTCGGCGTAATAAAATGAAGACACACATTCTTATATTCTCGCAAAACTCCGAACAAGTTTTAACATAAAAAAACATTGTCTTGGTAGACTCATCGTAGATTATTTAATAGGATTAATCAATAATATCCTCTAACTTCTTCCCTAGAATATAGCTTCATTAATGTTATCAAGCATGCATTGTAATGATTGACATTTCAAAATAAAGGCTCCATCCATCAATCCGAAGCAGAGGTGGCGATTTACTTAATAGTATTAATCAATAATATCCTCTATCTTCTTTCTGGAATATAGTTTGTTAATGTTATCAAGTATGCATTGTAATGATTAGCATTTTAGAATAAAGGCTCCAGCCAATAGAATTAACGTAAAAAGTTTTTTTTTAACAAAATAAAATGAATTTAGAGAATCAAACTTTAGTAAAAAAAAATTAAATACGGTGGCAACCTCTAATTCATAGATAACAAAATGAGTATTTGTTTTGGTCAAGATAATATATCGCTTTGGCGAGATCATAAAACATATGAATAAATGTTTTATATTTGTAATTAAAATTTAACTAGCATAGATATCTTAAATACATCTATCTAAAAGACATCGATAGATCCCAATATAGGCACTTCAGATTGATATCTCTCGTTGTCTTTTAGATAAATGTATTTAAGATATCTATGCTAGTTTATTTTATATGGAAGATGTTCCTTCAAATATTGTCTAAGGCATCAAGGGTTGCCATGAAAATAGTACATGGAATCAAGGGTTGCCATGAAAATTATCAATATTACAAACTTTACAACCCTTTTTGATATTGGATATTTTATTGTATATCTATCTTGATCTCACCAAGCATTTCAAAGCTTCTCCTACTCAAACAAATTGTTTTATTTGCATATAAACATGCAGAGCCAAAATATGTAGATATACGCATATGATAGTATCCATCGCATCACTCACCAATTTCAGACAACTACGGTTATATATCTTGGCAAAAGAAACGAATACGATTATGTACAACTTTAAAGGAGCAATAACTATGGACTAGTGTTAGATCAAGGTAGCTCAGTAAAAACATGACATTATTAAGGACCTTCACCTATCAAGCTCAAATACAAATGGATATCAAGTGTACACAAATTTGTCTAAATCTTATTACTTGGTCACTTTTTCATCTTCCCCCACCCCCACCACCTCTTTGTTGTCCCTGTTCCAAAAACTTCATGGAGTTCATCTTCAGTGTATTAAATGTGCCCTTGTTTATGTTCTAGAAGTGTTTTGAACTGCACTACATATATAATTCATTTAAAATATTGTAAAATTACCTCTATATTAATTTGTACCTTTGAAAATTGGTGCTCAGACTATTCATTGATCAATTTATAATCTCATTGAAAATAGGGTTGTTTTTTATGTAACTAATTGAATAAGTATAGATATATTTAGTTTTATTAACTTCTTTTTCACTTTTTTGTAGGGTATTTGTGATTCTCATTCTCCGTAGTAAAGAAGAGAGTGTCGTCTCTAAACAAACTTCAGGTGGGTTTCAATATTGATTGAAGTATTTATTCATTTGTTTTGTTTATTGCATGTTATGGATTAAAAAATTATTGTAGAGTGCTTTCATGTTATTTTCTTTTGATTGTTACATTTATATTTAGACTCCAATCCTTTTTCCAAAGTGACATGTGGGGGCATGTGCCTTCATCAATGATAGGATTCGTTATGTGCTGAGGGGCTTGTTCCCAATGAGGCCATTTCAAAGCGTCCCAAGTTGGACGTTAGACTGATCATTGACAAGGCTTTTTAAGTTGCCCATCATACCTAAAAACATCTTCTAGAACTAACATACTTATTTTCCCTCTCCAATTTAATATGATGTAGACTAGAAAACCCTTGCCTCAATATACACATGTTTGACATGCAAAAGGTAATGAATTTTAGTTGCTTTGCATGAAAATAAGGAAAGCAAACAATTCTTACCTTAAAAACAATGTGTTGAAAGAAAAAGAATGCACACTCTATCAATACATTGTAAATATGGGGAGGATGAAAACCATAGATTATCCTCTCGCTTTGATGTTAATGAGGGCTAAGGTGATGTTAGTCTTTGGTGGTGGAGGTAAGGTGGGCCTTGGCTTTGCATCATAAAACAGAACATATCTCCAATCAACTACAATGACTCGCCACTAATATTTGGTACACATGCACATTTGCTAAGTCACCCCAAGACCTCAAAGTTGCCATGTCCGAATCAGTAACTCCTACGTCCATACCTAGGCTCTCAGTAAATTCCATCATTATTTTTTGCATCGCGTCTTCTATGTTAACCTTACTTTTGTAAAATTTATTTTTAAAAATGACAATAACTACCCCTCGCCTTCCTCGTGCAATACAATATAAAACAATGAACCTAACCACCGCATAAGCCCTACAAGGTTTTGGAACCCATCAAAAAACAAAAGCAAAAAAATTGTTTCTTACAATTTAAAGTTGAATAAAGAAGAATTACCTAGCTCCCACCTAATGCATTATCTATCCATAATGTCCCTTCTTCCGCCGTCCATACAGAGAAAATATCTAAAGAGATTACAAGAGACTTTATCATGGCAATGGGCACAATGTGCAAACCCTTGCTCCAACCATAAATTCCATTTTGCATGGCTAAGAGAATCGTGGCACAAAATGACAACTCCAACCTAAAATTAGAGTTTGAATTAGAGTTTTAAAATCGCACGGTTCAGCAAAGCATATCTGAATCTTAAAATGAATGATGTAATGTCATCTCACTTTTGTTCAATAGATCGAAACCCTCAGTAAATTAAGTAGGTACGCTCTACAAAGTTTCGTAAAGATAAACTATAAGACTAATTTTACCTTTGGATAATTTACGGGGGAGGAAGGACCCTTGAAAAATGCAAATAAAATGAATCCATGTATTAAACGTTGTCCAAAATTCCAAATCCCAAGTGAATGAAATAGCAAAAGCCATGCATGCAGAAGTAATTGGGGCAAAGTGCAAACCCTCCTTCTATTTCTTGCAGCTTGTTGTGATATATTCCATTTCTGCGTGGCTATGATGAAATGATGACTCCAACCCCGTGAATTAATGAACAAACACTTTAATTAAACCTTGAAACTCATAATTTAGAAACAAAAATACAGAAAATGAGCAGGACGAAACACAAACATTAATTAACTATGATAATTAACCTTACCAAAATAGTAATGTCCCAAAGCATGTGTCGCTTACATTTGGTAAAGATGCATCGCTTTAATGCGTCGCTAAGTATGACAAAGCATGTTTGAGATCGAGAATGAGCCTATAGTTTAAAATAGGCATATATAAAATGAAGACACACATTCTTAAAGCGGGGGTCCCATGGAGGGGGCTGCTGCTCCTATTTTTGTTCAGCAGGTGATCCCATGAAAAATAAAATTTAAGTAAACAGGAAACTTTAGAATCTTTTCCTTAAAATAAGGAGCATAAATTTTTTAGGAGGAGAGTTTAAGCGGATGATAAAAAGGAGGGGCTGGAAGTTTCCCACACCTGCTTCTATATTTTAGCAAGATATATTGCCAAATGTCAACTACTCAATGACCAAATTTGTTTCTTTTTTTTATTTAAATTAAAATATAACAATTTTTATACCATGGGACCATTCAGGTTTAAAATACTCCTAAAATTACTCTGCAACACTGCTAAGAAATAATAGGAACCCTCCTCTCATGGGACCACTTCCTTATATTCTTACGCAAAACTCGAACAAGTTTTAACATAAAAAACATCGTCTCTTGGCGAGTTATTTAATAGGATTAATCAATAATATCCTCTAACTTCTTTCTAGAATATAGCTTCATTAATGTTATCAAGCATGCATTGTAATGATTGACATTTCAAAATAAAGGCTCCAACTATCAATTTGAAGCAAAGGTTGGCGCGTTATTTAATAGTATTAATCAATAATATCTTCTATCTTCTTTCTGGAATATATTTTGTTAATGTTATCAAGTATGCATTGTAATGATTAGCATTTCAAAATAAAGGCTCCACCAATAGAATTAACATAAAAAGTTTTTTTTTTAACAAAATAAAATGAATTTAGAGAATCAAACTTTAGTAAAAAAATTAAATACAGGTGGCAACCTCTAATTCATAGATAACAAAATGAGTATTTGTTTTGGTCAAGACAATATATCTACCTTGGCATGATCTTAAAACATATGAATAAATGGTTTATATTTGTAATTAAAATTTAACTAGCATAGATCTCTTAAATACATTTATCTAAAAGACATCGATAGATCCCAATATAGGCACTTTAGATCGATATCTCTCAGTGTCTTTTAGATAAATGTATTTAAGATATCTATGCTAGTTTATTTTATATAGAAGATGTTCCTTCAAATATTGTCTACAGGGCATTGTCTCGGAGACTTTGATGTTAGTTGACTTTACCCCACAAATTTACTTCAGCCTTTTATATTTGAAAAACAATACAAAATAATTACTCTTTTTTTTTTCAACCCATGATAATCAACTATTTTTATTTCATATTGTCTATACAATAATTACGCCGAAGGCGTTATCCCTATGGGAAAAGGCTTTGTGGACATTCATGGGACTGTGTCAAATTTGATGGCTTAAATGAAGGTTTTGTTATTTTTAACAATTTTGCTTTTGTTATTTTTAACAATTTTACTTTTCTGATTTTGCATGTTGCTTTGGATTTACTATTTTTAAATTTTATTTTATAGCTTTTGCATGCATTAACCTTTAAATACTAGTCACTAACACTATAATTTCATTCTTTAGGCTCTCCAAGTTCTAAGTCAATTCCCTGCATTAAATTGAATTCTCGCAGGTATGCATTTAAATTTTGTTTATACTTGTATGTAGCAGTAGAACTATATTTCTTAGCCTCCTCTTATGACCAGTTCTACAACTTTGGTTCTTGGTCAATGAGGTTTTGTTTTGTGTTGTGCTTGTTTAGCTTTTTGAGCCGCATGAGGAGGTATTAATCGTAGACTTGTCCAAACTATCATTTGTTGTCACAAAAACTCATCTTCCAGAATTGCCAAAGGAAACTTGTTCACCCTTTGAAGGTTCATAGGCTGCCACGTTTTTGCCAAAGTGACTTCATGCCCTGTCATCATGCAGACAATACCAGTTACTTTAGGAAGTCTGTGGACGGTTCTTCACCGATTCTTGCTTGTATCGAACTTTTTCACTTGTTTTAACTATTTCTCCATCAACCAAATCCTTTGTTGGATTACTCTCTTTACATGATGTTGATGATAGAGTTGTCTTGGATGTTTATGATGTTTTCTCAATTTCCTCACCCATTCCACTGTGGTCTTCACTTGGAATACCAGTAGATGATCTGTCTCCATCCTCACCTTCTGTGAGACCATCTTTAACTTCATTGCTCTGCCAGGACTTGGTATTTACCTCTACGACAGTAATACCACAAGAAACATTAATCTTCACTTTCTTTACTCATCGTGTAGGATGTCCCACAGAATTCTATTTACCATGTAATCATAAAACAACAGGTTTCCAGGTGGAGAAAGCGAATATCCATGCAGACTCACAAGATTCCTATGCTTGATGCTTCCAATTTTTTCGAGCTCAGTTCCAACTTCACGCAAGCTTTTTGGGTAGTACAATCTAGAAAATAGTCTATGGAATCAGGGGCTGCCATGAAAATTATCAATCTTACAAACTTTACAACCCTTTTTGATATTGGATATTTTACTGTATATCTATCTTGATCTCACCAAGCATTTCGAAGCTTCTCCTACTCAAACAAATTGTTTGATTTGCATAGAAACATGCAGAGCCAGAATATGTAGATAGACGCATATGATAGTATCCATTTCATTACTCAATTTGTATAGCTACTGATTATATACAGAAGAAACAACTACAGTTATGTACAACTTTAAAGGAGCAACAACTATGGACTAGTGTTAAATCAAGGTAGCTCAATAAAAACATGACATTATTAAGGACCTTCACCTATCAAGCTCAAATACAAATAGATATCAAGTGTACACAAATTTTTCTAAATCTTATTACTTGGTCACTTTTTCATCTTCCCCCCCACCACCTCTATGTTTTCCCTGTTCCAAAACTTCATGGAGTTCATCTTCAGTGTATTAAATGTGCCCTTGTTTATGTTCTAGAAGTGTTTTGAATTGCACTACATATATAATTCATTTAAAATATTGTAAAATTACCTCTATATTAATTTGTACCTTTGAAAATTGGTGCTCAGCTATTCATTGATCAATTTATAATCTCGTCGAAAATAGGGTTGTTTTTATGTAACTAATTGAATAAGTATAGATATATTTAGTTTTATTAACTTCTTTTTTCACTTTTTTGTAGGGTATTTGTGATTCTCATTTTCCGTAGTAAAGAAGAGAGTGTCGTCTCTAAACAAACTTCGGTGGGTTTCAATATTGATTGAAGTATTTATTCATTTGTTTTGTTTATTGCATGTTATGGATTAAAAAATTATTGTAGAGTGCTTTCATGTTATTTTCTTTTGATTGTTACATTTATATTTAGACTCCAATCCTTTTCCAAAGTGACATGTGGGGGCATGTGCCTTTGTCAATGACATGATTCGTTATGTGTTGAGGGGCTTGTTCCCAATGAGGCCATTTCAAAGTGTCCCAAGTTGGACGTTAGACTGATCATTGACAAGGCTTTTTAAGTTGCTCATCATACCTAAAAACATCTTCTAGAACTAACATACTTATTTTCCCTCTCTAGTTTAATATGATGTAGACTAGAAACACAATTCCCCTCCCTATAATGGGATTGACATTAACTACGCCTCGCTTGCAGAGGGAAGAAGAGTTTAAACGTATTCAATGTGTTGTTAATGTTTTGCATTACAAGCAACCAAAACCACCTAAAATAGTGATAGCCGAAATGATCAAAGATCACCTCCACTTGATGCCAACATCCCCAATTTTTCTCTCCAAAATTTGAATGATTGGAGATCATTCACGAGGCTTCTACTTGATTTATGATTCTAATGAAGATGCACTAAAATATGAACCACCCCACAAATTGAGGAGAATGTAAATTCCAATCGAGGCATCTGCAACTGGACAAAAATACAAGAAACGTGCAAAGAAAATTACACAAGAAAAAGCAAGAAATTTGATTTTAAAAATAGCTTGTAGTGGTTAGTTTATAAGTGTTTTCTCATAAGTGTTTTGAAACAAATTGTAACTCATTCCAAATAATTCCATGTATGTATATTGGGTAGTATATATCTTGAGAGAATCAAACTTATCAAATACATGTTCATTTTTGTTATCCAACATGTACCTTGGGATATAATATTATAATGTATATGGGTTGATGGAGATGCCGACATTGCACACATCCCCTTATCATATTATATCATTCATTTATGATTTATTATGCTTAGGAGGTTGGCCTCAGTATTGGCCATAGGTTAGAATGGTATATATAGGGGTTAGAAGGTTATAGTTGATCATGATAATGAGTATTGGAGTCTTATTGTATGGTTTGGAGGTTACCCCCTCGAAGTGGTATTGGAGGTTGCCCCCTCGAAGTGGCAAAGCTATTATATGAGAATATTGTCATCATTTATATATAATTTGGTGTTCTCTCATGTTATTATGAGGCATATGTTCTAATTTATAATAAGATAAGGGGATGTGTGCCACATGTCGGCATCTCCATCAACCCATATACATTATAATATTATATCCCAAGTGCATAAAGACAACAACTATACATTCCTAATTTCTTTATCATTGTGTCTCCATACAAATACCTATAGTTTTCTCACTTCAAGTGTACATATTGTTCTTATTGTTTTCCATTCTATTTGCTTAACATAATAATTTGTAATTCATTTCAAATAAATGCATGTATATATTGCGGAACATATGGAACACAAAATCTAACTTTTCAACAAACGTGTTCAATTTTTCCTTTATACAATTGCAAGCTACTTTATGTAAACCAACAACAATGCATTTTTAATGTGTTCTTCATTATATCTTTCCTTTATACAATTGCTCGCTTCTTTATGTAAACCAACAACAACCATTTTTAATGTGTTCCTCATTATATCTACACACAAATACATATAGTTTTAAAATGTCGAGAAAGAATCATGCAATTTTTAGTTATTTTCATGCAAAGCTTTGTACATTATATCACTTTTTTGCATATTGAATTGTTAAAGGGTTAGACCTCATGTTTGCACTTTTTAGAAAATATAAATGAAAAAGGAAGCAAACTTTAAAGGTTCTCATTGCTTACAAATGCATGCTAAAGAACACATCCTTCATTTCATCTTTGACTACACTACAAGTTTACATTTTCCACCATACATTTGCAAAACTCCGACTATCTCGAGCATCTTTTAGTTTCCATGGAAATAAATTTGACACACGAAGGCATTTCTCAATTGATTGAGGGTGGTTCCATTATTGACCCCACATTTCAGATACTACACTTGTCCTCCCTAAGGTCCATTCTCAACCCAACTTCCCAACATCGTGTTGACCTTTTAGATGGGAAACATTTTTAGACAACACTTCTACCCTCCAAATTTGCAAGCCGTGTAACCGAAAAATCAATACAAGAAGGCTCCATTGTGTGCTTACACAAATCCCACATTAGAATAATCAAAAGTGAACTATAAGCTTCATCTCCTGCTTGATTACCAATGTATATAAACTCCCTATATTAATTATAATTTCTTTATGTTTTTTTTTCATCTGTTGCTCAATTCTAATTCTATCATGATTTTCTTTTCCACTATAGGACTGTTCTTATCATTGAAATGGATGTTCTTGTCGAAAAACATTTGATAATCAGTGCTCCAACCGACTACCAACAAATGCTCTCCAAGACAAGTCAGTTTCCTCAAACAGATGCAAGTGCCAATCAAGGTTAACAAATATTTTGCATGAGAACACCAACTAAAATAAGTGGATTGAATACATCTATGTGCATGTGGTCCGTAGAGGGTCGTGCCCTAGCAAAAACAACCCTTCGCGAATATCACAATGCAAGGGGAGATGGTTCCATGTTTGGGTTTGATTTTGTGGATTAGGAAGGAGGGGAAATCCACATCACTTGTTTCAATGAGGCCACAAAAGCATTCTATGAGCAAATTGAAAATGGGAAGCTATATACAATTTCCAATGGGAGGATTATGAGGATTGTTGATGGAAAGCTATGTTACAACCATTTGAATAATGCTTTAGAGATTTTCCTGCAACCTTCCTCAACCATATCTCCACTCATAGAAAATGAGGATACAATACCTTCCCATCACTTTCACTTCACCAAAATCAAGGACATACCTGCAAGCATTGAAGGTTCTATAATTGATTTGATTGGCATTGTTCTTACAATGTCACCATGCTCAACAATTTATCGACATGACAAGTCTGAAACAAAGAGAAGAACACTACAATTAAAGGACATGTCGGGATTCAGTGTAAGTGTCACATTGTGGGGACAACACTTAGATGAGATAAGCAACGAACTTGAAGACATGCTTTCTATACCGCCTCTTCCATCCTTGCCTTGAAAGTTGCTCGCGTCTCTAGTTTCAATGGAAGCTCAGTTGACATTGTTTCAAGAACCAAATGTTACGTCAACCCTCTAATTTCATAAACAAATACACTTCATGGTTGGGTTGATTCTGATGACTACTCCCTTTCAGTACCCTCTATCACAAGCCAATTTTTGTGTCTGATTTGCATCGGTGGTGGAGTAATTGATCCTTTTTTTATTGGTTCAATGTGAGTAGGAGATACTCTGTTATCTATATTTCCCAAAAGCATTGTTATTTTCTTCCTTCTCCCATCTCTTTATTCTTCCATTCCTTCTTATTGATAATCTTTTGAGTATGGAAACGAACCAGCTACCAGGGTCCAAACATTGATAGTTGTAGATTTGTACATTTTTTTTTCCAACTTTCAATAAGGGAACCTCTCCCATTAAAGAGGAGGGAATTTTTGTCCCCTGACTATGGTTTCAACCCATGTTCCATTCTGAAACCCAACAGTTTTGGCGACTCCGTTGGGGAATTCATTGCAAATGGATTCCAGTTTTTTGCTAACAACTTCTTGATCATCTTTGATCTGATGACTCAAGATACACTCGGGTAGAAGAACCCTTGGGGAAGAAGACCCTCATTTCCAAATTTTGGATCATCAAGGTTTCTCTCTCCTTCATCAAGAAAAAGAAGAGGAACAAGATCTGCAAGCACTCCTCCTGCTAGAGACAAAACTTCTAGGAGTGACATCCCTCAAGATCAAATCAGTCCTAATTTGCATGCTTTGATTCTCGCTGGTGTTTCAGTTCCTCTCCAAACAATCTTTCCAAGGATGGCAACTCCTCTACCTTGGGGCCAAAGGGTTGGGCCTCTTGCTCTTCCCCATCCATTGCATGAATTTCCTAGAGGCAATAGAAAGAATTTCCCTAAATTCAGAGGTGATGGGAAGGTTCATCCAGATGAACATATCATGAACCTTCATTGTTGCTTATGGTGTCCTCGAGTTAAAAATGAGGATATCTCCATTAGACTTTTTGTGGAGACATTGAAAGATAATGTTGTTGATTGGTTTTACCACCTCCCTCTGGATCCATCACTAATGGAACACCATGATGACCCAGTTTGAGTAGCGTTCAAACCTCGCCGAGGATGTACATGCCCTCTTGGCCCAAATTTCTCAAATCAAGAAAGAGTCACACGAGCCTATGAGGAAATTTGTGGCCAAATTCAACAGGCTAGTTAACAAGATCCCACAAATCACACGCCTTGTGGATCAAATTCAGAAATGTTTCTTCATTAATGCCCAACTACCCGAAGTGAGCTATGCACTTAGAAGAGCTAATCTTGCCACTTTAGATGTTGATGAGATTTGTTGTTAGTGTTGAAGATGATCGATCATGTATGACAAGCTAAGGTGAGAATCATCCAGATCCAAAGCATCTCCTTCTTCCACATCTTCTCCTAGAGCTAATGCGAGATCACTGATACGAGAAACTTGTTAATGATCTTATTGCTCTCAAGAAGCGGATTCGCCTAGAATGCCCCTATCGGGATGTTCTTAGGAAGAACTTTCAGCCCGGAAGAACTTTCTGCCTGGGAATCGGTTGCCTCTCCTCGGACAGTGATTGGCAATCAAGGCCCACTTGTTAAAGTTTGATCAATGTAACATGTGAAGTGTTGGAGCCTGATGACGAGGAGGAGGATGAAATCTATGAAGAACATGAAGAAGAAGCTAATGAAGAATTAGAAGAGTTGAGTGGATCTCATGTCCATTTTCTCACCACTGAAGGTATAGATGAAGAGGATGATTATGAAGAAAGAGTTGCAGAGATGAACAATGAATCATATGTTGTCATGACTCGTGAGCAAGCCAACAAGAAGGAGAAAGTGGTGCGTGCTTGCTAAAAGATCTAAGGAGCCTCCTATGGTCATTCCAGTGATTGCAAGGAGAGGAGCTCCTATTCCAACTTCTTCCACATCCAAGGTAAGTTTTGTTGTTCCTTCCTCCTCTATTTCTGCTCCTAAAACTTCTTGCCCTTCAAATGATAGAGTTGATAAGTCAAAAGTTTCATCTACTCCTATCAATGATGCTCCATCTACCTCTGGTTCTTTTGACATTATTGACCATCTCAAGAAAACTAAGATCCGTATCTCATAAGCCAAATTTGACAAACCCATCACAAGGCCTTTGCTTAAGATCGTAGACTTTGTAAAATCCAAATCCAAGCCTTCATCCCCTAGTTTTAAAGGTCTCTTGCCCACTCCTTCTCCTTCATCTTAACCAAGCCTTGTGGTACTGTCACTTCATCGATGAGAAGATCAAACCGCTTTATGTCACTCTCCTCATAGCTAGCCACAAACTCAACAATTGTGTTATTGATTCGGTGCTTGGATAATGTGATGTCTGCTAAGGTAGCTCATGCCCTAGGCTTAACCCTAACCCGCACTTTTGGTTCATGTTACTCGGTGGAAAGTAGAGAAGTGCCATTGGTTGTAAGGATCAAGGATGCACAACTAGCCTTTCACGCTTTGCAGAGAATAGAGTTTTAGCCACCATTTTGGTAGTTGATATTCCCCCTTCCTATGACATGTTGTTGAGTAGAATTTTTGCAAAGATGTTGGAGGAGAAATCATGATGGATTGTTGAGTAGAAATTTTTACCGATCCTTGGGGCACCTTTTCTTATAGGATAATGCCTTTTGGCCTCATCAATGTTGGTGCCACCTTTCAGAGGGCAATGGACCTAGCCTTTGGCAATCTCAAGGGAAAATGCATAGTTGTATACCTTGATGATCTGGTGAGTTTTCAAAAACTAGAGCTAATCATTTCCAACACCTTGAAATTGTCCTCCAAAAGTGTAGAGAGCATGGCATCTCCTTGAATCCCAAAAAAATTGTCTTTTGTGTCCGAGGGCAAATTATTGGGACATAATGTCTCCAAGGAGGGAATCAAGATTGATCTAGAAAGAGTCCGGATGATTCGACAAATCCCTCTTCCCATGAGGAAGAAGGGTGTGCACTCTTTCTTTTGGTAAGATCAACTTCTTAAGAAGATTCATACTGATTTCTTGAATTTACTTTGAACATAGCCCACATGATGAAAGGGAAGCAGGCTTTTGGTTGGTCCTCTGAAGGAAAGGTTGCATTTGAAAACATCAAGAGAGCTATAACAAAGACTCCAATCTTGGGAAGCCCTGATTATAGCAAAGACTTCGTTATCTATTGCTATGCTTCTTTGAAAGTACTCTAGTTTGTTGTGTTAACTCGGAGAATGTTGAAGGTCATGAACTCCCATAGCATTCATGAGTTATATTTTGAAAGCCCATGAGTTGAATTACACCATGATGGAGAAACATGCTTTTGCAGGTGGTCAAAGTTGTTAAGCACTTTTGTTTTTACATCCTTAACTCTCATTCTAACGATACCACTATTAAATCCATTCTTACACAACAAGAATTTGGAACCAAGAGAGGCAATTGGGTAGCCAAAGTTTAGGAGTATGATCTTGACATCAAACCCACCAAGCTAGTTTGAGGAAAGGGCTTATGTGAACTCATTACTTGAAGGAGCTGATGCCAAATTGTCCAAGGAGGAAGTTGATATCCTTGTTGTTCTTTTCCTCATCTCAACTGATGAATGGTATGCTAGCATTGCACACTTTCTTACTTATGGAGAATGTCCATCCCATTTGAGTGCCAAGGATAAGAGAGCCATCAAATTAAGGTCTGCATAATATGTGTTGTGGGAAAATGCATTGTTCAAATGAGGCATAGATGGAAGGTTTTTGAAATGTGTTGACAAAGAGCAACAAAAGAAATTGTTCTCAACCTTTCATGACCAGGCCTGTGGAGGTCATTTCTCTTCTGCTATCACGGCCCACAAAATCCTTCGTGTGCTAGATATTATTAGCCTACCTTGTTCAAAGATGCATCAAAGTGGGTAGGCAAGTGTGAAGCATGTCAAACCTTTGTTGGAAGACTGAAATTGTTGCTTTACCTCTCAAACCAATGGTGATTGAGGAACCTTTTCAACAATGGGGTTTGGACTTCATTGGGACACTCAATCCACCTTCAAGTGCAGGGCATACTCATGTTTTGACTACCACTGATTATTTCACTAAGTGGGTGGAAGCCATTCTAGTTAAAAGTACTACTTCTGAAGTAGTATGTAACTTCGTCAAGGAGCAAATTGAAATGTGTCATCCTCAGTTCTAAGAAAGTGGATAAAAGGCAACTCCTCCATAACCTTCTTTACGTAAATACTTCTAATGTATCTGTCCCTTCAAACTTTACACCCTCACCCATCCCATTCTATACTTTGAACTATCACCACTATGTTGCTTATTTCATATCTATGTTTCGCCTTTTCCCTTGCTTCAAAAGAAAACTTTTGTAGTTCCTTATAAACTGACATACTATTGTCACCTACTACTATGTGGATTGTAAGTAATTTTAAGAAAATAAATGCATTTAACTTGCACTTTTATTATGTATGTATTTTCATCCTTGTATAGTATTAGAACGTATTGTATCTTTCCATTATAACAAAACTCTTTTCGTTAGGAAACACATAAAAAAAATTTATCCTCAAATTGTGATGCACGTTAAAACAACCCATTGAGACCCGAAACAAGCCAGGGTTAGTCAGGAAAATTATGGAATAATTTTTTTTTATTAGAAGTGCCTACAACTAGGTTGCAAGACAATAGTTGACACTATCAGGTTCCGGAACAAGATTAATCTACTACAACATACTTTTCCTTTATTACCATTATCAGAGGTCACAAGGTCCAAATTTTAGGGTTAGAAGTTTCAGTTAGGTTTAGGGGTAAAATATCACCATACCCATTCTCTAACAAGCTCAGAGTTTCAACTTGATTTTTTTCACACTTAACACATTCAAAATTTCCCTAAATCATTCCCATTGGATAGGAAATTTTCTCACCTTTCCAACGATATAAAGAAGTCCTCCTAACTCCTTGTAAAACTCTAGTTATGGACATGTAGACTTAGGGGGTCAAATTTTCCCAAAGGGGACACGTGTCGAGTGGGGAAGGAAGCCCATTAGGGTGGCGGGTCGTGGGGCGGTGTTGGCAAAGAATTTGAAAGTCAAAATATCTTCCGCGCCTCCGCAGTCCTCCGAGGACACGTGGCGGCCTCTGAGTCATCACAATGGAGAAAAGGATAAAGAGGGTGGAGGCGGCGGAGGTAATTGACAAATTTCACCGAAGGGGGAGATAAGGGGAAAGTTAGGCATGCGGGTTCGCGCGTCCGAAGAGGATGACACGAGGTGAGGCGGGAGTGCGGGCCGCATGGGAAAATTAATTAAAATTTTCCCAAAGCAAAAATTTCATAAGGAAGAGTGGCGAGGGTCTCCCCACCCGTTATCACTCCATGCTGCCACGTGGCAGCTTGTGATAGGCCGTGGGCCGGCGGGGAAAAAAGTAAAAATTCTCCCAAAACTTAAAAAGGCCCAAGGGCAAAAAGGAATCCACGCCTCCGCTGCTGCCCCGTGAGGACACGTGTCAACCCCTGATTGGCTGCGGGCCGATGGAGAAAAGTTCAAAAATTTTCCCAGGAAATTTTTTCAAAAAAATTCTAAGGAAAATTAGACGGGGAAAATTTTTGTCATGAAGCCCCAAGGAAAATTTTCCCAAATTTTCCCACCAAGCGGGAAAACTTCAAAGTGCCATAACTTTTGCTAGAAAGCTCAATTTTGGGCAAACGAGGACTTTTGGAAAGCTCTCGATGCCCTCTTTGCACAAGAATCATAAATTTTACATTTTGATAAAGTTTAAGGGGTCAATTTTATGAAAACAATATGTGGCTTTTAAATAGCAAACTGGTAATTTTGACTTATAAATTTTTGTTCAATTTGATCTCCTTCTTCACTCAACATGCCAAACAAACATGGAGGATTAATCTAGGAAGGATTTAAAGTGTTTTAGGGAGGTAAATTTACTCAATTGATTCCAATTTGAATTTTGTCCATCAATTGACAGAAAACGGCTGAGGAAGGGATTGGGCTCGATTTTTGCAATGTTTAAATTGTTTTCTTAAGTGTTCCTTGTCAATTTGAGTTCATTGGTGTCATAGCATGCCAAAATATATCATTTCAAGTTGATTATTGTGTGCAGGGCCGAACTGTACATTTTGATTAACTTTATTGCCAGTTTTTATATTTACAACAGAGATCTATTTCTTTTAAATCTGTATATCAATTTTCTTATTCAAGTGTGGCATTTCATTTCTAAACTAATCCAATACATTCAATTGTTTATAAACAATCCATTTCAAAGCTAAATTGTAAAGTCTGATTTCCAATTTAATATATTTCAAAAGGAGACAAAGCAATATAATTCCTTCATATGTATTCCTTCTTTTTCCATTTTCTAAACAAAGACTTTAATCACAATCTGATATTCCAATTTAAATCAACAATGTAAATGAGAGAAGATCTTGCAATCCTTTATTGACTTCAATTATAAAACTTTACATCTTTCCATGTTTGAATGCAATAACACATTTCTATTTCTTTCTTTCCAATGTACAGAGCAGAATGTAATTGTCTTCCACATTTCAAATATACACTTTCATAATCAATTACATACATCTTTTCTTCACAAGTATACATTACAATTTCATCCACATCATAGTGGGAAAGGTTACAATGAAATAATTTTCACAAGGGACTATCAAAACTGCATTTTCCTTTGCTCCAGAACAACAACATGCCGTTTCCTTTTTCTTCCAATTGATCACAACAAAAGTGGGAGAAAGGCAACGCTCTCCACCCAACCAAGACATCCAATGAAAGGAGAAGCCTTCCTTCATCATTGGCCCCGAGCCCCAACCACAATACAATAAGAGGTGTAATTCAACCCATGGCAACAATTGGCTTCCACAACACACATCATTCTTTCAACATGCATAATTCATATAAAAATACGGTCCACATAAAAACAATAGTTTACAACTACATTTAAAAACAATCAAAACAAAACTCATGATCGATCATGCAAGCCAAAGGAGCAAGGTCTATGGGGGAAGCTATTTATGCCTCCCAAATGGGAATTATGCATCCACCAGTAACAAACCACCAATAACAGTTCACCTCACATATCCTTATGCCCCCCACAATACCTCCTTATGCCCCCACAAAGTAAGAAATGCAAGATATTTCTTTTCCATGGTGGATCCCAAACCCAAACTCCCTTCACAAAATTTTGATGCCAATGGCATTCCTTATGCCCCCCCACATGGATTCCACATAGCCTTCTCCTACACCATTCCTAAAGTAGTCTACCCAACCAGCCAACAATTAAACAAAACCATGCACCATTCACACAACACAACAAGAAAAAATAACAACATAGAAGAAGAGTTAAACTCCTACCTCTCCATGGTAGCTTTTGTTTTCCAAACAACAAGCTTGATGCCCAAAACACAGATCCTAAAACAACAATCTTCAAACATGCAAAGTTTCTCCAAACTCCTTCCAACAAAGAAGAGCTCCAAAACACAAGAAAAATGCACCCCAATGAAGTTTGTAAAATGTTTCAACAACCCAAAACAAGCAAAGAGTTTGAATTTTATAGAAGAGGGAAGAGAAGAGGATGATGTGGATCCATGTAGGATGCCACATCACACATCCTCAAATTCAAACACAAAAGACAAAATTTCATTCTCCCAAGCACAATAAAGAGGTGGGTGAAAATATGACAATTTACTTGCACACTCCAAAAAGCCCACACCCCAAAGGACTACAAATTAAATAAAATGTAAGAGAGTGCAATCAAAACTTGCAACATGATTAATAAAATGCATTATAAAAGTCTAAAATCACCCCTCCAACCATAAGTATGGTTGGTAAATTAAATTGAGAGGTATGGGACAAGTTTTACTTGTCCCACAAGCCTCCAAAAACAGCCCCCAAGGACAATTTCGAATTTCCATGGAGGTGGAGTGTTTCTTACTCCAAAATCTAACTTATACAACTCTTACACACACTTACACATCACTTACATATTAAATACAAAGAGCCAACAACTTCCATAATTACTTTCCCATATCCCAATTTGACTTATTTAAATTTTAACCATATGATTTCTCACATTAATCTACCACATTTTAATTAATAAAAAAGGGACACATCACTAATAAAATACATACAACAATAATAAAAGGAAACACATTAATAAAATACACAAACCCATGGTCACATATAAAGGAAATCCCCCCATGGGAATCCCTAACAAAATACAACACACACACTCAAGACATGTTGCCATGGTGACCTTGTCGAATTCACCTAGAATTCCATTGTGGTTGGTCTCCAATCCCCCGATGTTTGTTGTGATATTTAACCTGCAAAACATAAATACCTCCTTCGGCCTTGTGGCCATATCAAAACATCCAACATGATATAAATATAATCACAAAATCATCTAAATATGTGAATCACAACAACATCAAAGCAATTTAACAGAATCACTTACAATTTATATCAACAACATCAAAGTAACAATTGTATCATCCACATATAATGTCCATTTCTAAGTCTACTCACAATATCCAAAATCACATGTCCGAACAACATCCATAAAACATCCATGTCAAATAGTATATCATCATCCACATATGAGTGTCTCTAATAATCATCATGCATCATAACCAAATCAAGATCACAATAATCCATGATCAAATAGCTAACATCATACTAAATCAAAACATAATAATGTCCATAACGTAATCAACAATATCAAAATAAGCATCAAAAGGTGTCAAAGGGAAGTGGGCACTACATAAATTGTTACCTCTTATGATTAGTTCCCATTAAAACTCCACATGCATTTCAAATGTATATAGTTTATTGATTCTGACATACTATTGCCTCCTACTACTATGTGGATTGAAATATCTTTAAAGAAAATAAATGATAATTACTTGCACTTATATTATGTATGTATTTGCATCATTGTATACTATTGGACTGTATTGTACCTTTCCATATAACTAATATTAATTTCCTTAAGCAACAAATGCAGATTTTTATTCCTCGAAATGATACCTCTTACACGTAGTTCCAATTGGAACTCCACATGCATATCCCAACACAATTTTTTCCCAACAGGTGGTACTCCATAGGTGTGTCACTTCGCAATCATGTCAACTCCTGTAAAATGAGCTGACGAAGAGAGAACTACACAAAAATAAAGTTCACATAAATTTTGAGTAGAGACGTCATCACCTAGAGCGTAGAACAATGACAATCTCAAATATCTATCAACTTACATCGACCAATAGCCTACCATTCCCTATCATTCCAAACTTTCTGACAAATACAACTACTAAAGGATTTCTAGCCAACATTCGCAAGTAACTTCCATGGAAACAAATTTGCACAACCATACCAATTCCTTCCATACGAATCCATATTTGCTAACTACTACCACGCCTCCCCATTTTCTTGTGCCACCACAAGAAAATGTCTCAAGTACTGACTTTTCTTTGGTTCCTCGCACATGTACAACCAATTCCTCCTCTCCTTTTGTTTGCTTTCCACCTTACAATCCACAATCGACCCAAACAAACACCCCACCCCTTCCCATACACAAGAGACTTCCCATATTGCCGCCCTCATCGTAGACTATTGAAGCCCAACATCGGTTTCACAAAAGAATAGATTTGTTGGCAAACATCCAAACTTGCTCAATCTGTTTGGAAAATTACCCTGGAATTAAAACAATTTCCTTTGAAGGCTTTCCCTCCTATAGCAGATGTAAATCTGAAAAACATGGCCATCGCTTCTCTTCGTGGAACAACATGGACCTTGAAAAGTAGCCTACTAGTTCTTGTGTCTTTAACCCAAACAAGAGGAGATGCTTATCACATGAGTCAATCCATTACTACAGGTCACCCAAGTACATGGAGGACAATACAAATACTCAGGACACACCATAAGTTTCCCGCAAAACATTACTTCAATAACAAAGTACCTACCACACCACCTTGGAGATTTGGACATAGTACTCATACAAAGGGAAGGATATAATTTACAAAAGTATGATTTCTACGTCAGTAGATCTCGTGTTTGGGCAGCCTTGCAATATAAAATCCAACATGATCCCTATTACAAAGATGTCTTAATCGACCATGACACCCTTTCCTCCCTACCATCTGAGTCGTCAAATGTTTCCTCGTCTCTTAACACAGCCACAGTGGAATTTCCCCAAATGCAAACTGCCTCTACAACTCATGGTATTGATGCTTCCAATGACTCTGATGAAACGTATGAACACTCATCATCTTTTGTGCCAACACCCCACAATTCAGGAACTGAAGAAGAGGAAATTGAATAGTTCTTGCTCAACCATGATGGTAACACCCCATTTACCATGCCATGGCCAAAGCTTGGGCTCTCGCCTATAAATGAATACAATACAGAGGGCATGTTCTCAATGGCCTTCCCAACTTTGTTTCGGATGGAAAAGTAATGTGGCAATAAACCCCACATAAAAGAAGTTCCAATGCATGAATATGCTCTTCATTTGATGCACTACCATGATGGCCGCTTTGGTTCACACCCAAGATTTCGCTACTTCCTTCTAAACCTCATAATGTGGCACAAAAGCCAGTCCACAGCTGCAGTTTTCATGAAACAAAACATCGAATCTGGAATCCCTACAACAATTGGAGATCTGCGAAGACAACTATTGGAATGCCCCAAAGATAACCTCCCAGACAGTTTAATGCGGTTTGGATCGAGCCTTGAGGGACACGTTCATTCTGGGCAAAAAGCAGAAGTGAGCTTTCAGATATGGTGGAACAAATGGGGACACCAACCTTATTCTTCACTCTAAGTGTTGCAGACACTAAATGGCCAGATCTCCACAGTATTATGTATGGTGAATGCCCTACTGATCCTCGAGCCGCACAATGTTGGAGAACACTTAACATTGTCTCAAACCCTCATCGAGTATCAACATACTTGCATCACAGATTCACAATATTTTGTGAAGAAATATTGTAGAAGGAACTTGGAGCAGTAAACTATTGGTATAAGTAATAAAATCTATTATTTAATAAGTTTTTTCCAGACTACATAACTAATATTTATGCTCTCTTGTCTCACATGTATGAATGGAAACATAGAGGCTCCACACACGTCCACGGTTTATTGTGGCTCGAGAATGCACCTAAAGTTGATGCAATGGACTGGGAGGATACAACAATTATTGAGGCAACAAAACAATACTTTGATAAGTTTGTGTCTACCTAGAACCCCCTTGACTTGCAACCACTTGGATTTTGTTCGCAGGTCACTGCTAGATGACCCTTGTTTGCTAAATACAACACAAATACTATCCTCCTCCCCACATGCAGACCTTGAAGAACTGCTTAATCATGTTCAACGCCACACAAAATGTTTAGAATAGACATGCTTGGTAGAAATAAATCACAATTGCAGTGTAGGTACAACGCACCATGGGCCATGAACCTACTTCATCCCTGCTCATTGAAAGTGATGGAAAATTAAGTACCTCCCTTCGAGAAATGATGATAGACTAAACATACACAATCAAACTATGATATCCATATGGAGAGAAAATGTTGATTGCTAATCGATACTTTCTCACCATGCAATTTTGAAGTATATTGCAAAATATGCTTCAAAAGCATAGCAACGTTCAGAAACCTATCACCAAATGCTATCCATATTTTTAAGAGATGTTGACGTGGATTCACTAGCACACATTGCGATTCAAAAAAGCTCATAGAGAGCATTGTTGAACATGACATAAGTGCACAGGAAACATGCCACATGCTGCAAAAATTGCCACTTGTTATGTGCAGTCGTTCATTTGTATCATTAAATGTTGGCAAAAAAATCTTGAGACATGTCGTTGAAAGTGACGCCGATGTACAAGAAACAACCACTTTCTTGGATGCATATAGAGTTCACCCTGCAACCATGGAACACCTACCACTTATTCAGGTTGCTCGAGATTGGAGCTACAACAGAACCGTAAAGGAGATAAATGGAAACTGCGATTAACTAAAGCAATTGTTTGGGTCCACCGAGATTTGTGGATGTCCCAACTCAGGATTCAACATCATATGAACTTTTCTATTGGTCAGAACTCCTTTTATACAAGCCTTTAAAAATATTGCCTCGAATTTGGCTCAAGCCCACATGACATCAATGACACTTGGGACATGTTCAAGCACAACTATAGACCATGGCATGTTTTACACACTGTTGCAGACATAAGACATGATACAAATGTTAGTTCTGACTCTGAGGTTGAATGCAGTATTCAACATGAACCATTGCAAGAATGGCAGTCTTCACACAACTTCATCCGGGAAACAACATGGGTCTTGACAGTCTTGAAATGTTGGGGAAACGAGATTTTGACATACACAATAATTGGAACATACATGGCGTTCCACATGATTTGCAGATAATTGGTTCATCATTCATTGAGAGAGAAAAGGTAGACACAATTAACACCAGCATGCAGGCCACACCACCATCTACCACACTACCTTTGTCTTCAGAACAACAACTAGCTCTTGATACCATACTGCACCATTCAACAAACAAAACCCTTCTACCTCCACTAAGATTGATAATTCAAGGAACAACTAGCACAGGAAAATCATTTCTGATAAATAAAATCAGAATTCATTCTCACCAAAGAATAACCACATCTCCCTCACCTCTCCTTCTACTTGCCCCTACCGGTGTTTCAACATTCAACATCTCCGCATCCACAATCCATGCAGCCCTTCGTATTCCAATCAAAGAACTAAAACCCCTTGAAGACCATGCATTATCATCTTTTCAAGAGTCACTGAAACATATAGAATATGTTCTTATTGATGAAATGAGTTTCATCGGCCCAAAGTTGTTGGGAAAATTTGATAGTAGGCTACGTGAGGCTTTCCCACACTCAAAAAAACCCGAATTTGGAAACAGTTAGTCATCCTCCTCGGCGACCTGGGTAATTACCACCTTTGGATTATGGACATTCCTCTCTATGCAATTAAATCCTATGGAGCCACCCTTTGGAAGGGATTTCATTCTTCCATTACATTGCAAACTATATTTCGGCAACAAGGAACAACCAATGCACAAGTTTAATTTTGGAATTTACTGCTCAACATGCGAGATTCAACCCCTCTTATTGAGGACTGGGAACTCCTAATGTCTTGCACAAAAACACACCTAACTCAACAAGAGCTCAAAATTTTAAGGACACACCACATTTGTTTGCAAAAAATGACCTCGTGGACTCCCACAACCTTCAGATGTTGAAGGCATTGAATGTTTCGATCGCCCAATCCATTTTTGAAAGTAACAGGCGGGTTGGACCAAGAAATCCTAATGATGATTAGTTGGAGCACAAAGTTTTCTTTGTGCAAACAACAAAAAATCATGCTTATTACAAATTTATGGGTTGACATAGGCCTCGTAAATGGTGCTACAAGAACAATCACCGACATTGTCTACGACGCATCAATGCCACCACTAGCATTACCTTTATTTATTGTTGTCAAATTTGATAGATACAATGGCCCATGTTGGGATCCCTCCAACCCGTTACATATTCCGATACCCCTATTTCGAGAGGGAATCGAAGACAATTGCCGCTTAAAATGGCTTGGGCATTAACTATCCACAAGTCCCAAGGACTTACTATGCATAGAGAAACTATCGACATTGGAACCAATGAAAGGCAGGGTCTGACATTCATAGCTTTCTCCAGAGTTGCCTTCGCTTGCAAATCTGCGCATTTCACCTCCTTTTTCATTCAAAAGGTACTCAAAAATGGCGCACATAACAACACTTGGAGCAAGAAGAAAGGAGGAAGCAAGACTACTATCACTCAACCCTTGTAAATACTACACTCTGCTTTGATAACACCTCATTTTGATAACACCTCCGCTACTACTTTACTCAACACTTCTTCTATCCTAGATGCCATTTCCGTTCAAGGGGTATCAAATGTACTCATGTTTACCGGAAATAAAATTACCCTCAAAAGGCTACCATTCATGATATAATTCTTCTCATGTTAAGTTCAAATAAAACAATCGCAAAATGATACCACTCATGATATGAGATTTGTAAATGTATATGTACGAATTTGTAACAACTTTGAAATGAAGAGATGAAACCTTTAAATGAAGTGGTTCATCTATATATCTACAATTACAAAATTACACGTTTCAACATACATGTTCGATTTTTCCTTTTTATTGTTGCCCATTTCTTTATGTTAACCAACAACAACACATTTTTAATGTCTTCATCTACACACAAATACCTAGAAATTTAAAATGTCGAGAAAGGACCATGCAAATTATAGTTGTTTCCATCCAAAGCTTTGTACATTATATCACTTTTTGCATTTTGAATAGTTTAAAGGGTAAGACCTCATGTTTGTGCTTTTAAATGAAGTGACTCATCTATATTTCTACACATATAAAATCAATCACCCATAGTTTAAACAAACACAACTACAAAAGTAAAAACTATCCCTATAACACAAATAACATATACCATTTTTTGTTTGCAAAATGCCTCAAAGAAATGTGGTCTCGTGGAATGCTATGATTGTAAGATATGCACAAAATAGCTCTAATAATGATGCTCTCAAACTCGTTGAGGTAATAAATAAATTTGGAATGTACCATAACCATTTCATATTTGTTTATATATAATTGCATATTCTGTCTCATTTTAGTTTCATGGAGAGATAATATGTTAAAGCACTTAAGGGAGAGGAGCCGGATAGTTGTGCACCCAAGTAGAGGGTGTACAACACATTTAAATACATCAAATTTGAAAAAAAAAAACCCTTTAAAAGATTTTTTTTTTTTTAATCTATTTTTTTTTTGGAGCATTTTTATTTTATGGAAAGTGGTTTTTAAATGGATTTAAATCAAGTAGTTTTTCATACAAAGGAAAAAAGGGTGGACCATTAGTAGGGCATTATGTCATGCATTTTTTTTCACTTATGTGACATCATGTGATTGGGTGATTTTTTGATGTATTTGATGTGACACATTTTATTAGCTACTTTTTTTTCAAATGTTGAATGACAAATGTACATGTACTAGTCACTCACTTCACAAATACCCTCACCATTATTGGTCCATGCTCCACTATTGGCTCCTCTCCCTTAGTCATTCTTTCAATCTACTTTGACAACAACACTTCACATTAACTATATTCTTGAAAGTGAGTATTAACAAACTTACATGTCTTATAATATATTTCGCAACATTTATTTTGGCATTTCGATATCAACATCAACTATAAAAGGTCTTTCTAAATCTAATAACATATACTAGCTATATTGTATTGTACAATCATTGCTTGTTTTAATCAATTTAATAAATAGTTAGGCAAGGACATTGGAACACTTATTTTCTTACAATTTTGAAATCCTTTCAATTATAAATATACATTTAATAAGATCGCAACAAAAACTATATGAAAATTAAAACAAACGCAAATCTAATAACATATACTAGCTATCACAATCACAGTCAACATCAACTATAAAAGTAACCTGTCTTTCTAAATCTAATAACATATACTAGCTATCACATTGTATTGTACACATGCGATTGCTTGTTTTAATCAATTTAATAAATAGTTAGGCAAGGACATTGGAACACTTATTTCCTTACGATTTTGAAATCCTTTCAATTATAAATATACATTTAATAAGATCGCAACAAAAACTATATGAAAATTAAAACAGACGCAAATGCAGTTTGGCGTTCATGGCAGCTCGAGTCTTGGACACACTTCTATGCTGCAGCGGGGCGGCCTCTTGCAAGGCGCTCTTGCAGCCTGCATTTTCTTCGTCAGTGTTCCCGCCTTCTTCAAACTGCTAAGAGCTCTCAGACTCTTCGCATCTTAGACACAACTGAATAATCTTTGACGAGCATACGCTTGCTTTTGGGGTTTTATGGTTTACAGAGACGGTGAAAATCACAGAGCAAAGGGCGAGCAGAACAATAAACCAAAAGAGGAGGGTTTCCGTCTTTCAAAAATCCCTAAAAGTGAATTTCAAGAGGATTTATACGATTTTTTTAATTTTCACTGTTTTGATTCTCCATTCGCGCCGTACGAATCCATTTGCGAATTTCAACGAATTCCGATTTTTATGCATGCAATTCGTGGAATGAAGCATTTTAGGTTGCGGGTGGTGGACATAAAGCGCAAAACCTAGAGGAAAATCTGTGGTGCCTACAGTAGAATCAGATCCCATCAGCAATTGGGGTTTAATACTACTTGATTTTGCTTTGGATAGAGAAAATTTGCAGATAAAATGGTGATGGTGATCGAGAGCGAGATTTGGCAACCCCCGCCATGGTTTTACGCATTTCTCTCAATATCTTGCGGAGCCGCCCTGTATGGCAGATTTCATGTTATTTGCAAACGCAGCAGGACAATTCCGCCAAATTTAGAGTCCCCTTCCAATTCATTTATCCACCTACCCTCGTCATTTCTTTCTTTCCAGCGCACATTTTTGTGTATATACTTTCTGGCTTCTGGTGAGCTTCCAATGCCATTGCAAACAATTTTAGAATACTTTAAAAATATTCGTTTTTTTTTCTATAAATTTATTTTGAATGAAATGCAAGAATTCTACATCAGCTTAGCAACAGGGTTGGAAGGTAAATCTTCCTCTGCCTACTTTACAAGAGTTCATGAGTATTATGCTGAAATATAGCAGAAATTAGGTCATAGAAATGATTATCGGGAAAAGTATTAGAAATACCAAGTTCATGAGTATTATGCTGAAATATAGCAGAAATTAGGTCATAGAAATGTTTATCGGGAAAGTATTAGAAATGCCAAGTTCAGAATGTCTCCGGTTACAAAAATTCAGGAATATATAAATTATTGCACAATTCAAACCGAAAATATAGTATTTACTGAAATTACATGGTATATTTTAAAGTTAAATATGAGATTTCCATGGGTAAAATTTAAATTAGTATATTTGGTTTCAGTTGTGTCTAATCCCCATTTGATTTTGGATGTTTCAGATCTAACTTCTAATAAGGGATTTTCGAATGATAATATATCGTTTAGGTGATTTGTCCTCAGTATATTGTTCCGTATGAAAATATTTTCTTACATAAGAAAGGAAAGTAAGCACCTCCTGACCGTTAGTTCCAGTTGGCAAAGAATCAATATCTTTATGAATCCATGTAGTTCGAGCTTTGACGGTATGGCTACCATTGTCTATAAGAATTTCAGAGGCATGCTGAAATTTAGCAGAAAGTAGCTTATAGAAATTGGAATTTATTAAAGGTAAGAGAAAATGAGGTTTTTTTAAAGGGAAGAGAAAATGAGGTCTTTTTAACAGGAAGAGAAAATTCGGTCTTTTTTAAAGGTAAGTAACACATCCCTTTTTGATGGCAGAGGAAGGAAATTGTCATGTCCCTTAATGGATTGGAACCCATGCCGCCTGTACATGAGTTACCCATAATTTTTACCATTAGGTCAATCCTTTCATTGCATTATGGGATATTTTTTTCACAAGTATGCAATGGTTAGCAAATCTTTCCAGTTCAAATAGTCAAAAGGAAAAACATATGATCTATTATTCATACATTTGCATACTCTGGCAAATCTAGTAAAATAATACATACATTTTATATGACAACTTTGGGATTATATTTGTGAAAAACTAAATGGCATTCAGTTTTTTTTTTTTTTTGTTTACAATCTAGTCAATTGGGAAAAATAGCTCAAACAAATATCCCAACAATTACCCTGATGATAATTGTGTACATTTAACATTGGCTGAAGGGATTCGGTTAAGGGGTTAATATCTTTAAATAATTTTAGAGTTTCATCATGCCATTTTTTTTTCCAGAAATTAGGTTGCAGAATTATTTATGAAAGATAGTTCTGGAAAAATGATAAATGGATGTGTTATAGTATTTACTTATAATACACTGTATTTTTTGGCAAATCTAGTAAAAATATGTACATTTTATATGAAAACTTAGGGTTTTCTTTTTGAAAATTTACTAGTTGGTATTTAGTTAATGTTTTTTTCGTTGAAAGCAAATCATTTATAAAAACAGCTCATAAAAATACCTTCATGATAATTACGTGTATTTAATAGTGGTGGAAGGGCTTCAAGCAGTTTATGGGGAATCTCTTTACCAGCAGTATGGTGTTGGGAGGAGGACATGGCATTGCTATTTGCCTCTGGATATTTCATCTCACTTTTTGTGGGCACATTTTTAGGAATTTCCTCCGATTTCATGTAAGTTCTCATTCTTTAAATTTTGAATTATGATGTTTTTGAAGAGTTGATTCTAATTCACAATTCATGCATTCTTTTATATTTTACTTTTAAAGAAGAATCCTTGTTGAAGTTTCCTAAGATCTGTAAACATGGATTACACTTGAATGTACTCAACAATCGTTGCACCACAACCTTGCTATATGAGTCACCCTGCTGTTGTGGGAGATTTGAACATGGGTTATGCTAAGATTCTGTATGTTTCAATGACGCTTTATGTTTGAAATTGCATTTTTTGGTTCCATCATGTTATGTAAAATTAAATCTGACATCTTGGGTACTATATCCTTAGGGAGAAGAAGCATATGAAACTAACTCTTAAGGAAATTATAGAAAAGGACAACTTTTAAATATTACGTGCTTGTAAAATAATTTTAAAGATTGTCGGATTATGGAAGTGGATTAAATTGATATCAGAGTTATGTATTGTCATGCCTCCGTAAATGAGTTATCATGAGCTACCAATACCAAGTCATTATCCCTATTTAGATTGGCCGGTCTTTTTCGATTTCAACAGTTTCTCTTATCTTCCTCTTCCAATAATCATTTTCTTTAACAATTATTTTTGCTTTGTCCATACAAATACGGTGTTTTATAACAAGGGAATGCTTAGCTAAGGTGGACCTTTCAAGCTGGGAACAATTAATGTCTCTAGAGTGCTCTTTGAGTCTTGTATGCCATAGGAACAAGGAACAATGTCGACACCTTTTTTCACTTAAGGATCTAAAGAATCTTTAGCGTAATCAAGAGACAAGCGAAAAATGTTAAGAGGTTTGAATGCTGTCAGGATACCTATTCTACCCATGATTCTTGCTAATTTTTCAGAGACCTCCTTAATGTAGGGAATATGGTGTTCCTGGGGTATCAGATTCGCCATTCTTAACTGTATCTCTTACGGCTAGCCTTACGGAAAGCTTTTTCAATTTCCTGTCTTTTATAAGTGTTTTCCATCTGGATTCTTCCAGATGAGGACACAAAGGAAAGGAAGATAGTTACTTTCTTCTTTATCCACAGTGAATTGGATCTGGTCAGATTGGCCATTTAAATGTGTGAGGAATTAATTAAGTTCACGAATTCGATGAGACCACTTGGCATTGGTATCATCAACAAATCAATCTCCCCAATCAGGTTTAAGAGGATAGGATTCCAGAGCTTTCAATTCAAAATATTCCGTGAATAAGTTGGCAACAATGGGAGATAATGTAGACATCATGGCAAATCGCTCCATTTGTTTGTAGACTTCACCATGAAAGGTAAAGAACGTAGACCTCAAGTATATTTCCACCAAATTGGCCATTTGGGAGTCGGTGATCTTATGGATAACAGTCATAGCTTCATTTAGTGATACCTTTGTAAAAAGCAAAACCATATTAAAGCTAACTAAAATGTCCTCATCTTTAACCCTTTGGTCCTTGACCTTACAGACAAAGTGTTCCAATTTTTTTGATAAAAGAAGAGGTATTAACTACCAAAGATTTTAATTTACCTGTCAAATACTTGGCAAGAGAATAGGTCTGAGAGTTCCTTGTATTGATAATAGGTTTGAGGGGTACACCATCCTTATGAATCTTTGGTGCTCCGTAAATTCGAAGAGTAATGGGTGCACGAGGTGTTAGCCATTGTTTGTCTCTTTCACTAATAGATGAATTCTTTATTGCTTTAGTGACAGTAATAACTATTCTATTCAAAGGGTAGCTCCCACTTGATTTCAAATGCTCAAACATTTTGGCATTGTATTTTGGACTCAAGTATTGCAAATTAGCTACATTAAAATGCAATCTATGTGCACTGACAAGGCAATGGAGATTAGAACATCTGAGATTATCTTGAGCAAGCAAGTCCACTTGCTTCTCGTCAATAGATTATCTTGAAGCCATTCTTGCACCTGCTGAACCAAGTCTCTCCCTTGCATATTATCCAACTAGCGTTGCTGAGTAGAAGACCAATCCTCCTTTGATCTCTTCCACCCACTTCCTGTATCACCACCCATAGCATCTGAAGCATCAACCTAAGCATTAGGATCATTGTGCCCAACCTGTCTCTGAATTTTTTATGCACCCATCTTGAAGAACATCTTGCTGCAAATTCTGTGCCTATTGAAACTTCCCCTGCCCCTACAATTCCAACTATTTCCTCGTAAATATCCAGACCAGAAAGGTAACTCAAATCTTCCTCTGAAGTTTCTTACAGAAGAGAAATCTGTACATAAAAGTTCAAGATCGTGACAGTAAGATCCATGCCTTCATTTTGAAACACATGCATTAGGGTAATTATGCTTAATTGCCATCGATTGACAACTTGTTAAGATTTTAGTAAGAACGGTGAGAGTATTGAAGACCAGTGGATAGAATGTTGGAGCCTCATGGGTAGAAAATTTGACTGGCCAGCGAAGATGGGAAACAAAGAATTGGTTGTGGGAGTATTCAGTCAAGGTTGACGATGAGTCTGGCAACAAGGAGTCGTGATGAACAAGAATATACAAGGATAAGAGCACAAGATTATATTCAGTACACGAGGGAAGAAATCCAATCAAAAAGGAAGTTGACAATATAGAATCTTCCCAAAGAAAGAAACATGACTTTGAAAATAGTGTGGTGATATGCTAGTTTGAATGGACAAGGGTGAATATTGGATGAAGATCTCACTGGATGCTTGACACATGGAAGATGAAGACAAATTTTATCTCAACGGTAATTACCAATGATCCATGGATTTGAGTTTTGGACCATGTGGTTAGATGTGATTCCATAGGGATTTGGAAGTTGTCATGGTAAATGGATAGGATTTCTTTGATGCACTGGTTATGAGTATGGTATGAATCACGACTTAAGCAGTACTGGCTATTGTATTTCACCAACCAGTTGTTAGGGAGTGTGTTGGAATAATCAATCATCTACAGCTGAAGTGTAAATTAAGGAATGCAGAGGGTCATTAAATGAAGAGTGTGAGGATTGAGTCACGTATATAGAAATAGAAGGTCGAAAGACATCTGAACTTGTTTTTATTCATATTTTATAAGTGGAAAGTCTGAGCTTGCTAAGACAATCTCTTTATTCGTGTTGTGGTTGTGTTGCTTATTTCATTGTTTATGGATGCACATTAATTCTAACATGTAGAACAGTTAACATCACTATTTATTCCACATGTTGGTGATCAATCAATTTTTGCCATTTATTTTATTTTCTGTTTTTTCATGGCACACAACATTTTTGCAAAACCTTCGTCTCTTTCACTGCCATTCTGAAGAGTGGGGTACCCTATATTCAGTCGTGACTGATAATAATGTCAATCATTGAATGTGAATATCATGTTACTCACGTTGACTAATATTTTGACTTTGATATGTTAGTTGAAGAGTTTGACAAGCATCCCTACAAAATATATGGGATTTTTTCTTTCATACATCATTACTTTAGACATTAGAAAGATGTATGAGGAACTGACGTTTTTGACAGACACTCACTGATGATGGCCGACTTTAAATAATGAGGCCTGCTCCTTAGGTGCAAGAATGCAATCCAATTACTAAAAGGTACTTTGTTTACAACCTAAACATGAAATATTGCCTCGGTTAAAACTGAAAAGCTAATAATATTTAATGTAACGAGTGTAATGCTTATCCACACAACATGTCCCACACGTACGTACATCACTTAAGTTTAAACACAAACATTTTTTTTTGTGTGCGAGGACAAGGGTTAAGATCAAAGGTCACTTAGTTAATTGCCTACTGATAACTTAATATTTGTTTTATCTACCATAGTTTGTAATATGAAAACAAATTTAATACCCCACTGAGCGTTGCAATTAGGCTTAGCAATCGTTTCTAGGGTTTCACCAAGACAATTCCAAAAGAGGTGTAATTAAGACTAATCTGAAAAGTTGATTGCTTTATCTTGGGCATTATTTGTTTCGAGGTTGATAATATAACCCCAAGAGTTAAACACAACTCTCGACGTAAAATAAAATGATTCTGTAAGGTTATTATTATTATTCCCCATCAAGGGATTATTCAAATACAAAGGGAATTTAATCAATTTCCTGCAAGTTTAGTTAACGTAGTAAGGTAATATATTTTCTAAAATTAATTAAAGATTTAAATAACCCTACTTGGGTAACAAATTACTGAATGAGGGTCTTACATTCTAATTGACCCTCATCAGCTTATAAAGGATCCCATATCCAATTAATATAATTTAAATTCAAATATAATTAATTTTATTCCAGCAAAACAAGTGTAGGAGAAGAATAAGTAAATATCCCACTTGTAAATTTCTAAAAGGGAGAGTTAACTTGGGTTCACTAGACATGTGGAAAATCTAGGTTTAATTAAGGCCTTAGAATCAAATGATCCTACACCATAGATCTTTGGAAACCTTAGATTTACTTATAGACTCACATTTCATGTCTCTCTTCTAATTTTCTCTTTTATTCTCAGATTTATCCCGCCCCCCAACCTCCCCCTCTTTTGCAGGTCTCTATGAAGCTCTTATGGAGGAGAAGGAAGATTTATTTGCTTATTTGCCCTTTCTACATTTATTTTCAAACCGCGATGGTTTTGTTTTGTTAGAGGAATAACCTATCTAATCTATTCAAGATCTATTTACAAGAGGCATATATACTTACCCACCTTCAGATCTTGACATATATATGTATGTATAGATGTACATCTATATATATAGGTGTTTTTCAGTTTATTTAGTTGAATTTATATATTTGTTAATTACCCCCTTTTTGAAAAGGAGAAGCCCTAATGAAGGGCGATACACACACACACATGTATGTATGTATTCATGAACCAGAGGCTGATTATAGGCAATACCCGCCCATGCCGTGGACCAAGCACATGTATTAAGATATCTTTGTAGTGTGGGTGGTGCCCCACACCACCAAAACCGTGGTCAACACATGCTTAAGGCAGGGATGGGGCTCGCGGCCTGGTGACCAGGCTGCGACCCTCCCACATAATCCTTTTTAAAAAAGTATTTTATTGAAAATAAAATGAGTTGGGGTATATATATATATATATATATATATATATATATATATATAAATAAATTTTTGTATAATATAATTAGAGTATGTTTACCAATATATATTTTTAATTAAAACCAAGTCTTACATTCAAGGACGCAAAGACTCAATACAAATCAGCTATCTAATTTCAATATATATATACACCTGTACATTATATATATAACTCTCTCTCTCTCTCTATATACATGCATCTGTAGATGTGCATATATCCATTTATATATTTTTCAAAAAGGACAAACCTGGAATGTGGACATTATAAGGATGTGAAAATTATAATGAGGCCAAGATATTTTCCTAAGCAAAAGAATAAGAACTATTACATTTAAAGGGTTATAAGTTTATGCACAAAGAGATATAGTCTCATCTTCTTCCCTACTTGTGTGTATATGAATTTACTCTCATACAATGTAACTAGATTTCTATATTTAATCAACAGGAGTACTTTTGGGAGAGTGAATATATTTCTCTTATACTCATAAAAATTTCACAACTAATTTTCATTAACTCCCTTTGCAAGAATGATAACTTGCAATAATTCTCTATGCTCAGTTTTGCATCCCTCCCCATTTCCAAATTTAAATCTTAAAACTTCATCTAATTCCACTATACCTCAATAAGCACAAAAACACAGTTCTATATGATCAACTGAATAAATCAAACTGAGTTTACAAGACAAGTTCCCATTAAGAAACAATGGTGCATGAAGGAAAGTTGAGGCAGCTTTACACCAGCAAGTTATCTTCAACAATAAAATGCAATCACTCAATACTCTGTTTTCCTATCCTTGTGGATAGTTTAGAATGGCGGATAGAAAGGATAGATAGAGGTGGGCCCATCTCCTTCTATAGAGTCTAGAGGGAATAGTTTTCATCCATTGGATGATAGGTTTCATCCATTCGATAATAGGTTTTAAAGTGCAATCACTCAATACTCTGTTTTCCTATCCTTTGCATCCGATTCTATCAAGCTAGAAGTAAAACATTCAACTTTAAATAATTTAAGGAAGACTCTTTTCTTTTTACAATTTCTACACCAAAACTATCTCCTACTTAAGAACTCTATAACTACATAATAAAAAGGGTATGAATTCACTCAAGGTCCAAGAAGATCATGGTAAAACGGATCTATTTCCTTTGATGAAGACTCAACATCTCTTCCTTATACTCAAGCTTGCAAGAGGAGTAAAAAGGAAATAAGATCTCATTTCTTTTTTAACATTAAGGTCACATGGAAAAATAAGAACTCCTTTTAATTCATAGACATAATTTCTTCCTTTCAACAAGGTTTGTAAAAGGAATCACAATGGGGTTTTCAAATCTAATTCAACCCATCTTACAATTCTTATTTTCTTACAAATTACAAGAAGACTACAACATAAACAATGCAAGTGGAAAAACCTCCTATAATGGGAACAACATGTCAATTTTTTTATAGTGAAACTCCGAATCTCCAAGTAATGAACACTCCATTCAAGCTCTAGATCCATCCTCCATCGAATAGAATGCTTCCAAACATAAGAGAGTAGCTTAGTTGTCCACCCAATCAATTGGCATCATTACATGCCATCTCTAAAAGTGGGGAACATGCTAGCCTCCCTTCAAGCCCACACACACAAACTTGCATTCCTCCAAGATGCACAAGGGAGGTGAGGAAAGGAGATTACATACACACAAACATTCACCAAATGTCATAGGCCAAAACATAACCAAGAAGCTCAAGCTTCTCAAGAGGGGAAGAGGAGCAAGAGTGCCCATTAAAATCACATTTTTTAAAGAAACCAATAGAATTCACAACTTGTTAAGACATCTTCATACCCCAAAATTCCTTATGTCTTCCATACCCCAAAACACTCCAAGC
The DNA here is from genome assembly GCA_018340775.1 of Taxus wallichiana var. yunnanensis. Taxonomy (NCBI): domain Eukaryota; kingdom Viridiplantae; phylum Streptophyta; class Pinopsida; order Cupressales; family Taxaceae; genus Taxus; species Taxus wallichiana. Next base: position 775,656,267 of record CM031237.1, on the reverse strand, counting down.
CTCCTCCTTGCCAAGGTTTTTCAAACCTTGATGGTTTCCTTGGCAAGGAAGGGAGATGAGTTCCAAACCATATGGAAACTCATCTCCCACATCAACCAAATGAGGGGAGGATAATATAAATCCTATGTTGCGTAGGAACGGGTATGAGTACCGGTTTGGGTTTGACACACACACACACATGCACACATGTGCACACGCACATACGCCCACACGCGCACGCGCACGCGCAGACGCATGCACGCATGCACGCGCGCGCACACACGCACACACAAGATCTTAATGAGTGATTAGCATAGTTATTACCAAAATAAATAAAAAGGAGACAACAAACCAAGGTGACCAAGCCAAATGACAAAAACACAAACAAGGATGATGGATGATGGTAAAACCGATCAATCAAAAGGTGAGGATTTAACCCAACGACCAATTGTGCAAATGTAGACGTGCAACCCCTGAGTCCCACGTTCCCCAGTAATCTGCATACTCAATTCACACATCATACATGCTCGATACAATAAACCAAGTAAAACGATTCTACATACATCCAAATGATCAAATCAATCACAAGCTAAACCATCCAAATTAATTAATCAACTTCTATCCATAATGAGATAAATAACCAAAATGACAATCATCCATAATATACCAAGATATAATCCATCTAAATCTCATCTCAATAACATCCATAATAACATCACTAAATTGGCAGTAATGATAACTAATGTATGACGAAACATAATAATAATGTCCAAAATAGCACTGTATCCAATGTCTCCATACAACCGATATATATATATATATATATATATATATATATAATGAGTCAGCATGAAAATAAAACAATAAACTAGTGGGCACGACATCCCACACGTATGTACATCATTTCAAACACAGAAATACTGATACTTGGAGCTATCCCACATCTAAATTCCTGATAACTGTTGCTGAAACTTTGCATAATTGAAGAAAATTAACTATATGTCCTCAAGGACAGTAGGAGGAGAGGAACACAGTCAGTTACATGCTACAGAAGATGGTAATATATTTATGTATTGCTATCTCCGATATCTAGAGTACGGAGCATCTGTTGTTACTTCATCCTCACAAATTACCATAATTTGTACCGTCATAATCATGTACGATCTGATCTGATGTACTCTAAAGAAACAAGCAACTTTAAGAGTAGGAGAAATAAAAATATGCTGAATTCACAAGGTAATCAAATAGACAATTGAATTGCAAAGGAGAACAAGTAGGAAGGCTAACACATGGTGATAATGGGAAAAAGAGATTATTGACAGATGATCAAGTATCAAGGAAGATATTAAAATGTAAATTAAAGTAAGGAACATGCACAGAAAATTGTTAATAGGATAAGTGTCGATAAGAGTGGAGCCATAAAATAGAAAACTTAAGCTAGGGATCAGCACAGAAAAATTAGAAATAGAGGACAGAGATTAAAACCCAATAGAAAGGTAGAAAACAATATCGAATTGCCAGTTTAGTCTTTAGATGATAAGTATATGGTAATTCAAGATATGAAAGCGTAAGTTGAAAGGTGGAAGTTATGTGAAGAGCTGATTGAAAACAAGCAAAGGATAATAAATCTCAAAACAGAACTGTCGAGAATTGTTTTAGATTCAAAAACTAGCATATTGTATATGACTTTAAGTGTATATATTTAAAAGTAAAATCACACGGCTGGTTGACATGTTCTCTATCTTGTTACCATCCAGTTTCGGAGGTATTTTGCTTCCAACCTTGAAGTTCAATCCCTGACGGTAATAGTACTAAATTTCCAATAGTAATTTGTCTTTTTTGGTTTTATTATGAATGGATAGTGGATACATTTACCCATGACATGCAAAGAAGCAAACCCAAAATAAATATGCAAATGCATGAAAATGCAATGGATATATAGTCAACAAGAACAATTGCATTGTCTCAGGAATTTTAGGTGTGGAACCAAGTGATATTGTCCTGTTGCCTCAATTGCCTTTATTTTCAAAAGGGCTGAATAAGTCTCCTCTGTAATGAAGGCCACTGGATAATATCTGATAAAGTCCTCCACATAACTAGGTTCAAACTAAGAGTCTGTGTGATCAATTTTGACTAAATAGAGAGAATGACTGCAATGCATGTGGTTGAAAATCTTATTTTATGTTGGCACAGTTATCTTGAGAAGTAATTTGGAAACCCAGGTTTCTAAGCATCAATCTTATAATAGTTGTGGCACTATGCTCTGTGGGAGGCACGATTGTAGATAATGTGAAAGGAAGTGTAAATTGGATTTGGAATATACTTGTATCAGTAGTGAAATCATTGGCAAAAGTTATCTTTAACTTATAAATTCAAAAAGAGAGGAGACAATTCACATTACTACCAGTGAAATTTAAATCAGGTCTACTGAAAAGTGTTTTGCATCTTCTATATGCCGAATGTGAATGTTTGTGACTTATCTAAGTTTGATGGTTATGTGCAAAAACGTATTTGGTCTGCGCAGTGGTCGGAAGAAGGCTTGCTTGGTATTTTGTATCTTACACTTCATTGGATCCATAGCTAGACTATTCGGAAATTATCATAGCATTTTGATGGGAACAGCTTCTGTAGCACTTGCCTCCTCCCTTTTCTCATGCACTTTTGAGACATGGATGACAGCTGAACACGAGAAGGTGAGTGTCTGAGTACATCCTGCTGCTTAATATCCTAGAATAATTTACGTCACTTGGGGCTTGATGTCATTGCTTTGTTTTTGCATTACTTGTCTTCCTGGTTGCATTTGTAGCTAGGTTTCCGGCAAGATTGGTTGAATGACACCTTCTGGACAATGAGTTTTGGAGCAGCAACTTCATCTTTGGGAAGTGCAGCACTGGCAAATGCTTTAGTAAACTGGAAGGGTCCTCATAGAATGACTCTTCCATCAGCAGCAGCCGCTCTTGTTACTGTTGTATGTGCTCTCTTGATTACCAAAGGATGGGGTGAAAATTTGGCAACTTCCAAAGTCAAGACTCCAAAAATACTTTTATCTTTGGCATATTTGATGGCTGGTTAGTACAGTAAGTTCTTAATTCGATGCACTGATAACATCTACTTGCTGCATTAGAAGTTCAGCTTTTTCTTGTGACATCCAAGTGGAATGCTGTGAGTATTCAAATAAATAAATTTAATGGCAGTTAAAGAGTTCCAGTCATCAGCTTCCGATGTGAAATAAGTGATATAATGGTGTTTGGTCCTGTTGCTGCTATGGCTTTTAAGTGTTTTGGAAAGTGCAAAGTGTCGCTCTCAGTTTTTTTTCCTGATAAAACAGTCTGAAGTTTGGCAGATAAAAGGATGCTGCTATTGGCATGGGCTCAAACCTGCTTTGATTTCGCCGTCACAATGTTTTGGTTTCTCTGGACCCCTACTATTGTGGTATACTTTCTTAAACATTTCTTTGTGTTCAATGTGCAATCTTGTTTCAATATCACCAAAAGTCAAAATTTCATATTAGATTGCAAAGGCACTGTAAAGTGTGGTCCGTTTTTGTCAAAATCCTTTAATGTTTGTCTATTCCAGTTTAGACATTACCAGGAAAATTTCAATTTTATTAGACAGTTTATTTAAATTTTCAAAATCTTTAATAATTATTTGGATTCATTTGTCAGAGTGGATATGTCAAATTGGAATGGTCAATAGTTATGCAATTTAGACTTGGTAGCATAAGGAACCAAGTTTGAGTTTGGATTGGCTAATATTTGGCACCAAATTTTGGCCAAAGACTTGTCAACTTCAAATAATTCTGAATACATAAGATATTTAAAATATTACAAAACAATTGTTCTGTTTCGTGTTGTGAGAAATGTGATGTACAGGTTTGTGTAAAGCACCCACGAATTTTATTATGATTGCCCTCTCAAAGTGGTCTGCGATCTTGTAATGCAATATCAATCTTCTAATGCAATAAAGTTATTTCTATTTCATTTCACAACATATTTTCTCTATATTTCATTGTTGGCTAATTTGTTGCAGGGAGGATTGTCATATCAGGTGGCATAGCTCTTTTAGGGCCCCTTAAGTAGCAACAATATCCGTCTAAGGTTTTTGCAACTGTCCACCATATTTTCTCACCTCGCTCTTAGTAGGACCTTGGTGATCAAAAAGTGGTAACAGAAGCAACAACACTATTCCTTTCAGCCATTTTTGAACTTTGTTCTTCGTTCTTAGAGTATACATTGTGATCCAGTGGTTTTAAAACTCATGGAAAGTTGTTGTTCTGGTCCAAGCATTAATCAATTTTACCTAATTCTATAGAGTGAGGGGTTTTGCCCCAATACACAAGCCATTAAACAATGCTGTGGACAAATTTGAGCTTCCATGTACCTTTGGGTATATTGGAAGAGCCCTTAGTTATTTTCAAAGCTCAGCCATAGGAAGCCTTTGAATGTCTGTAACTTGTGGTGCACTGGTAAGTAAGTGGTTAACCTTGGGAAGGTACTCGCAGCCGACGTCAGAGGAGGGGTGGTGGGCTACGGGTTCGGTATATTCTTTGTAGGTAGTGACCTAAAATAGTGGTCCGACACTATATATGAACAACATAAGCCTAAATGTGAGTCCACAAAGCAAACGCACCCAGTAAAAGCCCTAACATTTTCACTCGTTTGTGTAACCCTAGTAACTTGGAGTTGGTAGTAACCACCACTAGAGGCTCTCTTCCAAAATAGAATACATAACAAAAATATTGTCTACAAATAGAGAACACAATTGCAAAGTGCAAGCTCATAGTCATTTTCATCAGAATACAAAAGAAAACCTGTAGAGCTCTAATGACAGACATGGGTATACAACAGTGTTGTCGGGTAGTATTCAAAAAATAGGGCATAGAAAAGAAAATCTTATTGGGCACTGACACCATGTCAATTTCTTGCCGTGGCAATCATTTTGGCATACACTTAATTTTTATACTTTTTCCATACAAATTGCTATTGTTAGGGGGCTATTTATTACTTGCCTTCGAGAAGAAATTTTTGCCCTTGAGATAATTATACCATTATGATCGCCTCGTTGAGCTGATCATTTTGACATACAACTCCAATTTTTTTTTTTTTTTCTAGACCTTCAGAATCCCCTTTGGTCATGGCTGTAACGATTCATATTGACATAAAGAACATTGAGGAAGAAGTCATCGACTTGTGATCCCAACTCTTTGATCTTAAACAAATGGTGCATGGATTTAATAAACAAAATGTAGTACTCATTAGCAAAATCAACTCAGAGACACTTTGAGAGCAGTTTTTCATTTCCAAACATGATGCGTCTCAAAGCTCGACTTTCCTCAATTTAATGGCTCAGATCTGATTGGTTGGATATATAGGGCAGAACAATATTTTAGTCTCCACACTACTTTTTCTGTGAACAAGGTCCACATTACCTCTTTTCACCTAGTATAAGAGGTTGTCCAATGGTATCATTGGTATGTAAAATCTTATGATGAACCTAATCAAAAAAAGTTTGTCAAACAAATACAGGAACGGTTTGGCCCTTGTGCTTATGATGATTTCACTGGAGCTCTCATAAAACTTCGAAAAACATGAACAATTTATGAATACCAAACAGAATTTGAAAAATTGGCAAACCACATCGAAGGCTTATTTGATGAATTTTTAAGAGTTGTTTCATAAGTGGCCTAAAGGATACAATTCTCATTGATGGTAAAATGTTTTAAGCCCAACAACATAATGGGAGCTCTTGGCTTGGGCAAATTAGTAGAAGACAAATTTATGACTCTGCGTCGTTTTTCAAACTTTGCTTCATTCAAGAATACCTTCTCACAATGCAATCTTTGAGCCCCACCTCCAAAAACAATTACCATTAAACTACTTACAAAGGCTGAAATGCAAGCTATATGGGAAAAGGTGTTATACTTTAATTGTGATGATAAGTTCACCCAAGGCCATATATGTGTGCAACAAAATTTGTATCTATTGAATGTTGACTCACTCCTAGAATCAAAGGATTGGGAAGATGCTCAAGAATCCCAAGAAGAAGAATATGTCGCGGAACAATTTACTCCTCTGGATTCGCAACCAAAAATCTCTATACATGCCTTGGTAAGAGTCAACACCCTTCAAACTATGAAATTCAAAGGGTATTTCAAGAAGATCCCTCTCACTATTTTAATTGACTCGGGTAACACACATAACTTCATTGACCCTCGGCTTGCCAAACAAGCAGATTGCTTTGTATATCCATGCTCAAGCTTTGAAGTTATGATTGCTAATGGAGGAACATTGCCTTGCAAAGGAAAGTTCCATAGTGTTCGTATTGCTGTAGGGGACTATAACCATTGATCATACATGTTTGTCCTACCCTTGGGTGGATGTGATGTAGTTCTTAGAGCTCAATGGTTGCATACCCTTGGATTAATCCTGTGGGATTTCTCTCAACTTTGGATGCAGTTCTCTGATAATAGACATAAGGACACCTTAAAAGGCCTCACTCCTGGGTCTACCAGTATTATTAGCTCACATTGGATGGAGAAGCTCCTTAATAAGAGCTCGCATGGGGTCATCGCTCAATTATGTTCCATAAAGTTCAGTCCACCTCCAGATTTCAACACCTGTGATGATTTCCAACATATTTTAGATAAGCATGTCATAGTCTTTGCAAAACTAACTGAGTTGCCACCTAACTGTTCGGAGGACCATCACATCCAGTTCCTTCTAGGGAGTGTTCCTCCCAACATTCAAGCATACTGGTACCCATTCTTACAAAAGACAAAAATTGAAAAGTTGGTACACAAACTTCTTATGGCGGGAGTCATTCGTCCGAGTACAAGCCCTATTTTTCACTAGTTCTACTTGTCCAAAACAAAGACGGGTCTTGGTGACTATGCATTGATTTTAGGGAGCTAAACATAATCACTAACAAAGTTAAATTTTCTATTTTAGCGATTGACGAGCTTGATGGTGCCTAGTTTTTCTTCAAATTAGATTTGTGCTTTGGTTACCACCAAATTTGCATCAATGAAGAGGATAGCCCTAAGACAACCTTTTGGACTCATGATGGTCATTATGAATTTTTAGTCATGCCTTTTGGGCTTACCAATGCCCCATCAACATTCCAGGGATTGATGAACAAACTCTTTCGGCCCTTCTTCGTAAATTCATCTTGGTATTCTTTGATGACATCTTGATCTATAGCAAAATTTGGGCTGAGCATTTACAACACGTCAACTTGGCATTACAACTCCTCTTTGATAACCACTTATGTGCCAAACATTCCAAGTGCTTCTCTGGACAGAAAGAAGTTTAGTACCTCAGGCATATTGTCTTTGCAATATGTGTCCGACTTGACCCCAAAAAAATTAATGCCATGAAAAATTGGCCAAAACCAATGACACTCAAAAGCCTTAATGGATTTTTGGGTCTCATTGACTACTATAGAAAGTTTGTCAAGGACCATGGAAAAATCGCAGCCCCATTGGCTGTCATGCTAAAAAAGAATGCCTTCTCATTTAATGATGCACTAGATTACACCTTAGAGGCATTAAAATAGGCTGTGTACTACACTTGTTTTAGCCATGCCAGATTTCTCTAAGACATTCATTATTGAAAGTGATGCTTGTGACAATGGACTCGGTGCCGTCTTCCTCCAAGGTCACCCTATTGCTTTTACCAACAAGGCTCTCTTTGGGCGAAATTTGGTACTTTCCTCTTGTGAGAAAGAAATAATGGCCATATTACATGCAACCAACAAGTGGCATACTGTACTTGGTATGTTGGCATTTCTGTATCAAAACATATCACCACAATCTCAAATACTTCCTGGAACAATGAGTCTCCTCACCAACTCAGCAAAAATGGGTCACCAAACTCATGGGCTATGACTATGAGTTCACCTATAAGAAGGGCAAAGCAAATGTGGTTACGGATGCACTCTCTCGTACATATGAGGACCACACTTCCCTACGTTATTTATCCATGCCACTACCAGAATTGATGCAAGAACTGCAGTATGAGTGGGCACAGGATTCAGCCATACGTCTCATTCAACAACTAGTTTTGTATTCTACCTCATCACTCTACTCCTCTTGGGATGGACATTATTTATGGTGTAAGGGATGCATGGTTTTACATTCCAAGTCTGAACTGCAATACAAAATTCGTTTGGACTACATGTATCATCCTCAACTCATCATTCAAGATATTTGAAAACATATGAGCGAGTTTGTAGAAATGTCTTTTGACATGGAATGGAGGATATCAAGTAGTTTGTTGCAGAATGTGATACTTACCAACATCACAAAGGTGAAGGTGAAACGACAATGACCCATTGCTTACTACAACCATTGCCCATTCCTACATGGATTTGGACAAATATTTCCATGGATCTCATTGATGGCCTTCTGAAATCTGGGGTAAATCAGTCATTTTGGTGGTGGTGGATTGCCTCTTCAAGTATGCCCACTTTTGTGCCTTAGCCCACCCCTACACCTCTTCAACCATTGCCCAAACCTTTCTTGATCAAATCTTCCGCCTCCATGGCATTTCTTCTTTGATCGTATCAAATCGCGATTCGACTTTTAGAAGCCATTTTGGACATAGTTTTTTTACGTAACGAGAAGACAATTGAAGATGAGCTCTGGGTATCACCCGCAAACAAATGGTCAAACAAAAATAGTCAACAAATGTTTGGAAACATTCCTCTGATGTTTCGCCTTTGAGCAACAACATTGGGTCAAGTGGTTACCTCTTGTAGAATGGTGGTACAACACAACGTATCACACATCCACAAAAATGACCCCATATGAAGCAATTTATGGCCAACCACCACCATCTCTTCTCTCTTACACTCCACACAGTTCTTAGGTACAGGCAGTTGACACTAGCCTCGGTGCATGTTAGAATATTCTCAAAGTTCTTTAAAAAAATTCCACATGGCCTAGAACCGCATTAAATAATAGACAAATCAACATCGTCCTAAATGAGCCTTCTAGCAGGGGATATGGTTTTCCTCGGATTACAACCCTATAAATAGTCCTTGAAGATAAAAGGGCGCCAAAGCTTGCCCCTAAGTTCTATGGCCCTTACAAGGCATACGATTTGTAACTCCCACCTTCTTCTTGTGTTCATCCTGTTTTGCATGTCTCATGTTTAAAGAAAGTTCTTAGGCCTCGGGTCATTGCTTAGATAGTAATTCTTGTGCTCGATGCCAAGGGATCCTCATTCTTGAGCTGTAGCAGTTTTAGATAAGCACTCATGCCAACTTTGCAACCGATCCATCATAGAGGTCCTGATCCAGTGACACAAAATGCAACTTGACGATGTAACTTGGGAGCCCCTTCTCCAGGTTTAACACTAATTTCCTAACCTTCAGCTTTGAGGACAAAGGTTTTCAAGGGAGAGGGGATGTTAGGACCCTTCATCCTACCTTTCTCTTTATAATCTTGTTGTAATAAATGCTATGGACGCATATGCTTTGTAAGTCATCCCTTGAGCTATTAAGAATAATCCCACATGCATGGGAAGTAGTAGTTAGCTTGAGTAGAACTAGTATAAATGTGATGCATAGGCTAGTGTAAAACATCCATGAATTTTATTGTATTGAGCTTGCTCAAAGGAGGTTGCCCCTCGAAGTGGCTTGTGATCTTGTAATGCAATTCCAATCTTTCAATGCAATAAAGTTATTTTAATTTCATTTTGCAACATATTTTCTCTATATTTCCTTGTTGGCTTAATTTGTTGCAGGGAAGATCATCATAGTGATATGTCGAAACACACACATATGGAGCTCAAACTTTTGACAGCAAACCTTGGAAGGTTGGGAGGGTAGCCACCACAGTCTTCCCACTACCTCTAGAAAATCTGAAATTTGCATAATATAAAATTAATGAAAGTCTGGAACAAGAATGATGTAGAGTTTTTGGGCTTCCACGGTTTATTTTAAATGGAAATAATGCTTCTAGAAAACCTCTAATAGAATTTTTAATTGATATTTCAGATCACACTGTGATACATCATCAGGACGGAGATGTGAAAGCTTAGAACTTAGAATTTAGAGAGGTACTTGGTAATAAAAGCTTCCTTACAGTGCCCTAGGAATATTGCATGGTGACCTGTTCTTATCCTATTTGCCTCCATACAACTTGAAAGTCGTCCTTACCTCTATCCATGCCATCGTATTTGTAACCCATAGATGGCTTTTTCCTCATCCAGCATCTGAAATATCCTAACCAGTAGCTCCGATATTTTAATCAACACTTGTGAAACTCTAAAGAAAGTTTCATAAAATACAAAATTGACAACATCAGGCCTATGGCTAGATGCAAGTGGTCCACTTGGTGCTTGCACACATGCTCTTTAAATTATTTTTCTGATACAATATGCTTGTATTATCTGCGATTACTTGTACAATATTGTTTACTCTCACATCTGACAAAATATTGTCAAAACAGTCATAGAGCGATTGTCACTTTTGACAAGAGGTCAGATGCATCAACAGATTGGCTAAAGGTGGTATCTGTTGGGCAAGAAAAAGAAAATAGTTCAGAGCTGTTACATCTTTTCCATCAATTCACCTATCATACATTATTGTGCAACCTCTATTTTCCCAAGAGGCACGATGCTCACCAAGAACAAGATACTGAGATTGGAAACAACATCACTGAAAATCGTCATCTTAGGAGCATTAAGAGTAGGGTCTTTTAAAACCACACAACTAGTGACAATTACATCAGTCATTTCTCATCCATATGGAGATTTGGCAAAGTGAAAGGGGCAATTTGAATAAAACTGAAGGTTCACTGTGGCTTTTTCTGCATGGTCATGTTGGGAATCATCGATCCAACACATTCTTTCAAGGGAAGGGTGAGAACTTCAGGTAGTATTGGTCGCTAAAAATATGAACCAGTGGGACTAGGAATACAGAAAATGCCTGGACGAGTACTTTTAGTTATAAATTAAAGTACTTTCAAATTTATTTGCACACTTCTCATAACTTTGTTTCTACTAATATTGATGTTTTTTTTTTTGATCTACTCTCCAACCTGCCAGCTAATCTTAGTTTGAGAGTGATAGAGAGGTGGCAACATAGTTTTCTTATAGTCAAGGGATGGTGCTTATCAACATTTGACCTGCATTTCCATTTACATAAGATCATTAGATACACAAGCTTCACAGCCGTTATTGTTACTGGAATGAAGAACCCTTGATATCAGAGGGCAACTCAGTACAATGGTTTTATTTTGGATTAACAGTACACAATGCCTTGTACAACATAGACACACGAAAGCAATGAGGACAAATGTGGGTGTTTATGCATGTGTGCTTATGCAATTGTTGTTATCATGACGACACAGCCTGCTCAAATCTATGGGGACAAGGTGTATGGATATTTCTAACAAACCCTTAGGATGAGGAGTAGAGTATGGCCCGTCACTAAGTCTGTCAGAGGTGGGCACCATTTGATGTTAAAACCGGATGTGTTAGAAATTAGGCTCTATAGTTTATGGTTCCATCCAAGTCGTCACATTTGACCAACCCATTGTCAAATGTAATTAGGATGACAGGGCGCACAACAGAAGTGCTTACAACAATTTTCTTTCTGTGGGATCACAAACTTTTATTAGCTGGCCATGTAGGGTTATTGGAAAATTATCAGAAGGGTTACGCGCCTTTTGGCAGGTTGTGAAGTGGGAAATCTAGCAATATGCAGCTGAGTGTGAAATATGTCAAGAGGGCTAAAGTGGAAACTGTGAAAATCTCGGGACTTGTCCAATCTCTATTATTTCAAAACCATAAATGGGAAAGCATTAAAATGGTTCATTACCAATTCGCTTGATTTTTAAGGGAAATATTGTATTTATAACTTTAAATGGTGATGACAAAACCAATTGCTTATTTCTTTGTAATACAGTTTAAGTATAGGGCCAGATAGGTGGTGTAATGCATATTAGAGAGGCCTATCAGTTACATGGGCTGTTGAAGCAAATTATAAGTGATAGGGATACAAAACTTACAAGAAAGTTTAGGACTGGTTCTAGGATTAGCTATCATCCCATGCAGACAGTCAAATGGATTTCAATAAATTCTTAAAAGTTAGTTCGATGCTTATGGGTTTATGCGCTGTGTTTTGATGTGGAGCTGGAATTTAGATGTTGTAATGATGGCACTCGAGGTTTTCTTTTGCTTGGGTCAACTGGTTGCAGTCAGAACCCCTCAAGAATTTGGTAATATTGGGTTTCGACAAAATATCTCTATATTGAGTTTGGAGATGCTGGAATGAGTGTTAGATACGATAAAACAGCCCTAAGATCTAAGTACAATAATATCTCCATCTTTAATAGTAACTTTGATATCTGACTGATATTATAATTATATCAAGTTAATAAATCATTATAACTTTCAGCACTAGTTATCAAGTTAATAAAATAACTAAATATGCCTTGAAAAGTGGCCAAGTTTTCAAGCTAATACATTGTAATCCATTTGGATAAGATGGCTAAAACAGCCACGATTTTCTACAATAATATCAATTGCGTCTTATTCATTGATATGTCTCCCTTTGTTGCATTTGATGGGTACAAATCACTGTGTTTGAGAAATTTGTTGAATGATGCTTCATTTGATTCTGCTGCTAGAAATCTTGTAGATGAGCATGACTAAGTAGTTTACTTGCCAAAGGAGAATCTAGGGATGCGTAGAATTGCATGAAGGGTCAAGTTCATTGAAGAAAGAATGAAGGGGACCTTGAAGTGGGTGATTGGGTATAACTTAAGTTGCGACCCCACAAATAGTCCTTATTAAGAAGCAAGATGGAAAATCGTTTTCCTTCTTGATATGGTCTTTATAAGGTCCTTAGCAAAGTAGGTCAAGTTATATGTATGCTCTAGAATTCCAAATAGGGGCAAAATCCCACAACGTGTTTCGATTCTCCATTCTTGAAAAAGAGCTCAGGTAGGAAACAAACTTTCTTTCCAAATTGCCTTCATGGGACAAAGAGGGTCAATAGCAGATAGATCTTAAGGGTGGTCTTGATGTTCAAAGAAACAACTCAAAAGATAAGTCTACGATGGGACTAAGACATCTACATGGGAACTTGAAGATGCATTTGGCAAGGGCCTGAGGATGACAACAAAACATTCTAGAGGGAGGGAGTATAATGTTTCTAATATATAGGATAAATGCTTAAATAGATGTGCAGATTTTGGCCACCGTTGCATAGGAAAATGTCCCATCTTGAGGTAATTACTAAAAGGGTTAGATGGACATCCATTATTTATTTATCTGCACTTGAAAGACTAGGTTTTATGTAAGATATCATATTCATGAGAACAGTTAGTGTTAGTAAGAAACCTGCATTGGAATAATTGAGCTCATGCAAGATTTCATTCATATGGAAATGGTTGGTCTCATGCAGGATTTTTTCTGCCTGAGAGTGATTGGTCTCATTTAAGATCTTACTTGAATGGAAAATTATCTTACACGTGTTGTAACTTGGAAGTCAAGCTTAACCATCCTCCTGTCTTAATACAACCTGCATATGTATTAGTCCTATTTCTTACATGAAAAGACATGTTTTCTGGAGTATAACCTACTGCACAGGTTGGCCACACACTTTTATTGTAAGCCATTTTCTTATTATATCCTGCAATTTACTTTTATCACTCATTTTAGGTCTATAATGGTGCTTGGTTAATTTAGCTAAGTTATGTCATTGACTATTTTTCCTAATATGATGTACAGACTGGGTGTTAATGCTTATGAACAAATTATGTACTGCAGGCTGATGGACGAGAAGTTCACATCAGTATGATCTATCCTTGCTTGATGGGTTCTATAATGCTTGGCAGTGTAGCAGTCTCATGGCTTCTTTGTGGACCATATTTTTCAGGCCAGAAATGTACCTTACTGCTGTGTTTGTCACTGCTAGTTTCTCCTTAGCAATACCTGCTTATGATTACCAGGTTCTTGTCTGCTTTTCCAAATTGCTTTACTTTTTTGCTGACAAAGTCAGGCAGAAAGAATGTATGACATTCTTTTTTATATAAAGTTCTTAGTCATGATATAGTTTTCGTTTATGGTCAAATATACAGTTTATATTTGAATTTACCATGGTTGGCCCTGAGATTGAATTGGTATGGAAATTTATGAAGTGTGTTAAGGAAAAAGGTGAAGTCATGATTGAGACGATATGTAATTGTTGTTTGAGGAAGTGTTAGGGGATAGGGTTCTTCAATTAGGATTGCTCAAAATAGTCATTTTAACATATTGATTGGGTGCTGAAGCAATTTTCTGGGTTTGAACATGGAAGATGACATTTATTTGCAGGAGATTGGGATTTTGGTGGCATTATTTTGTCTCTTCAATGTCTGTGTTGGGATCATTTCTCCTTCACTTGCAAGATTAAGAAGCACGTAAGTTGTTGGGCTGCTTAAAAAATAGTTCTTTCAAGCAATGTATTCTACTACTGCATAATTTCTTCAATGAATGCAACTTGTAAAGGAAAGGTGGAAGTACAAAGACATTTCTTGCATTATTCTTGCAAATATTTTCATAGAATAGGAGATGCATGAGTGGCAAGAAATGGAATGTTTTATTCTGCCTCAAATTGTTTCTCAAGACAGATATGTTCCAAATGATCTGCGTGCTGGTATGATAAGCTTATCTCGTGTGCCAGCAAATGTAGCCATTGTATTTGTTCTGATCAAGGTATGTTCTGTGAATAGTTAAAAACATCATTTGTGTTAAACAGGACCTGGAAATTTATTGAGTTGCGTTTGTGCCTTTTAATGATTGCGTTTGTCTTGTAGGGTGGCTACTATCATAACCTGGAGAACAGCACAATTTTGACATTGTGTGTACTAGGTTTACTTTCAGGGGCAGGGTGTTTATACTTGTTAAATCGATGGAGTTGTCTTGCTAATGGTAATTTGGATATCCAGCGCAACGGAATATTTTCTATTATGTCAAAATTAAAAGGCCATCAGAACTAAAGCTGGATTTTGTGGTTGTTTATCAAAATGAGAGAGGTTGCTTATTTTTCTTTTTAAGGATTGCTGGAGGCCAATAGCTGTAAAACTCTATCATATTGGAAGTAATCATGGTGAAAATGTGATATACAAATATTCAGTGCAATTAAGGATCCATTTATCTTGGCTTTTGCAGATAAGCTGCCAATGGAGAGGCCTTAAATTTTTGGGGTTCTATGTCTCAAAATGATTTGATTTTGAAGAACCTTCAGTTTCTGAAAACCAACAAGCCAGAGGCGTTGTTACTCTCATTATGAAGATCAATGATTTCTGGTGTTCAGAGAACCCATTGTATCCTTGTGGGGAGCATGTGGATACCACTTAAATTGCTTACTGGGATAAAAATATTTTTCTTGCAGCAGTTATGGGGGCATTCTATTGTTACCACCATTTTGATTTAGTGATTCTTCACCACGGCTCTTATTGAAATGCTCCAGGGCACAGAATATTTTCATTCTGTATCGTAATTCATATATATTGTTACAATTGATGTTTTCTGTTGTAAATAGGCAACTATTAAACAAACATTGGTTCAATAATAACATGTAGTTACATTTGGTTGAATTTATATATCTTGTTTGGAAATGTGTCTTAAATTAACTATTGTGCAATTAATCGCCACATTTTCATCCATATCCTTTTAGGCAGCAATTATATAACTATCTTTGAATAATTCGATGAGGGAAGTCTTTATACTTGGACCATGAAGAGCCCATTCAACCATTGGCAATTAGTTTTTGTATGAAAATATACAATATGCTTAAGCATTGGATTGGACTGCACGTTGGCAGCCAATGCAAATGCCAACTGGCTGAAAGTGGTGAACATATAGTGCCTTCTCCCCTTCATGTTTATTAATTACAAAACAACTGTGATGTTATTTTTCTCCTTGTGTCAAAGTCAAAAACCGTAAATATGTATATTGAATTGAGCTGTTTTTTTCCCAAGGGTAAATGCCTTTGATGGGAGTTATGAACCAGTAATACAATAAAACACACATCCATGTATCCATTCAACATGATGTCTACGAGAATTAAACCCAAATGAGGCTGAAAAAAATTCACCCATTTAACCAATCATTGTATATATCATTGGCATGGCTTGTAGGTTTTAAACTAGTTTGATGTCTGGTATTTCTTACCGTATGGTATCCTAAAAAAGTTGGCATGGGATTGAATGGGACTGACATGTGATGGAGATTCCCCTATGTACTTTTAAGGTGGTTCCTAATCTTACAGGTGGCTAAATGGGGTGTTCATATCTATTTTTAAATTTTTATTTTGGGGCAGAAAGTGATAAAAATTAAGATGGTGCAAGTACCCCGGACGTTGCTAGCCACAGTTATTGTTCTGCAAGCCTTTGCAGGGTCAATAACTCATAATTAGGAATTCAAAAGTCGATGAGAACGGCATTATTTATTGTTAGTGTTGTTCATTCGAGTAGTAGAAGTACTTTGGAGATGGATCCACACCATCTTTAGCTCTGGTCGTAGCTTTTTCAGGTTTTCGCAAGCCTTTTCTACACTTATCAAAATTCTGTTACGAAGCTCACTTCTTCATTATGAAGTAAATCTTTCTTTGCACATATCTTTTTAAGCTGCAAAGCTCGTTCTGGAAAACTTGTTTCTTCTTTGTGAAGCTCATCTCTTCTTTATGAGGGTCGTCTGTTCCATGAACCTCATACTTTGTACAATAACAGATCTCTTCGTTCTGCAGTTCCCGTGTGGCATCACTAACAAAACATAGCTCTCCTCCCTCTTAATGGGGTAGTGCCCCATTGGGACCATATTTTCACCGTCAAAATTTGACTCTGTTCAGTTCAAATGTAAGGAGTCGAAGAGTCGCACATGGAAGTGGAAGTGTTCCTACTTCCACAATAGACCTTCAGCTTTCACATCATTGTACTATGTGTAAACATATCTTCATGAGAGAGTAGAAGATAGAAGGTCACACATCTCCTTCGAGAGCATAACATGTACATAACACAGATTAACAAAAACTTTCTTTAATTTAACCTTCAAAAAAATTGTATTATATGTTATGATATCTATGAGAGTGCATCATATAGTATAAGATACACAATCATGTATCTCCCTCGAGAGTATAATATATACATCACACATAGATTAATAAAACTTTATGAGCTTATTTTATTTTCTCTATTTTGAATGTTGTTTAATATTTTTTCTGCATATGCACATTACATCTGATTTTTCTATTAAATTGTTGTCATCATGGGATTCACTCTATTATGCATTTCAAAATTTTATGATCTTTGTTAGACATTATTCCTCTAAAATGTTTATTGGTTTTTAGTACTAATTTGATGTGAAATGTTTATTAGTCTTTTACTTTATATTCCCGATATCAAGAAGATGCATTTTTATCAACACCTATATATTTGAAGTCTTCTCAAATTATACTCTCGGTTTGCAAAAGGAAGATTTCCTTAAACAAGTTTTACGCTTGCATTTAGCCACATTTGGGCTTCATATGAAACTTGGATCTTGTCCACTTGCCATCCAGTATAAAGTCATATATCGCCTAGTTAATACCATGTACTTTTAAGTTAAACATGGTCTAACCAAAGATAGTAGCGTGGCAAGTCATGCAAATTTGAAGAGTCATAAAATAGAACTTCTAGGTTTCTCCCAGCTCTTTTTAGATCTAGCTCTTCTAGGTTTGATACTTCCTACTTTTCGCAACACAACCCTCTACATCTAAAGGAAAAGAACAAATTTTGTTTGTAGTCACAATAGTCTAATTTATGATCCAAACATTGATTACCTTTGGTGCAAAGATTGTGAACAAATCATTAAGTAAAAATATATCCCGCTTAATAGAGTAACAACAAGTATGACCTCTTCAAAGCAAATTGAAAAACTTGTTCAAAGTCCTCTTAGTCTTCCTCATCTAGATAGTAGTGAAGTCCTTTCACCAAACAAGAAGTAGAAAACAATATTTTGGTATCAATGTATTGTTGATAGACATGTTGATCCATTAGAATCTTCAAAGATGTTGAATTGGACTAACAAAACTGTCAAAATAGTCCATGACCAACTCGAGAATCAAAAAGCCTTGATTGTTGAGATTGATAAGAACCTTAGAGCCACGGAACTATACCGAAAGGTGATTTAAAAACTTCTATCCATATGCAAAATACTAAAGTTGAGTCTTTGTCCTCCTTTGTTGATAAGATAGCTAAAAATGTAGAATCTAAATATGAGCATGTATCTATTTGTCCTAAAATTCCTAGAGTCATGTCTAAAGAAATTGTAAATATTGTCCAACATCTTGCTAGCCAATTTGATAATGCCAGAAAGGAAATATCATCCAAAATAGGAACTAGCCATAAACTACTTCAGTCTAGCCTACATAACCTTTGTGAGTCTTTTGTTGAATCTAACCAAAAGTTGGATCACGTCAAAGACATTGTCAGGCAATCCCACAAAATAGTTTCTCAAGTAGAACAAATAGTGGAAAACACTAAGAAACCTAAAGAAATATCTTCAAATTGGTCAAGAAAATTCACTTAGACAGTAACACCGCCAAATTAGCGGATATACAAAGCAGAGAAAAAGATGCTCTCCGGAAGCAAGAGCATTGGCATGTGAACCATCACTCCGAGAAGATGCTTTGAGAGTATGGTGCTAGCAGAAGAAACAATAACAACCTCCTTTTGTGAGCCACTTCATAACATTGCAAGGATCTAGATTTTACAACCCAATTGGTATAAGTTAGATTGTTCAACACCATCATAGATCAAGGAAATGGTCCATGGTGAGTTACGATGGTCAAATACACAATTAGTTATGTACAACAAAAATCCCTGAACTATGGTTTAAACCATAGCTAATGGTTTTGTGGGTATTGCAAAAGAAGGGTGGGATTCTACTCCAAATCAAACATCCATCTTAAAAGGAGGTACTTTTGCTCTTATCTGCTACGTTTATTGTTGAATTTAGGAATTCTTAGGAGCCACCGATGATAAACATAAGAATACCGATATGTTATTGTAAGCAAGAATTTGTGATATGAGCATGATAAAAGAATATCGGTGATATATGCAACATCTATATTATTATTCATTCAATATGCATGATGCAACCATGAAGCTTTGGTATATTGAATCTTTCCTTGCATATTTTTCTACTAAGTATAAAAGAACAATGCATGGCAAACCTCCAAAATAATTAAGCTTTGAAACAATTAATCATGTTATTGATGAGACAAATGTTTGTCTCTGTCAACTAATGGATAATGATCCATTTGGCTGCAAACCTTCTCATCCTTCTCCTCATAAGAATAAACCCTACAAACACCTGTTTCTTTGTATTTTTCAAGGGGGAATGGTAGATATAAGTCTCAAAAGTTTAAGAAAATATTTTCTTTTGAATACCCTCCTAATAGAAAGAAATACTAAAAAAAAGAAATATTTTGGCAAAAGACACTAATTTGTTCTTACTTGCTTCATCTGCAGAGGAAAACATTATGCTAATGAGTGTTTTAGAAAGTATCTGAGATAATGTTAAAGCCAAGACAAACTTGCTAAAATCTAAAGGAATAAATGATCATGACTACATGTCTATTATTATCCGATTCAAATTGTTATTCCTCCGATATATCTTATGAATCGTCTAATACTATATAGATTAATATTGATGAACAATCAAAATCGATTCGATAGAGTCAGTGGTATGATTCTTTTTCATCTTTTGTAAATATGATTTTCAGTTTTCCTCATCCTTTCATTTTGCCCTTAGCAAAAGTTCTAAAGAAGCGATTAAAAATACTTCAAATTTAGTATGAAAATTGTCCCCCATTGATATCTGCTGAAAAACATACCTATTTCGAAATTGCATGAATTGGAAACTAGGTATCATACTCATCTAAAAGCTGAAATTGAAGCACAAGAAGGAAAAGAAGAAAGGTAAAGATTGTTAGAAGTCAACAATAAGCTTCTAGAACTTCGTCATCTTCTCCCAAACCTACTTAGAAATAGATCCGTTAGAGACATTCAACCTTGAGAGGCAAAGGTCGTGGAATAGGAAGAGAGAGATTTTCCTTTCTCATTTTCTGAAGAAGAAGATTCAGAAGCTAAATTCCAAATAGTTGATCCTGAGCTTGAATTTGTGTTTCCCAAACCAAAATACAAAATAACATGGCGAAAAAACAAAATTGAATTTCTACAAAAGCTTATTGCAAAGACGCGAAGAATATAAAAGTATTATTGAAGAAGAAGCCTAGGATCATAAAGAAGCCGAAGATCAAGAGAAATTTTTGGAAGAAGCCTATTAAGAAATTTCGCAACAAGAAGCAAAACCTTTACAAGAATCTAATATCGGTATGTACTATTAAAGGAGCTCAAAACCCTTTTACTACAATTAGTATCTCGCATTCCTAATATAAAGCCATATGTCATAGATGCCATGATAGATACTAGTACATATATAAGTTTGCTCAGACTAGTGCTATTCCTTCATATTGTTGGACTAAAACATACCTCAAAATAAATTTTGATATGAAGGAATCTCTAAGTATACTACCTATGTCCTTGTAAATGTTGAAGGATACTAGAGGAACCTCCAATTCTATCAACATGATATGCTCTCCTATGATTGTTTATTAAAAGTAGCTACCCTTCGTAAATGTGGAATTTTTAACTTGAATAAAGATTTTATCTCCCTATTTAATCCCAATGTCCAAATTCCTAGAAAACATTCCTTTAGAACTATTATCCCTTTAGCAGAGCACAAAAAATAGCCTAACCATGAATGGATTCATAAATCCATGGCCATGTATAAAAACAACTTTGATGATATCATTTAAAAAATCAAAAGGGATTTGTGTTCAAAATCCTCATACCTTTATAAGCGAGAAAAAACACTTTTGTTCACTTGATTTACAATTTGCCAAGGATGTTGATGGGAAAAAGATTGTTCCCAAGTTTAAGGCTTATTACAAAGGAATGAAACCAAAGTTTCGTAAAGAATGCCATAAAAAAATTAAAAACTACTACAAGGTGACTTTATTCAAAAATCTAATTCCTCTTGAGTATGTGCAACATTATATGTCAATAAAAGAAGTGAACACTCGAGACAAAAAAAGAGACTTGTGGTGGATTAGAAGCCATTAAACAAATTTATTCATCTAGTACAACATCCCCATACTAGCAAAAAGATGACTGTTATCTAGAATCAAAGGTTCAAGGATCTACAACAAGTTTGATCTCAAAAGTAGATTATGGAAATATTTCTAAAGCCCGAAGATCAAAGATAAAATCACTTTTGTTGTACCAAGTGGCCAATATAAATGGCATGTCCTTCCATTCAGTTTAAATAATGATCCATCAATCTTTTAAAAGGTCATGTATAATACTTTGGTGAGTTATCATACTTCTTGATTGTATATATTGATTTTTTCAAAATCTCCACAAGAACATATTGAGCACTGAATTTTTTTATGACATAGCTATCAAAATGATATGTGTTTATCTCCATCAAAAATAGAGGTTTTCAAAGACGAAATTATTTTTTTAGGGATTAAAATTAAGGATGGTTCCATAAAATGCAATCCCATATTGTTTCAAAATCCGATTTTTTTATCGATCATTGAAAAGTTAGCTTGCAAATATTTTTGAATACGTTAATTATATTGTAGGATTTTACAAAGGCATTACTACGGATAGAATACTTCTTAACAAAAAGGTTAAAAAATAATGTTCTAGTTTATACGCTTGAGATGATGCAGGATGTAAAAAGAATGAAGAAACAAGTTTAGAACCTTCGCTATGTCTTTACCAAGAAAAGGTCAAAAAATTGTAGAAACACACGCTAACGAAGAATTTTGGGGCATAATTCTAAAATAAATCCTTGAATATTATAAGGAATAGATATGTAGAGATGCATCAGGATATTTTGAGGGATCCAAATTAAAATATCATTAAGCTCATAAGGAAATACTAGCAACAAAGAAAGCCATCAAAAATTTCCTTCTTTTCAGTATAGTAAACATTTTATCTTGAGATCAGATCTCAAGGACTTCAAAGCTAAGCTCAATAATGGCGATCCCTATGATAAAACTTCTTTCAATAGGTTGCAGAGATGCAAATTATGGTTTGACAACTATTGTTTTTAAGTTGAATATATAAAAGTTAAAGATAATTATCTTGCTCATTTTGCTAGTAGAGGATTAAATAAGACTAAATCTATCAACCACACTCATATTTTTACTGATTTTTTCATAACTATCCGGAGTATAGACAATAAGGAAAGAGCTATATAAGTTCATAAAGAAAATGACAATAAAAATGTCCTATAAAGCACAAAATACACTCCTAGATCAAAGAATCATTTTTCTAATCCCGTATGCCATGGTCGAGCAATTTATAAGATTTCTGATTGTGAGGATATCAATATCAATGTTCCATACCATACTATTCAAGATCTTATAATGGTCTATACCCTCAATTAGCCATGGCAGTTTGTGAACGCGAATGTCTTGAACCACCGTAATGGAATTAAGCTCGATAATTAGTTTGTATTCCTAATAGAATGCGGAGGTTTGAATTGTCTAGAATGTAACTGAAGAGCATCTTGTACAAAATAATGTATGGAACATGCCTACTAGACTCGGGAGCTCATGACTATCTTCGATTATTTTAAATATTTTCTTGCAAAGTATTTATCGACTAAATTGTGTAATGATCCTTTATTACGATGTATCCTAATATTGTCAAAAATATCATGATATAATGTAAGATTCAATGACATGTGAAATATTCCTATTTCACAATACAACAAGGTGGTGCATTATGTCATTAACAAAATCATGAATTTCAATCATGGAAGAAGACATATTTTTCATTCTATAAATATTCCTCCTCCGCTTTAGGAAGAATATTGACTATCCATAGTGTATATTTGTATCCAACCGAAGGCTTGAGTGGGATACTACCACGGGATCCAACACATCATGATGGTGGTGGGAAAAAAATCAAATGGACCCATATGCCACTAAGATATATTTCTCATTACCTTCAATGGATTTTGACTCTGACAATAGTCCTTAAAAGCTTATGATGACAAAGTTTGTTGTCATTTGTTAGTCCTTTAAAGAATCTAATAAAAACTTTGTGAAAAACTTTTTGTCACATAAAAGCAAGGTGGACCTACCCACTTCCTAAAGGTATTAAGATGAGTGGTGTGTAATCATCATGTATGTCTTCCACTTTCTCCTAGTGAGAATCTTTTGTGTAACTAGGGTTTTTCGATTTCTAGTTCTAAATCTTTAGCTAAAAGCGGGGAAAAGCTTTTCATGCTCATATATATAGTAGCTTGGGATTCATCACTATAATGTTGATTGTTTTTCTCTAGTAGTGGTACCACTTGTTGTCTAAACTTGATTCTGAGTCATAAGTTATGTAATTCTTTTATCTAGGTACTCTAGTTCGTAACAAAAATAACCTTCTTGATTATTGGATAGTGTAATCAATTTGATATAGTAGTGTGAAATATAATATTATGTACTTTAAGGATTGGTATTTTCTTGTTGTGCACTTTGAGATGGTATCAGAGCAGGATTTATTTGTAATACTTCTTTTTGGAAATACAATATATTGCATATTCACATTTATCTTAGTGTTCTCTTGTGTGTTTGCTTATTTATTCAATTCTCATTATATGAAACTGGTTTATACAACATAATTCGGGAAAAGAGGCAAGCCTCCTTTGTAAGTCACCGGGGTGAGTGTAGTTTTATTGAGGCCAATACCATAAGCCCCGCATCCTTATTACCTACCAATACTAGTAATGGAATTTGAAGATCACACTCAAATATAAGGAGATGAAGCTAAGCAATACCTTGTAGTTTATTTGATGTATTCATAGTAAATTTCTCGCTATAGAAATACAAGAAGAATCCGATCCATTTCCCACATGGAAATTACCAAAACTCCTTACGTTGAAGTTATGATATGCTTTCTACATTTCATTTGATAGTTTCTACTATAAAAACTAGAGAGTTTGTCATTCATGTTTCTCAAGACAAAACCATGAATATGATATTCCTCTTATTGACCGTGTTGATATTAAAGATATGACAAAATAAAATAATTTTAAGTTTTCCCATATAGGATGTGTGCGATCAGAATAACTCATTTATTTTGATGTGGTCTTAATGCTTCTGTTTCACCTTGTTTGATCAATTTAAGATTTGATAGTTGCAAATATTTCTTACTTGCCACTATACAAACCGGTCTTCATAAGTGGCCCCATTTATTTTGAAGTCTTTTCAAATTATACCGTCGATTTGCAAAATGAATATTTCCTTAAATAAGTTTTACACTTGCATTTAACCACATCAGGTCTTCATATGAAACCGGATCTTGTCCACTTGGCATCTATTATAAAGTCATTTATCGATTGGTTAATACCACCATGTACCCTACCACTTGGTTAATACCATGTACCCTACAGGTAAAACATGGTCTAATCAAAGGCAATAACATTGTGAGTCATGCAAGTTTAGAGAGTCATAACATAGAACTTGAGTTAATATCTTGGTCCCGTATAAAATTCCCCAAAGAATGGACATTTGATGTAGCCTAGAATTCACTGCAAATAACCCAAGGCACGTTGGCACATCACTCAGCTAGAACTAAGTGCTCACCCGAAGCGTGCAAGGGTACCAGTCCCTCTTTAGAGTTGCTTGTCTAGAATGTTAGCATGATTGCATATGTATATATCTAGATTTATAACAGATAGTAAATAATCCACAAATGCATAAACCAAATATAGATCTAAACCATATGAAATATTGACTAAACAATGATTATAATGAGATTTACCATGTAAGAACCATATTCAGTCACATCTAACACCAATATCCAACCAATATGATCCATTATATTAAATATTCAAAACATATAAGCTTCATACATCATAGTAATGTCATCATGAGCACGAAAAAACCAACAACATAACTCTACAATAATCAAGACTCTCCAAACCGTGCAAATCAATACATATATATAGGGATGGGGAATTTCCCTTCACCCCCATGCACCTTCCAAAAATAGGCTACATGCTAATAATAGCCATGCGCCTTTACAAGAGGATACAAAAGCATGCAAGTGTTAATAATAGATCTTCTATTAGTTAACTCCTAGAATAGATCCTATTATTAGACTAAGAATTTGCATGGCGCTCAAACTGATGCAAAACCCAAAATAGCCTTGTGTGAACCGCAAGTCTCCATGCATACGTGTGCTCAACACTCCATCTCCAAAAATAGCCTTAACAAAAATGACTAAGTTCTGATCCTGGGCACTTCAACCTTACTATATTGCCGCACGCTCTTCTTGCGCCCTACATTTGTGTGCCCAACACTTAGGCTATTTTGTTAGCCCAACATTACCCCACACTAAAATGGATTTCCGCCTTGATAATGGGTAATCCCATCTTATCTCTCTAAAATAATACTAAGTGAAAGAATGAATACATATGTCCAAAAATAACGGATTACAGTATTTATGGAAATTAGGCTAAGTGGTATCTTTCTTCTCTTCTGGTAGAATCAACTCTGGATACTCACTCTAAATTTCTGCCTTGAACACATACTAGTCACTTAGTGCCTTATTTGTTTTTTAAGGATGTTTGTTACTATGTCCTCTAACTCGTCAAGAGTCATCTTACTACCCTCATTTTGTAGAATTCCATAGATATCGGCCATACTAGAGACCATCCCTTTTATTACGTCCATCTTTTTGGCTACGAGCTTCCCAATGTCCTTTATTCGATCCATGTCTTGTTTCATGACAACATCAAGCATGTCACACTTAGCCTTAGCCTCTACCAGTGTAATCCATTATGTGCACCCGAGTGTTTCGTTCTTTGCCACTTCGGGACTTCATTTTATTCTTCCCTTGTCCTTGTTTGCACCATGCTATCAGGCACTGCACACATGGCTAACACCAAATCTGCCTTCTTCATCTCATCCTTCAAGGCTTGTAGAATAGCCTCATAGTTGGATATTTTCCTTGCAACTACAACCTTGGCCCTTGCCACCTCTTTTGTAGCTTCCTTAGGTCTCGACTAATGCACTGGTTCTTCTTCTAAAAGTAATTTTACTATAGTGCACAAGTAGTGAAGGGTAGTTGGGAAATTCTGTGGCACCTTTTCCTAGAACTCTGGCCGCTTCTTCATGATCTCATTTGTAATTGCTCTGCCATTTTATTAATATTTTGGGATTATGCCACAACCTTATCTCACTCCTCATTCAACCATTTAACCTCAGTGTCCTTATCCTTTTTATCATCCAGGAGCGCCCTGATAGTTTTTGCCTTATCAATGTTTCGTGTGCAACCTCGGTTGATACCTTAACAAGTGCATTACTTACCTATTCATCCGAGAACTGTGTGGGCTTTATGGTTATATGGCGGGTATGTGGCACCTTTTTCATTTTCTTCAAACTACATGACTCCTCATCAGACATAAAATTAGGCTCATCCATGTGAGTCTGCATACTCCATGAAAATTGCTTGTGAGTGTGCATCATCGCCATTTCTAGGTCCATCCAATCCCAGCCATACAACTGCTTATTAGGAAAGGTACTCTGAAAGCAGAATGATTTTAGCACGAATGATTTTAGCTTGGTCATCAAAACCTATGTCCTACTATACCTAGTGTTGCATCACCCACATTCTATTCTACTTCTTCCTCCTCATTCTCTCCTTTAGGTGTGGGGTGCGTATTATGATCTATGTATCTTCCCGACACTCGCTTTCTTCTCCACCCGAGCACGGATCTTGGGCTCTTATGTTGGGGCCAACCTCCTCATAAATCACCTGATCTCTTATCTCCTCATCATCCTGCATCTCAACACTCGGAGTGGCCTCATCTTGCCTTTCCTCCACACTTGGAGTGGCCTCCTCGTCTCGTGCACTTTGCTAAGGGGAATTCTCCTCCTCACTATCCTTCACTAGAATATACTTCCTGCGCTTCTTTATTTGATCTTCCTCATTTTTCACCAGAGTAACGCACGGAGATCTCCTTACCGGATGTGAAGTCCCAACACTTGTGTCCTTAGATGTGCACCTCTGCTTGCAAGACTCTCTTTGTGTGATCCAATCTGACACTTTCTTCTTGTTCCTTATGTTCAGTAAAATTCTCTAAGCTCGTAGACACTAGATATTTTTGAGTGGGGGGCAGCCTACAACTGGCCTTGATTTCCCCACCATCTGCCCCTTCTTCGGAGGACTCGAAAGTGTCATATATTCATCTTTACCACCTTAGCATCCTTGAACCATGGCCTCAAGTAGATATATACATGCACTAGTTCAATATTTCCTATGGCCAAGCTCTCTGGTGTAATATCAACATTATCAGATTCCATCATCTCTACATATGCCTCTTTGCCTGGCCATGCATAAGTCTTGCACAAAATGTGAACATCTACATCTACTTTTTCCATGTCAAACTAGAGTTTGTGCGTGTTATGAAACTTGTTTATAGAATCCCTAAAATATCTTGCAGTGAAGGAAAATGGTAACTTACACCAAGGGATTTTCTCACTTGTCTTCATGTGGAAGCGCCCTAGGCTAAAATGCTGGTATACCGCGAACTCTACTTCTCCATCTAGTATTGTGGGAAGTTTCATGGAGATGCACCATTCTCCTTTAAATTCCTGTGCAACCTCCTAAACCACTTCTCTAGGTGCTCCTTATATGCATTGGAAATAGTTCCATGCAGAGTATACTTCAAAAATTTCTTTCTTTGGAGATTTTTTTCCAAAGGAAACTCCCAAACATTCTCCCTTGGTCCGTTAGGCATACCAATTTCATTGAATACAATTAACAAAAGAATGATGCCCCAAGTTATCTTCTCACCTTTATCTACTTGGACACACACTTCATTCACCAAACTCTCGTAATATTCCTAACAATGTTATAATATGTTTTATTCACCATCTTGTGCGCTATGTGTAACCAACACATATTCACCTCATTCCACTGCTCAGTTACACCCAACTTGCTTCTCACTAGTAGTGTGCTACAACCCTAGTGGCCATGTCTTCAATATTGGTTACTTTAAAATCTTGGCCCCCCTTCTTATACTTATACATGGTGGTCATTGCATCAATGCCCTCATCATCTGATAGGTCACCGGAAATCTCTAGGCCAGAGTCACGCAACCCTGTCACCTTCCTAATCAATTTGGTGGTGATCCACATCCTTCTTCCCATGAAGTAAAAGAAGTCCTCGTGTATACATGCAACATTAGCCATTGATATAATTACTCGGGCTTCCCAAAATAAGGTAGCTTTAATATTTGCATGACCCCCACGTTGTCGAGTAGCTTTTTCATAGAGGCATCCAAAACCCTTTTTCGTCTTCCATCCATTGGTTAGTCTTCCTGTAGACCTCTGTTGTAATATTCTTCAAGCACTTATCGATTTAGTAGTTGATATCAAAACTCTACACTATGTTATTTTTATTTCCATGGCCGTCCCTTGATCACTTCTTCTGGGTATAACATTTCTACTAACCACTCTTTTTTGCTAGGTTATCGACCTCTTTCTCCACAACTAGAGCCCTCCGTGGTGCCATTTCTCCTTTTAATTCTATGAGTGTGAACGAAACCCTAATTCTATCTAACTTCCTCAAACCCTAGTCACACACAAACCCTTCATGCACTACCACATGAAATCCATTTCCACACATGAATACGTCTCAATAATGTTCTTGATTCCCAATAGGCTTTGTCGATCTGCAGGGTTCTTGAAGTCTTCAGCTCTTCCTCACACTTATCACTTCTCACAAGGTAACAATGACGTTACAAATGTCGGCTTTATAACAATTTTAAAAATATCCTTCATTAATTGCTCCATCTACCATCGTACGTGGCATTAATTCCACTTCCGCACTTCCCCACTTTTTTTGCTTCTTTCTTTACGCCTCAAACTTTCCCGCGTCTCAAAGTCTCGTATGCCTCGGTCATAACCTTCGGCGCACGCTACTACCTTCCAGGAAAATATCTTTTCCACCCGCGTTTCCTTGCACCGAAGTACTTATCCAATGTGACTCATCCTATGTAGTCTCCAATGTTGCAACCTCCTTTGCGTTATATTGAGCGCCCATCTCCTTATGCGTGGTCTCAATTTTGAGCAATCTTCTTGAAGTTTTCTTATTTTGAAAGCCTGTCCCTTTTATGGTCACTACGAGAGTTTGTTTCTCTTATGTACCAGTCGATCCTTCTTTATCCACCCCACACTAAGGGTATGCATGGTCCTCTACACATGTAAAATACTTCAATAGTAATCAGCTTTTTGGTGCGCACAAGCGCTTATGACACAAAACACTAAACTAAATTGACAAAGCATAACAACGATGAAGGAAACACATATAAATGAAATGCATTAATGGAAACCTAATCTAAGTGGCAATACTACCTTATTACAAACACCAAGAAGGCTTATTTATAGTAGGGCTTCAGCCTACTCCCGTTAAAGTAACTGGGAAACCATGTTCCATCTAGCGCCTCTAACTGGAAAGCACTTGAATCAAGTATATAAGTGATAACATATGGTCCCAACCAATGCACCTTAAGCTTTCAGGGTGGCGCAAAAAATTTGAATCATACAAAAGTACCATTTTCCCAACCTCAAGCTTCTTATCCTTGATGTGTTTGTCATGCCATGCCTTCTGCCTGGATTTTTCTTTCTTATGAATCCATCTTGCTATGGCGTGCCTCTCATCTAGTTGCATCAACTTGTCAATTCATTCTTCCAAGTGCTTTCTCATCGGCCTGGACCTCCCTGCACATGCAATACGTAAAGAAGGTAACATAAATTCCATGGGAAGAAATGCCTCTATGCCAAACACTAGCTGAAAGGGTGTTGCCTTTATTAAACCTCTTGTAGGTTTTCTGTATGCCCAAAGTACGCAAAAACCTTGTCATCCCAATCTCGCCTTCCAACATCACAAATTTTTGTCAAGGTATGGCTCAATATTTTGTTGAAGGCCTCAACAGTTCCATTTTCCTGAGGGTGATAAGGGTTGTCCTATGGTGTGCAACCATAAATTCATCCAACAATATTCTAATAGTATCATTAAGGAAATGAGTACCCCTATCACTTGTTAAACTTAAAGGGCAGCCATACCTACTAATAATATTTTCCCACAGAAACCTTGTTGTTGTAGCTTTAGTGCAATCCTTTGTAGGTTCCGCTTTTGCCCACCTTGTAAGATAATCATGTACAAGTTATAATATAACGCGATCCTATCCTACGTGCGGATGGGGAAATAGGGCCCATAAAGTCAATTTTCCACTTCTCAAAAGGTTCTACACTAGTAATAGGCCTCAAAGGCATTTCATCTCATTGCCTAGGCTTTCCAAGGCATTGAAAATGATCACAGGCCTTACAATATGCTTTGCAATCCTTGTACAATGTTTCCCACCATAGACTAGCTAATAGAATCTTGCATGCACGATGGCATCCCTGCATAGTGTCCACCTGCAATACCGCCATGAGCCTCTTCCATAATTGCATCTCGCTCATGCTCAAGTACACACCGGCGTAAAAATTCATCATGACCTAACTTGTATAAGTATCCACTAATAAAAATTTAAGGCACGACGTGAATAACAAGTTGTTTCTTTTCTAAGGTCTTTTCATTCCGTTGGGCGCCACTTTGTGTGTAAAAAGATAACAATATCCTCCAAGTTTGAGGTGCGTGGTTCAACCTAAACAAATGTGCATCCGGAATTGTGTCCCCAATCTTGTGCATGTCCTCTCCTTATTGAATCCTTGATAAATGGTATGGAATAGAATTTCTCTTCTTGGGCTTAACCACCACTATAAAATTGAATTCTGAAACAACAAAACCCAACGACATATACACCCCATGTAAAACGAGCTTGTTCACCAAGTAATTCAATTCCATGTGGTCTGTATAAAAGATGAAAGGGTAGCCAGTAAATAATTTCAAAACTTATGGAGCACGTATATCATAGACAAGGCCTCACACTCTATTGTTGTATAATTTTGTTTTGCTGGAGTCAACTTTTCTGCTAGCAAAGAAAATAGGATGATCAACAATCCCTTCTCTAAGTTGAGCTAATACAACACCAATGGCCATGCCAGAGGCATCTACATGAACGTGAAAAGGATTGGACCATGAAGGAAAGTGTAAAATAGGTGTTGTAGTAAGCTTTTCTTTCAGTGTGTCAAACATGCACTATTGTGCCTCACCCAATATAACTTCCCTTTTCCCTTGAGTAATTATTTTAAGGGTGCGGGCGATCTTGGCATATCCCTTTATAAAATTTCTGTAATAATCTGTGTGCCCCAAGAATCTATGCACCTCGCTTTGGCTAGTAGGCTCTTCTAATCCCAAGATGACAACTACCTTAACAAGATCCACTAGCAAGCCTTCTTTACAGATGATGCGTCCCAACAAAATTCCAAAGGGTGTAGAAAATATACACTTCTTAATGTTCAAGGCGATGCTAAAATGTCGGCACCTCTCGAACATCAGCCTCAGATTATCACATTGATCTTTCACAAGCCTATAGACTTTCCAATCATCCAGATACACATGTAATAACTTGTGAATAAAATCCTAGAACACTTGTACCACTATGCACGAAAATACTACATGCGCATTCTTTAATCCAAAGGACATAACCACATATGCAAAACTTCCCCACTTGGTGGTGAAAGTTGTATTCTCTTGATCTTTTTGAGTTATCCTTACGTGATGATATCCAAAGAATCCATCAGTGAAGGAGTATATTTCGCGCTCTACAACGCCTTCCATGATTTCCTTAGTAAATGGTGTGGGAAAGGGATTAATCACACATGCAACATTTAACTCCCTGTAATCCACAAAAATCCTAATTCTACCATCTTTCTTGATGTTGATCACCATAGGGCTCACCCATTTTGTCTCCTTAATTGGTACAATGATTCCAGAAATTAACATTTTGTCAATTTCTTCTTTTAATTTGATGCACAAGTTCAAATTCATCATGTAAGGCCTCTTCCAAAATGGGTGTCCACCTTCCTTCAAATTTATCTTCATATCTCCCAATGATTCATACACGCCTTTCGATCATGATAGCCTCTAGGGAACAAGTCCTGAAAGTCATGCAACAACTCAATGATTTTAACAACTTTAGAGTTAGACCATTAATCTCGATAATGGCTTCCTTAGGTTCAACATCCATTCTAATGTTCACTTTCTTAGTCTTCATGGGCTCATGGTAGGCGTGCACCTTCTCATCATCTGCAATGTCCAAGACTTCACACATACCCTCTGTGTGCTCGATGTCAAGGTTCTCTACCTCTTCATTATCAACCATGTAGATTATCTTACCATTTTCTCTTTCAAGGCATGCACACCCAAGTTTTTTGAGCATTTGATTCTTCCTCTTCAAAGCGCGCCACCAGGTCTGATTCTCTTAACAACTCCTGAAGTAACTCTTCAACCTTTGCACTGTCTCCCATAGTTAAGCACTTCATAACCTGCAACACCTCATTCACCAAAGGTTTAGAAGAAAATTAATCAAAGGTCTGAGTCATACCTTTAGTAAATTCTTGCTAATTTCTAGTCGCCCTATTTAACTCTGCGTAGACATACCATGCGTGTTCGTAGCCACACAAGGTGAAATAAAAATTATACACCCACAAATAAGGTGGTAACGCTTCTTGGCCCTCCATCTAAAGTCTCTCACACTCTATCGAATGTGGTGTTGAACAAGATCATTACCATGAAATGCAGATCGAGTAGGCACATTGCTTCTTAGAAATTTCGAGCGGAGACAAAGAAATCATTCTCTCCACTCCAAAATATTATCCTTGTGAACCATCCACCAACGTGTTGTCATCCCATGCAAAGTATATACTAACATGTTCCTTCTTTCCACCTGACATTCCCATTAAAATTCCATAGCAAGAAGGAATACTTATGGATTATCTTCACATGTATACTTTTTTACTGCATTTCACGCCCAAATGCCTAATACTACGTGGCTTATGACACACGTAGCTGCACATCGTACTTCATGTCCAACCATTTCATAAGTACCATGTGCACAATTATCACATGCAATACTTGTAGAATCACTCATTGAATGTGCATCATCCCATTGGAGAACTCCTTCTTTTGATGGCTCAAGAACTTCTGGATCTTGAATGGTGTGCACATAAATTCTGTTTAAGTATTCTTCACTTAAGGGCTCTGCATAAGGCATAGATTTCCCATATGTTAGAGGTATGATGACACGTTCTTATTTGTTCTCAAAGCTTATATACTCCTTATTGAAACATAGGTCATCGTTGTTTGCATAACACCCAAGGCCTAAGTAATGCATGAAAATTGTTTGCTTTTGCAAGTGCTAAGACCTCAAAGTCCCAGTGAACTTGGCCCCCTGTATAGTAATGGATGCATCTTTTAAAACTCTAATGGGTGTTTCCTTAGTCTAATTTTCCATGAACATCACATTAGAAGATGGTTGTAATGGAGGTCTTCCCATTTGAACCCACACATCCAAAGTGAGTACATTTACTTCGTGCCTATGTCAATCAAGATGTTACTCAAAAGCCAACCATCAACAACAACATTTAGAGTAATCTCCTTGTCATAATACAAATTGTTCGGAGGAAGATTAACATGCAGAAGTTTTCTCTCATGCTCAGTCCTAGTGCGGAGTGTTTCCATTCTACCAACTTCCTAACAAAGGAATAATGTTCTCTTGGTGCAACATCTTGCAAACATCTTTCAAATCATCGACATTTGTCTGATAGACATCATTCGATTTCTTTTGTTCCAAATTCCATGATTGTTCCTTCAAACACTATATCTCACCCTATAAATTCTTAATTACCTCCATGGTTTCTTGATAAACATCCTTTTGATGCATAGGGTATGGATACTTGGCATGCATGACGTCCTCCTTAGTAATAGTTGACTTATGTTGCAGAGAGCTTCCATGGCATGCACTACCTCAACGTGTGTAGTAATATTCACATGTACCAACTCAGGATCTAATGCTTACTTTAACATCCATTGGTCTTCCATGACGCGTTATACTCTAACCATTCCGCACCCTTATTTTCCTATTTATGTTTCTTGTTTAAGTGTTCATACAAGTCGGGCATTCTTCATAACTATGATTCTTTCTGCAAAAATAACACACAATATTATGTGGACATTTGCACTTGTAGTGATAAGGAGATCAGACGTATAACAAGTCCCGTGAGGGAAATCACTCCCCTTCCCCTGTGACCTCGACCTCGAATCCACATCTGTAACCTCGACCTCTACCATAACCACCATCAGAACGCTCCTCACTATGATCATAGTCATTATGTTATCCCTTTTCCTTGGAATTATTTGCAACACCAGTCTATCGTACGCTAATATCAATGACATCATGGATCGATCAATCAATCTACAATCTTCAGTATCATGAGTCGAGGACCTACAAATCTTATAGTAACTAGACACATTATTTCTTATGCATGCTATAATAATGGGCACCGACTTGAAATATGGTCCATGTGACATATCTCACAATCCAACAACAAGGAGCGCACCAATTTCGAGGGAAAGTATCCTTAGTATGCCCCTCTACTTCATAATTTGTACACCAAATTCCACTGCATGTCTCATGTGCTGAATTAATAGATAATTTCTCCAATTGTTTCGCCATTTCTGCAATTTGAGCTTCTAAGAACAAGATCACTCTTGTGTTTATAATTCTACTTTAGTGCATAAGTTGCCTCAAGTGCCTCACCCAGATCTGTATAAGTTTTGTGTGAAAGAGCCCTTCTAAATGGCGTGATCAGTCCTCCAACGAACCACTGTGCATGTTGGCTTGTGGATCATCAAGATAACTTAAACATGAGAGTCTCGAACCGAGCATCATATTCTCAAACACTTTCAGAGGTAGTTCCTTGCTTAATGTCTTTGAGCGTGCTTATGATTTTTGCTCGAACTCATGGATATATAATTCCTTTAAGAAAGCTTCCCATAACACTGTATAATCCACACAAGTGTGATCAGGATCAAACTTTCATGTACCATTTTGTTGCATGTACTGCAATGTAGTTACAAATTGACTTACCTTACACTATGTAGTTGTAATCCCCTTTGTGCACCATAGTATCTCACACATGTGCACGTGCTCGATTGCATCTTCAATGCCTCTATACTATGGAAGATGGAGAGACATCTCCATGTAAATTTTTTGAGGTTGGTGAGGACCTTAGCCACTAAACCAAAAACTCATATTTCCTCCTGTATTTCCACTTGCCTCAAAATCTACTAGATCCTCTAGCACTCGGCCACTGACCCTCTTGATCCACCCTCCAAAGTAGGTAATGGGCCGGAAGATCCAATGTCCTATGTTTCGATGGTTGTGCTAAACTGAATGCACTCAATCTACGAAGTTTCACTATTTCAAGATGTGATGCCAAGGTTATGTGCCACGTTACGTTGCCGAAAATGCACTAGAAATGATACCTCCAACAGGTCCTCCAAATAAAGTAGATGATTATTGTGCCATAGATGAATAAGCTCCCTAATTAACTCCTGAACTTGATTGAAAATTAACTCTATCTACTGCAACTCTACTGCTCACACTAGCTTGTTGTTTACTGACTATCGTAGAAACTAGAAAACCAAGCGTAAGGGATAGGTCGTTAGGTAGATTCAGATGTGCACCCATGGTCCATGTTGTCTCTACCGATGCATTCTTATCTAAGGCTAAAGAGGGTTCCCTACCATGCTTTCCCA
The DNA here is from genome assembly GCA_018340775.1 of Taxus wallichiana var. yunnanensis. Taxonomy (NCBI): domain Eukaryota; kingdom Viridiplantae; phylum Streptophyta; class Pinopsida; order Cupressales; family Taxaceae; genus Taxus; species Taxus wallichiana. The sequence goes on along the minus strand of CM031237.1, from coordinate 775,620,461 downwards.
AATGGGGGAGATCCAGATGCTTTGGCTCTATGTCTTCTACATGAGCTCTGAATCCTTCACATGACATCTCTCTCTGCAATGGAATTATTTCCACGATATCTCGTTGCTTCTCTAAATCCCTCTCATGTGCCTCATTGAAATTAATCCACCTTTCTTCCCTTTGTCTTTACCACTAGGTCCACCATCCTTACCAAACTTGATCCTACCCCGCACGTGGTGGGGTTTTGTTATCCATAAGCTTTTGTTCCAAATCCAAGGTTACAATCAAAATCTTGATTGTCAGTGGGATACCATGCAAATATGATCCTTTGGGTTCACACAAAAACTGAAACTCAACAACCTCTAAGAAAGAGTAAGTCAAAACTGTGTACTCAAGAATATAGTTGTTCAAAACACCATGGAACCAAACATCCACAGAGTGCGTCCAAATCAGATCTGCATCATACAAGGCCTGGAATTATTCCTATGTCCAAACAAGCATGCAAAACCTCTAATTCCTCTTAGACACATAACAAACCAACCACTCATACAACTCTATAGGAAAGATAACAAAGAACATCTTATACAATGCGTCATACATATTCTACTCAACCCATGCGCATGCATTAAAATCAAGTCCATTTGAATCTGTGAGTATACTCTTCTTCCAGATCTACTAACCACTCCTTAATACTGGCCAAGGTCAATCGGTATGTCTTCATCACGCAACATCCTGAAAAACAATTGAGAAAGAGGTCCCGACAATGGAACCAATGATGTAGCCTAGAATTCACTGCAAATAACCCAAGGCACACTTTGGCACATCACTCAGCTAGAACTAAGCACTCACCTAAAGCGCACAAGGGTACCAGGTCCCTCTTTAGAGTTTTTGTCTAGAATGTTAGCATGATTACATATGTATATATCTATATTTATAACAGATAGTAAATAATCCACAGTGCATAAACCAGATCTAGATCTAAACCATATGAAAGATTGACTAAACAATGATTATAATGAGATTTACCATGAAAGAACCATATTTAGTCACATCTAACACCAATATCTAGCCAATATGATCCATTATATTAAATATTACAAAACATAGAAGCTTCATACATTATAATAATGTCATCATGAGTCATGCATACGAACAAAACTAACAACATAACTCTACAATAATCAGAACTTTCCAAACCATGAAAATAAATACATATATATAGGGATGGGATATTTCCCTTCACCCCCACGCACCTTCCAAAAATAGGTTACATGTTAATAATAGCCATGCACCTTTACAAGAGGATACACAAGCATACAAGTGATAATAATAATTCTTCTATTAGTTAACTCCTAGAATAGATCCTATTATTAGACTAAGACTCTACATGGCACTCAAACTGATGCAAAACCAAAAATATCCTTGCATGAACCGCAAGTCTCCATGCCATTGTGTTCGAACACTACATCTCCAAAAATAGCCTTAACAACAAAACGACTAAGTTCGATCTTGGCGCGCTTAACCTTACTTATACTACTACGCGTGCTCTTCTCGCGCCCTACATTTGCACACCCAACACTTAGGCTTTTTTTTTTCAGCCCAACAACATTTTCTAAAAAGATGTTTAAGGATCAACACAAGATTGAGAATGCTACTGTTGTTCATAAATCCATATCAAATGTCACTTTATCCTTTAGATCATGAAGACTACTAAAAGTTCCTAAGCAAATCTAAGATTAACACCACATAGTCTAATTGAGCTAATGCTTATTGACTCTAAAAATAGCTACATCAATGATAAAAGCTTAATGGAATGCTAACTAACATGAATATAATTCAAAACCTAGCTAAAACATGCCTACTAGTATGTTCAATTAACTAACATAGACCTAAATAGATCTAAGAGAAATCAAATTGGGAGTTGTTGCTACTCAAAGGAAGGTGAGATGGTCTCTCCAACAATGACTACAAGATCATATTGGATACCCATCTACTAACCCCATTGAAGACTTGAGGCAAGGATTGAGCTTGGCTATTAATCATATTTCTTATATGATATGCAATTCAAAGCATGGTGTAAAGTTGGAAGGTAGTACTTAGTCTTATTTATAGCTTTTCCTTTGAGGAAAAATTGCATCTTGGTGCATGTGGGACTAAAAGTACAAAGAAGATTAAATACTTGCTAATCATGATTAGGGTTTACTAATCATAATTAGTGAACTAACAAGTGATTAAGACGGGAGGAGCCTTAATCAACCACTTAGGGTCAATAGGAGGCTAGGATAAGTTTTGGAAGCCTTATGAGATGTTGTGGAGGTAAGTGAGGTGATTTTGAATGGTTGGAAGAGGGTTTGAGCCAATAATAGGGTATATTGACTAAAAAAAGGCTAAAATAGGCTTAATTAGCTAATAATCACTAATTATCTGTTCGGAAGAGGATTTTGACTTACGATTCATCGTAAAGTGGCATCCTGAATGCGAAAGGGGTTAGGTAATCAACAAAGTGTTGTTAATTGACCTAAAATGGTAAGAAACGTTTGTTAATTAGCGAGAAATCACTAATTATAATGGAAATTGTAAGAATGAGAGTGATTTGTGTGCGTTTGGTATTAAGATTGCAAAAATGGAATTGATGTGTCTACATTTGTCCTTGTTTGAGGTGAAGTAAGTAACTTCACTTCAAATATAGTAGAAAAGCATAAACAAGTAAATTTTGAAGAAAAAATAGTAGAATGAAGGATGCCCCCTCAAGTGTCGATGGGGTGATAGAAGAAGTCAATTGACGATCGAAAACATGATTGAAACGGATAGAAGAAGTAAGGATAGGGATAAACATGGTTGTTTATTGCCTAGGTGATTTAGAAGAAAAATTAGTAGTGATAATAAATGATAATGGAGAATATAGGACCAACCCAATCTTTGCATCCAATCTTTCAATAAACAAATTTGTTGTATCATTTTGCCCCTAGATCTACATCATTGGCCTTTATTAAAATAAACAAAAGTGTAAGATAACATGAAAAGCTAAATTACTAACATTTGTTCATTGCTAAAAATATGTAACTCTATGCAACATACATAATGCAATGTAATATGAGAAAGTAAAACAATGCTTAACTCCATGCAACATACATAATGCAATGCAATATGAGAAAGTAAACCAACTAACCTAACAGAGAAACAAGTACAATCACACATACTCAAACAAACAATGTTCAAGATACAAACAATGTTGAAGATAATTGCACTAATGTTTTTGTCATCAAGCTTTAGTTCTTGAATGTTGTGTTGTAATGACAAGGGTTAAAAATGGTGCTCTAAGCAAGGATACTGCGAGGGAAAAACGGAGGACACAAGTAGTCCCATGGAAAACAGTCGTGCATTATGACACAGTCTCTAGAACTCACTATTGCATGGGAGTACCGACATAGAAAGCAAACCAACTTTGTTAATGGAGGTAGATCACAATGATCCGCAAGTCGTTTGAGACAAGAACAGAAAAACCTAATGAAAATGCTTTTGTAGGACAAATTTTTATGTTCGAGAATAATGCATTTGGTATAAGCTTCCTCTGCGTGCATGTCGTTTACCAATTTTTAATTTTTAATGATTTTACCAATTTTTTGATTTTTTTGATTTTGATAGAAGAAAATATTATAAAATAAATAACAAAGTTGTGAGACATCACCAAAAGTCACCGTCAGAGACAAAAATATGTCCCATGAAGTAGAAAAGGTGTTGAGAAACAAAAACATGCCTCGACATAGGAAAAACAAAGTGAAAATACTTATTTTTAAAAATGATCATCACGACAAGTTCTAAAAGAATTTAGAAGAACCAAGATGGATCTAGGGTGCCTCGGGGGTGAGAAATACATCACGGGGGGTAAAAATGGGTACATAAGCCATCATGGAAAGTTCATTTACCACACTCACTTACCTTTTTACTACTTATGAAGCTCGACCTACAAAAGGAAATGACTAGGGTGCAAAACCGGAAACACCATGCAAACCACATGAGAGACTACATGAGACTTCTAGCGGATGGCCCACAAGTACACGAATCTGAGCTTTTTACTCTTGTCGATTAAAAGTATTTAATTTTAGAAAAATAACATTAATTAGGGTATTTTTGGGTAGAAAAAAGTGTAAAGCGCGGCCCTTGGGCCACGCCGTGCTCATGGGATGCACCTATGCTTGTGCATGCGTGCATGCCAATGCACTAAGGGGGTGCTCATGCATATTTGTTAGGTGAGCATGGGCATGTACGTGGCAATGCCAAAAGAAGGGTGCTCATGCATTTATAGCAGTGAGGCAAGGGTGCATATGTGCTTGCACATAGAGGAATGTGTTAGCACATGAAGGTTTTTAATTGTAAAATTTGAGCATGCCTATGAAAAAAGGAATGCACTGGCTCACGGGTGTGCCTATGCTGTGCATACATGCATGCCAATGCACTAAGGGGGAGCTCATGCATATTTTTAGGTGAGTGTGGGCATGTACATGACAACACCAAAAGAAGGGTGCTCATGCATTTCTAGCGGTGAGGCAAGGGCGCATATGTGCCTGCGATAGATGAATGTGCTAGCGCATTGAGGGTTTTTAATGGTAAAATTTGAGCACACCTATGCAAAAAGGAATGCGCTGGTGCATTAAGAGAGTTTTAATGGAAAAAAAGGAGTGTGCCTATGCATAGATGGGGGTCTTGAGGGGCTAAGGAGTGTGCTGGAACGCTTGGGGCACATATGCATTTGGGGGTGCACTTGTGCCTGCTGGGGAGTGCTAGTGCATAAAATCCATTTTTAGAATGTTTTTAGAAGAAAAATGAAGGTTTTAGGAAACCCTAGATGGTAGGGATAGATGAATTATATAACAAAATAGAAGAATTTAATGATAGAATAGAAGAATAATATGGTAGAGTAGAAAAATTAGATGATAGATTAGAAAAATTAAATGGTAGAATAGAAGAATTGGATTTAAACTAGAAGAATAAGATCATAATAAATGACTTGATTGACCCTGCAGATGGACTTAGAGGTATTAGAGACGTGGGAGTGACATGGGTGGCTCCAGGCCTACGAGGTGACATTTAGATGTCGAGACCATATTTTCTTGGAGATCACATTAGAGGTGACTAGTTTAGCACACATGGCCCACATGCCACAGATTACTTTAGACCACAACATGCTCACAACCTTAGCTGAGAGATGACAGAGTGAGAGTCAAAAATTTCACCTTCCGACAAAGTCGAGATGAGCATTATCATCCCTGGAGGATGTGTGGCGGATCTTATGAGTTCCTATTTAGGGTCACTTGATCACATATGATGGTCGCCTAGACCATATTGAGCGATGTATAGTTGAGATGTTTGGAGTGATAGACATACCCCATGGTATGACGGTATTCATTAGGAGGTGCATGGCCGATCAACGGCTGGGATGGGTCCCTGTATTTTTGTTAGCTCTTGTCAGTGGCATATTGTTTCTTGACAAGACTAGTGCTCGGTTCCCTTTGGGCCTTATTGGAGTGATTCACAACCTTCTTTAGGGAGAGGTTTACTACTGGGGTCAGTGTATATTGGCTCATTTATACACATATTTTCATTTGATATCTTACCATGGACAAAGGTCCCTGCCACTTTATTATAGATATGGGCTTGGGATCATATTGCGATAGGATACCCTATAAGAGCATTGAGAGCTCGAGCTATTGGAGAGCCTTCCATCATGGGCTGGGTTCCAGATGGAGATGATATTCATGGTCATATGAGGGATATATATTATTACAGGTGAGTGTTTGACGAGGTACAACCTCACATGATCACATGATGGCCATACAAGTTGTATCAGTGGCCTCAGGATGCAGTTGAGTTGAGCACTTTGTTGTAGTAGATCATTTCATTATTTGGAGCATGAGCCATATCATGGAGTGGTACAGAGTGGACAAGGTCCAGTGGTAGTTTGGTCTCATCCGGGGATTCCTAGTGATGAGATGTGGTATGCACACAGATACAGAGATGCCTTCCATATGGGGCCCCAAATTAGGCTAGGCCAAGCTCATACTAGATTTTTATAGGTGGTTCCACAACCTTGGGTACAACGGGTGTAGATAGTGGATCTAGGGACGACCCCGATTATGCAGCATGGTATGTGATAGTGCTGCCATAGAGATTGACCATACCACAAGAGGTATTGGACGCATCGGCACAGGGGGACATGGTCTAGATCCTAGGGCATATGCGAGAGTCCATAGGGAGGACCGCATGTAGGGGTAACAACACATTAGGTGTTAGTCCAACAACATGTTTTAGTGCAAGAATAACTAGTAGTGTGGCCACAAGTATTGATACCACAGATGCCCCTTCAGGATCCATTATGGGCACCATTGCAGGCACCCCCTCACGTGAGTCCACCACACAACCCACCCAGAGGTGGAGGAGATGGCGAGGGTGGAGAGGATATGGAGGAGGATGTACAGGTTGGTGGGTAGGTGGCTGCCTTGCAACAACAACTATAATAGGTTATAGCCCTACAACTTTAGGTTACCACTGAGAGGGATCAAGCTATTACACAGAGAGACCAAACTATCACATAGAGAGACCAGGCTATCACAGAAGGGGATCAACTAGTGGTTGAGTGGCTCGGTGGATGATAGAGTGTACACATGGAGTTTAGGCGAGACATAACCAAAGTGAATGGAGTGTGATGATCTACTGCGGGCATCTTCAACATTTGGGATGCCATACATACTAGTAGATACGATGAGATCCAGTGGTAAGGCCTCCTATTATGAGGCATTGTACCACCAGGCCATCCCTAGAGGGATAAAGGGCTACCCCTTTTGACTAGTTAGACGTTGGCAGGTCCAGATCTAGATCCCAGAGGACCTCACAATCAACCACATCAATTTAGTAGCCTACAATGCAACATAATGTAGCAACCTATGTAGGACCATCACATTGGCAGTTTCCTCCTCAAGGCCCTTGTCCAAGTAGTCTCGGAGAGGGCGAGAGTCGAGGTTGACTCTTTTATTGATGTACTAGATGTATATTTTTGGTGTATTGCCTCGATATGAAGGCATACCTTTGTATGTATGTATATGCACTAATTTTTTTATTATGCGTCGTGATGGAGGCACATTTTTGCATAGATGCCCATGATGGCTCATTGTACTAGATGTACTTTTGATATATATTGGTTTTATACATGGACATTTATATTATGATGATGTATGATGATTTGATGGTTGATGGATGGATTACTGATGTATCACATTTTGTTTATGAGATATCATGCTTAATCTGTATGTTTATGTTTGTATCACATGTTGTTAGATTTATGAGATAGCCTTAGCTAAGGTCATATTGCATTTTGATGAGATACTTTGAGTAAAACATGTTTTTATTTTTGATATTGGTGTGGGGGGATAGATTTGTGATCATGTGTAACCCCTCTTTCCCCATTGATGATACGATACTTGATGATTAGCTTTAACATACATGTGTGATGTAGACTTAGCATTTATTGATATATGATGTATATATGTGATGGTTTATTTGATATGATGATGAAATGATAACAAAATGTACAAGTAAAAATAACAAGCACAAGTTAAACAAATCTAATCAAAGCAACACAACTATCTACAAGTATGCAAGATAAAATGAACTCAATGCAATGCACCACATATTAAAGTAACATTCAATCTAAGTAAGAAAGTGAATCCAATTTAAAGCACACAATACAAAAAAGCAATGCAACTAAAACCATACAAACCAACAACTAAAAGTAAGCAAACTACTACTTTGTTTTTGTGGGACAATTTTGGGACGTTTTTCACTTATTTGGGTATTATAGCTAGACAATTTTCTATTGTTTTGGAGTTTTCCACAAAACATATTTGAATGTTTTGAGGGTTTCAAAGTTATAAGATTTTTTTGATTTTTTCTAAGAAGTTTTCCAAAGCGAACATGAAAGGAAATGAATAAATGTGGATGCCCCCAAGATTACATGGGATGTACTGGCATAAATGCCACATGTTATGTGCAAGAAGGTGACGATGATCTTGAAGTTGCCAAAGCATGAGCTGGTAATATTCAAAGTCAAACTATCCATATTAAAAAGTAGGATTAACTAGATCGGGGAAGAGAGGGACATGCTCACAAGGGGCGCAAACAAAAGGAAAGACCAGCTTAAGACACAAGCTCTCATACTCATAGACCTGAAATGATTGTGAATAACGGACCCTCCAATGGCGTCGAAAACCGGTTTTCACCAAATGACTTGTCCAAAGTGCCACCATTGCATGGATTTCACTATTGGATGCACATGTTTATTTCTCTTTTTCTTTTTCTTGTTTTTATACTTTTTGCTTTTTTGATATTTTAGAGATCCCACACTTAAAAATAGAAATGATTAAGATGCATTGTGTTCATGGGTTATCGAAGCTCTTGGCCATCTGAATAGGCAAGCTTATAGGCACCTGAACCAAAATTTGCAACCACAACTTATGGTCCTAGCCAATTAGGCTCAAATTTCCCTTTTGTTTCATGGTACTTATTGGTGTTTTTATGATTCTCTTTTAACACCAAGGCTCCTACCTCAAATTGACAAGGTATGACTCTTTTATTGTAGCTTCGCCACACTTGATCCTGATACACTTTAAGGTGATTAAGGGCGCGAAATCTTTTCTCATCTAATAGCTCCAACTCTGTAAGTTGAGCTAATCTGTAGTCCTCCTCTTCATTTAGGTAATCCCTTAGCTTGATACGCAAATAAGGGATCTCGATCTCTAAAGGTAATATGACCTTTGTGATGAATACTAAGGAAAATGGAGTGGCACATGTAGGGGTGAGGATAGAAGTTCTGAATGCCCAAAGGGCAGGGTGAATTTGTAGATGCTAGTCACGACTGTCTTGCTCACCATCTTCTCCATAATGCAAATGAGGGTTTTATTGGAAGCTTCGGATTTCCCATTACCTTGAGGGTAATAGGGGTCGAGAACTTGAGGGAGATTTGAAAGCATTTACAGAGTGCTTTCACAGTTTTATTTTTAAATGGATTACCATTATCAATGATAATAGTAGAGGGGATACCATATTGACAGATGATATGGTTCATTATAAATTTAGAGATTTGGGCACCTTCAACATAGGTAAGAGGAACAACCTCTACCCATTTTGTGAAGTATTTAGTTACTGATAATGATGAATTTATGGCCATCCGAGGAGACAAGGTTAAGTTTTCCTATTAGATCGAGACCCCATTTTGAGAATGGCCAAGGTGTTGTGACAGTGCAAGGATTATGCCTTAGCACATGTATCAAGTTGTCGTACTTCTGAAAATCCACACACTTATTCACATGGTTACAACAATCATGCTCCATGGTAGGCCAATAGTAGCCTACTCGAGTATTTTCTTTACAAATATGATCCCATTAGTATGAGCCTCACAGATGCCTTCGTGCACCTCTTTGATTGCTTGGATAGACTCATCTGAATTTAAACAACGCAACATATTCTGTCGTAGCCTTGGTAGAAGAGGGTGCCCCAAGTAGGGTATAATGGGCTATACACTGGATGAGGTTACATTTTTCAGCACGGGAAATGTTAGTGGGAAAGGTTCCATCATGGAGGTAATTAAATATTTCACAAGTACCACGGGGAAAAGGGACCAACAATTTGCTCACCAAACATGGTCCGTGGCATGTCATATGTTGGCGTTTGTAAGTGCTCCACAAAAAATGACATATCATTGTTTACAGGTGGAATACTTAACATGGATCCTATTGTAGCCATAACATCCACTCTATTATGGGCTCTTGGGATTTGTTGAAATGTAATCTTCTCAAAGTAATCCTTCAAAGAATCAACCATTCTCTTGTATGGAAGAAGTTTCTCATCTTTTACTTTATATTCATTTGTTACCTATTTTATAATCAACATGGAATCACTAATTATATTTACTCATCTGATATCCCACTTAATAGCTAGCTTCATCATTGTGATAAGGGCATCATACTACACTATATTATTTTTGCTTGGGAACCCAAGTCGAAAGGCTTGGGGAATCAAGTCTCCCATAGGAGTGATCAACACAACTCCGACACTGAACCATGAAAGGTAAAGGAGCCATAAAAGTATAGTTTCCATACAATTGATTCCTCGAGGTACATTATAGATGCATTTGGTAGTTCCAGACTCAAAGGTTCGATACATAGTATCGAGCTTCTGCTAGTTGATCTGCTAGAACTGTCCTTTCACTAACTTTTGATGTACATACTCAATGTCAAACTCATTGAGTAAGATGATCCAATTAGCCATCTTTCCTGTGAGTGCGGGTTTTGAAAACAAGTATTTTAAAGGATTGACCTTTGAAATAAGATTGAATTTATTGTTGAGAAAATAGTGGCGTAGTTTCTAGAAGGCAAAAACTACGGCTAGGCAAGCCTTTTCGATCTATAGATAGTTGAGTTCATAAGCTATGAATGTTCTGCTTAAGTAGTACAAAATTGTTTCCTTTTGCTCTTTATCATACTGGGCCAACAATGCCCCAATTGCAAAGTGTGTAGTAGAAATGTAAAGAAAAAGGGTTCTCCTACCGTGAGCGGCATGAGAACAAGCAGTTTAGCGAAGTATTCTTTGAGCAAAACAAACACTTTCTGCTGTTCTGGCCCCCAGTTAAAATTGACATATTTCTTAAGAAGATGCGTGAATGTATGAAACTTTTCTGTGAGTTGTGAAATAAACCTTCTTATGGCCTAAATATTTCCTTGTATGCTCCACAGTTGTCTAATATTTTTAGGAGGAGGCATTTATGTGATAGTATTGACCTTTGCAGGGTCAACTTCTATTCCTCTCCTTGAAATAATGAATCCTATAAATTTCTCGAATAACACACCGAAGACACATTTCTTTGGGTTAAGTCAAACTTTGTAGTCCCTTAGATGTTGAAAATTACGTCACGAATCTCTGGGTGCTCTTCCCGAGTTTTGGAATTTACTAATATGTCATCTACATAATCTTCCATGATGTCACTAATCATATCATGAAAAATAACCATCATTTCCCGTTGGTAGGTAGCACTGCATTCTTGAGGCTGAAGGGCATGACTTGATAACAAAATGTTCCCCATGGGGTATTAAAAGTTGTCTTGTGTTGATCTTCCTTTGTAATTTTATCTGATCATAACCGGAGAATCCATCCATGATTGATAACATCTCATAACTAGCAGTAGAATCGACGATCATGTCGATGTTAGGAAGAGGAAAGTTGTCCTTGGGACAAGATTTATTAATATCTCAGAAATTGGTACACACTCTGATATCGACATGCTTTTTCTAAACATGGACCACATTAGAAATAAACTCTAAGTAGTTAATAGACCTAAGGAAGCCTACTTCTAACAATATTTCTAGCTCTGCCTTAACCAACAAGGCAACGTGAGGATGCATCTTCCGAGCTTTTGTTTTATAGGCTTGGCATCCGGGTGTACAACAAGATTGTGCACCACTAATACATGATCAAGTCCTGACATGTATGTGTAAGACCAAGCAAAGATATTCTTGACCTAATATTGAAGCTCCCAACTTAACCATTCTAGGCAGCTCCTTTGTGTCGATGTTAATATCTATTGTCTCCTCCATCGTAACTTTGACTCATCCTCCATGTGCGTAGGATCGGGAGGGAGATTGAGATCCTCTTCTACCAAAGGTGGTTCAGGGAGATCCTCATCTTTAGGTGGGTACACTATCTTGTCCATAGGTTGTTCTACTTGTTTGTCCACAAGTACCTCAAAGAGGTTTTCGCTATAGGACTTGGAATTTTTCTTTCCGCGAGGCTTTCTGTAGGAATTTTTCCCTTGCTTATTTTATTACTTAAGTGACCACAAAAATCTACCTCCTCTCTGAAGTACACACATGTGTTGAGATGAATGGAGAAGCCTTTCTTGTGGTCATTTCTCGGAATGTTATCTCTAATGCCAAGGAACTCACCAATAGCCTCATCATTACGAAATATGTCGATCAATACGTGTTCGTTGTTGGTCCCAATTCACGAGTGATGGGTAGATGAGGTTTAGTTTTGGAATGATAAGGGGTGTAACAAGGGTTATGGTAAGGATAACCATGTTAGAGAATAAGTTTGTAGAGGTGAGGTCTTTATAAAGACTACACTGGGAATTTGTTTCACTTTCATTTTCGGACAAACTATCCTCATGATCAGAAGAGGCATACTCGTCATTTGAAGGGTGAGAATCATACAAATGGGTGCTAAGACCATATTTACCCATTATATGATGAGGTATTGGAAGAGCTTCCAATGAACCTTGTTCTTGACGGCCACAACCACGTCCTTTATACCTCATAGTAAGAATTATTCGGTTAGGAATAACATACCTAGGTGACTTGTAACATAAAGCCATTTCATTATCTTTGAGTATCATTTCATATTATAGTAAGCCACCTGAAGTGAATCTGTCGAAAGGAAAGTTCTCCCTTGACCTTTGGAATTTGTAGCATGGTCTACCATGTGCTTGGGCTAATTGTGTAATGTTCTAAATCATAAGGGTTTGCTGAATCTTATACTCTCCATAGCCATTGTCTACGACTTTCATCTCCCACGTAGAAAAAGGGGATTATGATGTAGACACACTATTGTCACTGGGAGTCAAGGTGTCTAGATCCACTCATGAAGTGAGGGCCGAGACCGAGTAGGAACTGCAGACTCATGAAGTGAATAGAGAGGGAACAAAATAATCTATAGAGGGACACTCATAGATGGTGGAAAATAGCCTGATAATTCTTTACAATGATAAAATGGTTGGGAATCCCCTTGTATAGTGGATGTATGTTCTTCATGTTACAACTTTAAACTTTGAGGATACGTTGATGGCATGACTTGCATGACATGAATCCATGGGCGACCAAGTAAGATGTTATAAGGGAGCTCCAGGTCCAAGACATGGAACTTCATATCATGGGTTATGGGACCAACTTCTAATGAGAAAGTGATCATTCCAACTGATTTTCATTCTTCATTGTCATACACCTTTATGGTGATGAACTTTGTTTCTAAATCAAATTTTGTGCACCCTAGTTGATAAATAGTTTAAGAGTATAAATATTTAGACCTGATCCATTGTCCACAAGTACTCTCTTGACCTTCCTACGCTTGATTATTACTTCAATGCACAAGGGCAGGTTATGGGAGGGATTTTTGTTAAGGCTTATGTGGGGTTGAAGATAATGTGTTCTAAAGGAGTGATTTTCGCTACCATTGCTTGTAAATGTGTTTGGTCAACATTAATAGATACTCATGATACTTATAAGGTTTTTCAAAGGGTATCTTTATGGATGTTAGAAATCTTGAGAAGGTCCAAGATAAAAATCTTGGTTATGGTTTTCTCCAATTGATCTAACACATCATAGTGAATCTCTTGAGGAGGAGGGGGAGTGGGTTCTGGGATAACAAGGCGAGCTCATCGTGTTTCCACAACACACTCTCTTGTTTTGATTTTGATCATGTTGATATGTTCAACATGTGAGTCAACATGACCTATCAAGGCATCAAAATGGTCAGTGTTTGACACATAGTTAGTATTCTTATTTTGAGATGACTATCCCTGATCCTACTTTTTCTTCCCTCGTGTTTGGGAAAAGGTTCTTTGAAGATCCCCAAGTTTGTGTTTGGAGACTTGGCAGTGGAGACAAAGTCTACCTCTATATCACCACTGTTGATTAGGTCTTGAATGTAGTGTTTTAATTTCAAACACTTGTCAATTTTGTGACCCTTTACGCGGTGAAATCCACAAAATTCATTATCCCTAAACCATGATGGCTTAGGTATGTCATCCCCATAGGGTTGTGTTTCTGGGTATCAAACCATGTTTACGGCCTCTAACTGCTTTAGGATGGACGATATGGATTCAAATAGAGGGGTGAAAGTATGAAATTTATACTCTATAGGAGTTCCCTTTGCAAGCTTCAAAGGTGTGTGGTTTTGGATGGCTTGTACTCACTTAGAGTCTACTATCCCATCACTAATGATGTTTTTATTCTTATTATGAACAAAAAAATCATTTGATTTGGAATCGTTACGATTACGGAGAAAGGCTTTAGAGTCCCCCTAGCTAACAATGCCTTTTCAATTTGAATCCCTTTTTCAATTACCTCTTCAAACGTGTTGCCACAATGCATTTGCAAGTGGAACGTAATGTCTAGGTGGAGGTTGGGAAAAAATATACTTATCAACTATTTTTCAGGTATGGAACAAGGAAAATGGCTAGCTAATCCTCTCCATTGTTGCAAGAAAGCAACAAAGTTCTCATTGTTTCGTTGTTTGGCATTGCAGAGATCTAACATGGTGACATCACTCTCAATATTGAATGAGAAGTGTCATACAATTTTTTTGGCTAATTCGGCCATGTAGATATAGATCCCTTGGGGATGTGTAGAAACCACTCTAACGCTTGTCCTCCCAAACTTCGTGGGAAGAGGTGAATGAGGTAGTTGTCACTATATGCAACCTCTTGACAGGCCATATAAAAATATTTGATATGGTCATGAGGGTCACCTTTTCCCTTATACTTGTCAAATTTTAGACAATTAAAGTGTCATGGGAAAGGTACTTGTAACATGGATCTATCAAATGGATAAGGGCACAACTCATCAAACTGATACTTTTTGTTACCAATTTTTCCTTCTTACAAAGCTAGAAGGGTGTTCTTCATCGTGGACCACTCTTGATTGAAAATATGGTCTTGTGTGGGTGGTGTAGGTCTATACAAAGGGTTAAATCTAGGTGTATTCCCACCCCTATTCTTTAAGAAATTATTCATAAGGATCTTTGTGTTTCTTGTCAAGGAGTAATTCTTTGGAACTCGTGAAATGAAGCTTTAGGTTTTGCCTTTAGTATGGCTTGTTTCAAAGCTTTTGGTTATTCTTCGTTTACTTGTGAAGCTAAAATTTCCAATTGGTGAGAAAGATCTTGTACTTTTTCTTCTAAGGTTGCCTCCCGAGTAGGTATTTCGTTATAATCTTCGTTAGGAGAAGGTTGCACATGATAAGCATGGTTTTCATGATATTTGAAATAAACTATAATCGTAGGTATATGATAGTCTCCATCATTTTCAAAAGGTACCTCCTCATTATTCTGTCATCCAAAAATAGAGGCATGACCTGTGTTTAATATTTCATTAACAGTGTGACGAGGTCGTTCCACTTCTTCCTCTCCCGAACCATGCTTGCAATAAAATAAGGGTCAACTATGGAAGGTAACTTAGCTCCTAGTTCCACAACACACATAAGAACGTCATGTTTGTTGTGAAACAAGTATTCACCAATATGGGTGGGAAGAATCTCTACATCCGCACAAGGAGAATCCTTCTCTCCACCACTATGGTCAATCATGACATTATGTTCTAAAATAAGGTTGTCACCTTCAAAGAGATCAAATTATAAATTTTGTGACCCCATACTTGTAGTATGCATACTTGAAATAGGGGGTACAACATGAAATATTTCAACTAAGGTTTACTAAAAATGGACCCTAGGAAAATTTTCGTAGCATAAAAACGTTAAGTTGTCACAAGGAATGGTGACTATATAAAATAGCCACGAATCCAAGAGGTCAATATGAACCTAAGTATAATGAACAAAGAATGTTCTACCCTAGCAAGGTAATATATGAAATGATTTTTTCTAAGACAATACAATGACTTGCAAAACTCAAATTTATTCACAACAAAATGTTTACTCCTTATGTTTACTCGAGATATGTTTGAAACCAATCAGTGACAACACAATATCACCAGTTAGGCCAAGTTTGAAACAAACAAGACCTAAATGATAAGAGAATGTTGACACAATCCTCTAACAAGGTATACTAAAAATCAGTTTCTAAACACTAATAAAGTCTAAGTCTTGTAAAATGGATGATACAAATGTGAGCAGCGTAACAACACTATTTGGACACATAATCAAACTTTGCAAGAAAACAATATTTTAGTATCAATATGACGTTACAACGATGCTAAAAAAGTAACCTCAACACTCAGAAAAACTCAAGACAAGGCTAGGATATAAAAACTATGCCTAAGTATATCAAGGAATTACTATGCGTGTGAGCAACATAACAATACAATGTAGAGATTTAGGCCAAGTTTCATAATAGAAATAAGACGTAAATATCACAATTGTATGGCTATAATGTGGGCAATGTAACAACTCAAAAGAAGTCGGTGATAAGATAATCTAACTAAAATGATAGTAAGTCTCAATATGGGTTTTGAGATAAGAGGGGATACTAGAACTTGATGACGTACCATTCACGCTTTTAACTCTTGCATTCGACATTGCAACCTGGTCATGCAAGAAGACTACAAAATTGGTGGACACAATTATTTCTAGTAGGTATCCGTATATGTTTGTTCTTATTTTTCTCCAAATGAGCTACAAGAAAACAAAGAAGTAGACCAAGTAGTGATGAAAAATACTTGGTGTAACTTTGGTAGAGTTTCACCTTATTTTGGGACAAGTGAAAAACTAGGACAAAGTAGCACTAAATAGATTTCGTGATGAAATATCACGTGATTTCAACTTTAAGAGATTCTCCCCTTGTTCGAAAAACAAGAGTTTTAATCCAACAAAGTTGTCACTTTGTGAGAGCTCTCAAGTATAACAACTAAGACAAAATTGGCTCCAAGCCGACAAGATTTCCTAGGGGTTCTCTCTCTATGTGTCACAAGATATTTTTGTGAGTTCCAAGTACCAAGAAAGTCACACTAACTAATCTTGGAGTATCTCGGCTTTAGTTTACCCCCTTAATACAATGAGCATAAAAATGTGTTCAATTTTACTTTCATTGGGGTCATAATGGAAATAACTTTGACTCTAATCTCACCAAGGTATACTAATCAATTGGGTAGTTGGAGCACTTTCCCATTTCATTCACAAGGTTCCCTCTTGCGTGAAATACTTTGGGGTTTCTAGGACCAGCCCCATTGTTATATCTTAATGCTTATGTCAAAGGGGTTATGTCCTAGTTTAAAGTAGACGAGCCGTAACTCTTAACCGAAACCTGCAATACAATGTTTGGAATGGTGTGTTGGTGCATTTTTTATCTTTTGGATTAAGCAATTTGGTTTAAAACATCGGTGGAAACCTACAACACATGTGAATGTTAGAATTTGGTTTAAAGAGAGCCCTCCTTTCTTTGACAAGCGTTAGGTCCTTCACACAAATGGTTAGTAGTTCAAAAATATCTACAATATTATAGAAAGAGGATTAAGTGTTGCTTTTGGTTCTCAAGATCACACTAGGTGCAAGAGAAGAACATACACAACAAGTAACCCAACTAGATGAAAAGCTTGTAAATCAACTAACTACCATAAAACTTTGAAAATCAAGGTTTATTCCTAATTAATCCAAGTGCTTCTTAATGAAAGAATAAAATTGCTTTTGGTTCCCAAGATCACACTAGGTGCAAGGGAAGAGCATACACAAATTTTAGCCTTGATTATTTATCAAGTGAAAAAGATCTTAAACTAAAAGATCAAGTACATGCCAAAAAAAAGTTTATTTCCTTAAGCATAACAATGAATGATGATTTTTCTTACTTACTCCAAATTAGCAAAAGTGGTTTAGAGGTGCTTTTGATTCTCAAGATCACATAAAGTGCAAGAGAAGAGCATACACAACCCTATTCCAAACTCAAACAAAGTATGAAAACAAAATCACTCATCAAACCCTAAGCCAATTTTATCAAAAATCCCTTATCAAACCCTAAGGCAATTTTGTTAGAAATATTTCTCTAAAATCAGAAAATTGACAGTAACAACAACTAAAATCCCTAAAAAATGACAAGAATACTAAAAACTAGAAGTTGAAATTTTGAAGCTTGAGAAAACTTTACTGAGTGCGCCAACGCGCATATTTATGCATAGGCATGTCCTATAGAGCATGGGAGAAGACCTTGAAGCACATGCACATACATTGATGCACATGCACGCCTCTGTCAAGTTTGCACAATCGTTATGTACAAGTGTGACCACAGAGGGGTGGGTGTAGAATTTGATGCACAGGCATAAGTTACACACGAGAGGGAAAAAAATTTAGTGATGTATAGGTGCATCTAGAGAGAAGGCACACACTTTGAAGCATAGGAGTAGACCTTGAAGCACAGGATCAAGCCTTCATGTAGGTGATCAAAATATGACTTTTGACAAGGAATTTTTGGAAAAGATCAAAACTTTGTTTTTTTAGGAAATTTAAATGACTTCGCCTCCTTTTATCCTATGCAAATAACATGAAAATACAACATCTACTACTAATCTATTTAAAACTTTGAAAATTAATCTTAACTCTTGAAAGTAATCTAGAAAGCTTAAAATGAAAAACTTTGAAACTAAGTTAAAAATATTAAAAATGAATGCAATGGGGTATGCTCCCACCAGGCGTGCCAAATGAAGACTACTAAAAGTTCCCAAGAAAAGCTAAGACTAACACCACATAGTCTAATTGAGCTAATGCTTATTGAATCTAACAATAGTTACATCAATGATAAAAGCTTAATGGAATGCTAACTAACATGAATATAATTCAAAACCTAGCTAAAACATGCCTACTAATATGTTCAATCAACTAACATAGACCTAAATAGATCTAAGAGAAATAAAATTGGGAGTTGTTGCTACTCCAAGGAAGGTTAGATGGTCTCTAACAATGACTTCAAGATCATATTGGATACCCATCTACTAACTCCATTGAAGACTTGAGGCAAGGATTGATCTTGGTTATTAATCATATTTCTTATATGATATGCAATTCAAAGCATGGTGTAGAGTTGGAAGGTAGTACTTATTCTTATTTAATTTTTTCCTTTGTGTAAAATTTACATCATGGTGCATGTGGGACTAAAATTACAAAGAATATTAAGACTTTCTAATCATGATTATGGTTTACTAATCATAGTTAGTGAATTAACAAGTGATTAAGATGGGAGGAGCCTTAATCAATCACTTAGGGTCAATTAGGAGAATAAGATAAGATTTTGAAGCCTTATGAGATTTTTTAGATGGAAGTGGGGTGATTTTGAATGGTTGGAAGAGGGTTTTGAGTCAATAATAGGGTATATTGATCAAAACAAGGGTAAAATAGGCTTAATTAGCTAATAATCACTAATTGTTTGTTTGGAAGAGGATTTTGACTTACGATTTGTCGTAAAGTGGCATCCTGAATGCGAAAGGGGTTAGGTAATCAACAAAGCACTGTTAATTGACCAAAATGGTAAGAAACATTAGTTAATTAGCAGAAATCACTAATTATAATGGAAATGGTAAGAATGAGAGTGATTTGCGTGCGTTTGGAAATAAGATTGCAAAAGTGGAATTTAGGTGTCTGGATCTAATAGGTTTCTCCCTACTCTTTCCAGATCTAGCACTTCTAGGTTTGATACTTCCTACTTTTTGCAACAAATCTCTCTACCTCTAAAGGAAAAGAACATATTTTTGTCTATAACCACAATATTTTGATCCATGATCCAAACATTGATTATATTTGGTGCAAATATTGTGAACAAATCATTAAGCAAAATTATATCCCATCTAAAAAACCAACAATAAGTATGGGCTCCACAAAGTAAACTGAAATTCATGTACAACGGCCTCTTAGTCTTCCTCCTCTAGATAGTAGTGAAGTGCTTTTTATAGATGAGAAACATAAAACAATATTTTTGTATCAACCTATTGTTGGTAGACATGTTGATCCATCACGGTGTTCAAAGATGCTGAATTGGACCAACAAAATCCATCAAAACAATCCATGACCGGCTCAAGAATTAAGAAGCCTTGATTATTAAAATTGATAAGAACCTTAGAGTCATGGAACTATACCATAAAGGTGATTTAAAAACTGCTATCCATATGTTAAATACTAAATTTTAGTCAATGTCATCCTCTAGTGATAAGATAGATAAAATTTTAGAATATATATCTCGAGCATGTATTTATTTGTCCTAAAATTTATAGAGTTGTGTAGAAATAAATTGTAATATTGTCCAACCTCTTGCTAGCCAATTAGATGATGCTAGAAAGGAAATATCATCCAAAATTAGAAGTATCCATAAACTACTCCAGTCTCAAAGCATGCATAACCTCCACGAGTCTTCTTTTGAATCTAACCAAAAGTTGGATCAAGTATATTAAATTGTTAGGCCAATCCCGCAAATAGTTTCTCAAGTAGAACAAATAGTGAAAAACACTAAGAATCCCGATGAAATATCTCCAATTTTTTCAAGAAAAGTCACTTAGAATTTTTCGAGGCTATTAGATTCACAAAGTAGAGAAAAAGATTCTCTACTTGGAAGTATTAGCATTGGCATGGTAACCATCACTCTAGAAGAAGTTGAGAGTATGGTGCTAGTATAAGAAACAAAAACAGTTTCATCCAATGAGCCACTTCATAACACTACAAGGATCCAGGCCTTCTACAACCCAATTGGTACACCTTAGACATTTCTACACCCTCACAGATAAAAGAAATGATCCATGGTATGTTAAGATGGTCAAATACTCTGTTACATGTGTACAAAAAAATCCTTAGAACTATAACAAAAACCATAGCTAATGATTATGTAAGCATTGAAAAATAATGGTGGGATTCTACTCCAAATTAGGAAGCCATCTTAGAAGGAAGTAATTCTTCTCTTACCACTACTTTGATTATTGAATTCTTAGGAATTGTTGATGATGATAAACATAAGAATACTACTCTATTCCTAAAAGAAAGAATATGTGATATGAGTATGATAAAATAATATCGTCTTATATGAAACATCTATATTATAATTCAAGAAATATACATTATTCAACCATGAAGCTCCAACATATTGAATCTTTCCTTACATATTTTGCTATTGAGTATAAAAGAGCAATTTGCCTTTAGAATAGTTAAGCATTGGAACAATTAATCAAATTATTGATAAGATGAATGCCATATCTATCAAGAGAAGAAAGAAACAATCCATAAAGACTCAAAATAATTCAGGATCCAATTTTTTTCAACTAATGGATAATGATCCATTTGGTTTCAAACCTTCTCATCCTTCTCCTCATAAGAAGAAACCCTATAAAGATTGTTCTTTGTATTTTTTGAGGAGGAAGGGTAGATATAACTCTGAAAAGTTCAAGAAAATATTTTCTTCTCAATACCCTCCTAACAAAAAAATACTTTAGAAAAAATAAATATCTTGGAAAAAGAAATAAATTTGTTCCTACTTGATTCATCTGTAGAGGAAAACATTATGCTAATGAGTTTCCTAGAAAGTATAAAGAAAAGGCTAAAGCCAAGATAAATTTGCTAAAATCTAAATGAAAAATGATTAGAGTACTATCTAGTATATGATTCAAATTGTTATTCCTATGACATATCTTATGAATCATATGATGCCATACAAATTAATATTGTTGAACAATCTGAATATGATTTTGATAGCACAAAATCAGGATATGATTCTTTTCCATCTTTTGTAAATATGATCTCCAATTTTCCTCATGCTTTCATTCTACCCTCAGAAAAATTTCTAAAGAAGTAGTTAGAGTTATTTGAAAGTCAAGATGAAAATTTTCTCCAAGGAATACTGTTTAAAAGACATACCCATTTCAGAAAATTACATTAATTGGAATCCAAGTATCATACTCAACTAAAAGCTGAAATTGAAGTACAAGAAAGAGAAGAAGAAAGGTAAATATTGTTGAAATATTAAAAAAACTTTTAGAACATTTCCATATTTTCCAAGACATGATTAGAAATAGATCCATCATAGACAATCAACCTTGAGAGCTAGAGGTCATGGAATAGGAAGAGAAATAACTTTTCCTTTCTTATTTCATAAAGAAAAGATTCAAAATTAGAGTTCCAAACAATTGACACTTTGAGTATGAATTTGTGTTTCCCAAACCAAATTATAGAAGAACACGGTGAAAAAAATGAATTTCTACAAAAATTTATTGCCAAATCCACTAAAGAATATAAAAGGATTATTGAAGAAGATGTCCAAGATCGAGAAAGAAGTTAAAGATCAAGAGAAATTTCTAGAAGAAGCCTATCAAGAAATTCTACAACAAGAATTAAAACCTTTAGAATAATATAATATTGAGGAATGTACTAATAAAGGAGCTCAAAATCCTTTTATTACAATTACTATTTGCATCCCTATTATAAATTCATATTCCATATATGTCATAATAGATCTTTGGTGCAAATATAAGTCTTCTCGTGACTAGAGCCATTCTTCTAGATTGTTAGACTAAAAATTACCTCAAAATAAATTTTGATAAGAAAGAAGCAATCTCTAAGTATATTGCATATGTCCCTGTAAATATTGAAGGATACAAGAGGACCCTATAGTTCTAAAAACATGACATACTCTCGTATGGTTATTTATTAGGGTAGATACCCTTCAGAAATGTGAAACTTTTAGGTTGAATACAAATTTTATCTTCATATTTAATCATAGTGTCCAAATTCATAGAAAATATTCCCTTAGAAGTATCATCCCTTTAACAAAGCACACAAAACAATCTAACCATGAATGTATTCATAAATCCATGGCCTTGTGTAAAAGCAACATTGATGATATCATAGAAAAAATCAAAACGGATTTATGTTATGAAAAATCCTCATGCTTTATAAGCATAACAAAGCCTTTTTGATCACTTGATTTACAATTTGATAAGGATACGATAGGAAAAATATCCTTCCCAAGTTTAAGGCTCATCATAAAGGAATGAGTCCATAGGATCGTAAAGAATGCCATGAAGAAATTAAAAAGCTATGACAAGGTGGCTTTATTTAAAATTCTAATTCCTCTTAGGCATGTGCAACATTTTATGTTAATAAAAGAAGTGAACAACTTAGATAGAAAAAAAGGCTTGTGGTGGATTACAAGCCATTAAACAAATTTGTTCAACCAAGACAACATCCCATACCAAAAAAAAGATGACTTTTTATCGAAAATCAAAGGTTCAAGAGTCTACGATAAGTTTAATCTCATAAGTGGATAATGAAAAATATTTATAAATCGTGAAGATCAAGTATAAAACCATTTTTGTTGTACCGGGTGGCTAGTATGACTGAAATATCCTTCCATTCACTTTGAAGACAACTCCATCGATCTTTCAAAAGGTTGTGGATAATATTTTTGGTGATTTTTAGACTTACCGATTACATATATTGATTTTTTGAAAATCTCCAAATGAACATATTGAACACCTAGAAATTTCTTATGATATAGTCTATCAAAATGGTCTGTGTTTATCTCCATCAAAAATGGAGGTTTTCAAAGATGAAATTAATTTTCTAGGGATTCCATTGAAATGGAATTCCATATTTTTTCAAAAATCTAAGAGTTTATTTATTAGATCTATGACAAGTTGCAGTTGTAAAGATTTCTTGGATGTATTAACTATATTGTGGGATTTTACAAAGGCACCTTTGTTGGAGATAGAATACTTCTTAACAAAAGGTGAAGAAAAATTACTCTATCTTGGATGCCTAAGATGACGTAGGCTATAAAAATAAGTGAGAACCAATTTGAGAACCTTCCTATTATGTCTTTACTAGGAAAAATTCAAAAACTTGTATAAATATATGCCAATGGAGAATTCTCAGGGCATTGTTCTAAAAGAAAAACTTGAAGGTGGTAAAGAAAAAATATGTAGATATGCATTGAATATATCAAAGGATCTAAACTAAAATATCATTTAGTTTATAAGGAAATATTAGCGAGAAAGAAAGCCATCAAATATTTTTTTGTTTTTCCGTAGTCCCAACATTTTATATTGAGATTAGATCTCAAGAACTCCACGAATCCACTAAGTAGAGGACACTATTGATGTAAATTTTCCTTTGATCCTCATAGTGATGATTTAGACAACTAGACATGAAAATGATTAAATCGAATAAAGAAATATAAAGTTGAAAAAGGCATGAGAAATACAATAGTGTTATAAGGCTTATCTTTTATTAAAATGGGTTTTAGGTTATTATATTTATTGCCATCCTAGAATATATAATTTTGAGTAGGCATTAGGAGAAAGGAAAAGAAGTGTTGGGAAGGTGGGTTATTGTTTCTATGGTACCTACCTAACCTATGTGACATCCCAAGATTTAAATAAGGCATAACCAAGACAATGGTGTTATAAGGTTTATTTTTTATGAAAATGAGTTTTAAGCTATATTTAATGTCATCGTAGAATATATACTTTTGGCTAGGGCTTAGGAGAAAGGATGGGCAATATTGGGAAGGTGGGGTATTGTTTCTTTGGTACCTCCTAACTTATGTGGTGTCCCAAAATAGACATGGTTTGATATGTGTATAGATTTGGAATTGTTGCTTTGAATGTTGTTTTTTTAAATCTTGATTAGGGAGGCCAATGTTTGAGTGGGGTTCATAAATTGTGGGACAAGTTGTATACTAAAGGATAATTTCTTGCTTGAAAAAAGTTAAAATGTGAGTTTCAATTGTGGGAGTAGATGTGACATTCAAAACCATTGTTTTAATAAAAATATAACCATCTCTAGACACCTTAAGATAGTTATTGATATTATGATTTTTAGTGCATTTGTTGCTTTTCAATGGTCCTCTCTCTCTATCTCACAACCCCTTCAAAAAATCATCCAAATGTTTCTCCCTAGTTTCTCTTTTTTGTTTTAAGTCGGGTACACCATCCCCTTTATCTTGAATTTTTCCCTTTTTGATTGTATGATGTAAATGTGCCCTAGTAGGCCCTCTAATTTGAATTCAAAATTGAGTATCTATAAAATCATTATATCCCATTTGGCACTTAGAGATACACTAGACATTCATAGAATAATATTGAGAACTCATATCTTCAAACAATCATTATAGCATTTATCATTGTTTGAAGCTAGTATTTATCGTGGAGAACTTTTGTCTTACAACATATGGTTTTGTATATCCTGGAATTATTTTCATTTAAGCAATTTACAATTTTCAACATTTTTTTATCGAGTAGGGATTTGATAATTAGTTAGTACATAAAAACCTAGCTAACCCTTAAGACATGCCCCTCAAGATCACTTTTTTCCTTGATCCCTAAAATATTATAGGTGTCTCGAGGTTTCCTAGGTCAACAAGAGAAAAAAATTATTTATCAAGTTACATGTGTTGCTATATGTGAGTTTGAGCGAGGAAACATGAGATTTAGACTAGGTGAATGCAACTGTGAATTTTTTTACATTATTTTGACATCTACGAAAAGCCTTTACATGATTTTGATATCTACTAGAATTGTCCTAATGTTTCTAATAACATGCTCTAATCATATTCACATTTATGGGAAAGTTTCTTGATACTATTGGGTGCATATTTTGAGGTTCAAATTCATGCCACCGACAATTAATCGAATATTAAATTGATGTCACTAAACCCCATGTCTATGCCCTACTACTGGATTTGAAAAATATCATTTATGAATTACTATTATTTTGTCTATGTTTATTATGATTAATTGAAATTTATTAGGTTTATTGTTTTATAGTTAGGTGTGATACATTTATCAATATTACATTTTGATGAAACAAAACTATCTCACACCTCTTTTGGATTAGATATTTTCTATAATGTTTTAAATCTCAATGTGTTTCACATTTTATGCTAGTTCATTCCATGCTCCCGAATCTAAAAACCACAGCTTTTATTTCATTTGACTCAAGCCCTATTTTATTTTAATTATTGAAAATTCTTCAAACCATAGTGTGCTTTATGCATGCCATAATTGTATTGTCTCATGGGTTTAAATTCAAATTTTAGATCAATATCTTCCAAACCTTATGTGTTGTGTACTTTTTATCTCCCACCATATGGTTGTGCTTTCTCATGATGTCAAATCCTCTATGAATGCAAAAACCCTTCAAAATGATGTAGAAGATAATGACTATTATGATAGTGAGGATGAAAGTGACGATAATAATGAAAAATTGATTAAAACATTTGTATGCTAGTATGTCCAAAAGAATATATTAAAAATATGAATCTATTTGGTGTTGCATATCTCAATATAATTCCTCATGATTATGAATGGCCAAATTTTATTAGGAAAGAAACAATGCATATTGATCAAGTTGGAAAACAATAATAAATGACTATAGTGGAAAAAGTGTGAATCTTAAACAAACAAAGCTAGGTAAGTATGGATTTGGATTGATATTTACACAAATAAATTTTCTCCTTAATTAATTGGTTCCTTCATAGAAAAAGAGAAATTTATACAAAAATACAAAGGAAAACATTGATTTAAATTCATGTCGGTCCATTTTTTCTATAAATGTCAACGATAATAATGATGTCAATGCTAAAGATATATCAAGGTGATTATTCAAATAAAAATGTCTAAGATGATTATGATCATGAGGTTTGTTTAAATGGTCAAGATAGGGTTGTAAATGATACTCAAGGTAAGTACCCCTAAGACAACCTCAATGAACTATTAGGATTTATAGATGTTTTAATAGAAGTTGCATGCCAAATTTTAATTCCCAACATTGTCATTTTCCAAGTTGCTTCTAATTCTATTGATGTTCAAAATTTGTTGTTTATAATGCTTCTTTTGTTTCTACTATTCCTTTTATTTGTGTTGCTTCTAATGTCCCTCCTTTTTCTCAACAACCTATTGCTTTAAACGTTCATACTCTATTCCAACATTGTATTACTTCTAAAGTCCCTTGTATTCTTTACAATTTTCTGCTTCTAATGCTCCTCTATTTCATAACATTTTGTAGCCTCTTATGTTCCTCATATTTGATAACAATCGATTGCCTCTTATATCCATCCTATTTTTCAAAATGTTGTCATTCTAAAATTCTTTCATTCCCTTCTTAATTTCCTTTTATTCCCACTATCCATCTTATTTATTAGCAATATTTTCTTAACATTCCTCCATTGCAACATGGTGCTAATCCTCCAAATTTGTAATTTTTTATTCCAACTTATGCGACTTCTCCACCTTCTACTTCTTCTCAAAATCAGAGAAAGATAATAAGATGCATGCACTTTGTGCCACACAAAATCAAATTACAATCCTTTCTCAACAACTGTAGTACCAAAAATTTGTACATAAGGAGATTGGAAATAATCATTTGGAATTTATTCCAACATTATCCCATTTATAAATTTCCAACATTATCCCATTTATAAATTTAATTAACTCAATCCAAAGGCATCTTACTCAATTCCACACTCCAAGTCCACTAGGAAAACACTTGTTACTCAAATTAAAACTTTTAGAACTAATGCACCATATAAAAAACACATCTACAAACTCATAGCCATTCACCTCATGTATCTGATTGGGTCCCGAGTCAAGCCTAGACACAATCACCCAAAAAAGGGTAGATTTGACTGATGTTTATGAAGATTGATGATTTTTTCCATTGTACTTACAACAATCAATTTTTCAAATGCACAAGTTACTCCAATCAACTTAAGGTCAAATGCGTAGGAAATAATTTGTACAAGTCACCAATAAAAGTACATACATCCAAACTCATTAGGGACATAGTTGATCATCTAGGGGAACACACTCAAGTACATTCTAAAAAGGAATTTGGGCCCTAACTATTGAGTCATCAATTACTTAAATTAGTATAGGATACAATTTTGAATATATGTGTTTCTACCCTAGATCACTCGATGTGCTATAAATGAAGTTAAATATTTCTACCAAGTGTTGGAGGTATTATTAGAGTCTTTCAAAAAAATTAAATATATGTACAATCACCTATATTTATTGAGAGGGAGAACTACATAAACATGAGGACCTTTTGAGGTAGTGCTATGTAGGAAACACTTAACACTTGGGGGATTACTAAGGTTATTCGGTTATTTGGGTGACCCATTTTTACAGTCATAATGATATGAGATAGGGTTTTAACAAAGAAGAATCCATTTGTAGGTACATAAGTGTCATTGATAGATTCTAATCATGTATTCCATATCCAAGGATAAAGGTGCACTAGGTGCTAGAATTGAGTTGTATATTAGAGAGATAGAGGACAAAATTGGATGCATGAGAATGAAATCACCATATAATTATGTCTAGCTTAGGAAATTTTATCTAGAGCATGTTTCTAAATCACTAGAATTCACACACACACCGATGAACTCAACACAACTTGTTCTCATAGTTTTATATCTTTATTACATCTACAAAACTCATATAATAACACAATATTTCTAACCATAACCATAGTTTCATGATTATGGAAGTCTTGGTTGAGCTGATTTTAATATCATCACATGATTTATGAGTATGTTGTCATGAAAATGTGCAACAAGGAAATTAACAATTTCCAAGCATGGCAACTATACCCATGTGTTAATTTTTTCAAGTCCTATTGTTCCTGTGACACCTCGGGTTTGTCCAAGAAGTCCAAGTGACCTCCCAAATAATTTTCTATCACACCTCTAGGTGATTTAGGAAATTCCATTCATTCCCCTAGGTGATTTTAGGAGTTCATTTGCAAGCTACATGAAGTTGTGGGAAGGGCTATCACTGGCCTTCCTAGGGCTGGAGCAACCCCACGGAGCGGAGCAAGAAGATATTAAGTGGAGGTGGAGGTGATTAAAAGGTCTTGGGACATCATGGAGATGATTTAGAAATATTATGGAAGGGCTTAGAGAATTTGGGGCAATTTCACCAAAATTAGGGTTCACAGGCCTAGTCAGTGCACAGGCCAAAACAACCACTGAGCTTCAGAAGGTGATTCCGGGAGCTCTGGATGGAGTTAGGAGAAAAAAACATATCTAGAAATATAATTCTAATACCTACATGATGGTGAAATCATATTTTTCACAACACTTTGGTGCATTAGGCATGCAGGTAATTTTTCTTAGGCACATGTGGAGTACCAAATCAAAAATCTGATTTTTCAGGATATAATGGATGAATCAAGAAATTAAACCCCGCCATTGGATTCAAAATTCCATTTCCAGTCAGGATCATATAATTTTTTTCTAAAAATTTCCATCAGAGCTCAAGTTATCATCGTCACAAGTTGTCCTCTTGGAGTAAGTTCAAGACTTAGCCAAATTTTGGGAGGACATGTGTCAACTCTAGGATCTTGGCGGGTTTTTTTCCCCGACATCCCTGAGGGTCAGGTAAATCAACCTTGGAAAAATTTCCCAGCCCCCATGTGACCTCTGGAACCCCATATGACCATCAGGATTTTGGTTCAACCCTCGGGTGTAATTTGGAGCTCAAATCCCCTACCGTAGAATCTCTGCCACATGTCAACTCCAGGACAACTATGGAATTTGATGTCCCTCACGTCCCTCACCTTCCAGCCCCTTAGTGCTTTAAAGTTGATTTTGGAGCACTCATTCCCTGCCGTCGGATCAATGCAACGTGTCACCTCCAGGATCATCATGGAAAATGATGTCCCTCACATCCCTTTGAGGTGAGGGACAATAAAATGATCTCAAACCTCTCTCAACATGATTTCAAAAATTTAAATATTTACCTGTTTCCCTACTTCTAACTTCTTACACTCTCGTGCACAACCATATCTCCATACTTCCTTTGCAACCTCCTTGCCATCACTCCACCATTGTTGAACCTCAAACCGGACCTGTCATAGAAATACTATCCTTCACTCCATGAAAGAATATAGGTCTTAGAAGGAATTTTGAGAAAACAAGGAAGGAGAAACGAAGAACAACGAAGAAAAACAATAGAAAATCTCCATAGCCAAAAAATAGAAATTCTCACAAATCTTGCAAACCAGTGCACGAAGCAATGAACCTTTTTTATGTTGGTTCCTCTGTCCAAGACCATCAAAAAATACTTTCAAACTCTCTTTCATGTAATCAGAGCATTCATAGCAAAGAAATCTCCTTTCCGGCTCAACAAAGGAAAAATTGAATTTCCCATCAAACCGTTTGTCGGATTGAAGTAGAATTTCACGTGAAGCACTAGAAGAAAAACCCACATCATAAATATAAATTTTTTGAAAATGGAGGAGAAAACCATACCTGTAATTTTGAGATCCATCAATGGCTGCCACATCCAGAAGCACTGCTAGGTCCGAAATTTGAAAGTTTAAAATCTCCTGGACAAGGAAAATAGAGAATTGATTGTGGACATATCATCAGCGACAACCTCCATTTGCTACTACTCCAAGTACCCATGATGAAGAATTTCCACATGAATTCTTACTTGGTCTACCTCCTTGCTAGCTTAAGATCATTCAAGGGATTGTCTCTCACGTAAAAAATTTCCACCAAGGTGCCTACGTTTGAGAAACTTCCATAGGTGGTGATGGAGGAAAGCCATAGGAATTTCACTTGCATGAATGATGCATTCATGATGTACATAGTCCAAAACTTGGAAGGAGATATGGAAGCTAGGATTTCATCACAAGCAGCGTCCTTGATCAAGAAGTATGGATCCTATTTCATACAATTCTCGACATTCTCCTACTTGCGAGTTGTTGGCTTCGATCAAATGCCACTAAGGCTGCCCAAGTACCTTAATGAACAAATTGTATTATTTGAGCTTTGTAGACAAATCATTCAGGTGAATAACAGGCTTAGAAGTAGGAGGAATAAGTTGATTCCATTTCCTATCTCTCTCGGGGTATTCATGTGTAAGAGCTCAAATGACACATCTCACCTAGAGGTTGCTTTCGCTCATTTGACTCTACATTCCTACATTGCTAGGTCTAATTTTTAAATTTGAGAAGATCTTGACTCTTTTTATGTCCCAAAATTGTAACATGAGCTGTAAGTTGAGGACTACTGGGCCAATTGCATTGATGAGGTTGAAGTGCGTGAAAAGGACCATATGAGGATGATGATCGAGATGAGGAAATTCAAGTTCTCTTGGTATGAAGATATTTTGCATGATGATGGGACAAATATGTATGATCCTAAGTACATGACAATCAAGATGTCCCCTGTACCTCCAATCAACTAGTATGTTCGTGAATCAGGGGATATATTAGAGCTGACTGAGAAGGTGGTGAGGAGAATGAGAGATTGGTTTTAGAAGAAGAGAACCATGATCATCCAGTCACGATGAGTTTCTCCAAGTCAGAAGCAAGATTCACATCAGTCATCTTCAAAAGTCATAGAGGTGACCTCTAGTTCTAAACACTCTGGGGTGAGTTCGAAAAGGAAGGCCATAGAATTGGAAGCTTCTCCTTAAGAGAAGACACTAAAGAAACTTAGAGTAGAAGAAGGCTCATTTGCATCATTATTAGAGGAAGATTTGATCACAGAAATACAAGAAGTACACCCCATGACAAAGGCACAAGTGGACAAAGAAGACATGGTTCAAGATTCGGTCTTCGAGCCACCACAAGAGGAGTCCCCTCTTGATGAAACTCATGCCTCTCTCATTCAATATTTTCATCCTCCTTCAAAAAAGGGTACCATCAATACACCTATCATTGAACCTGATTCTGATGAGATGTTTCCTTGGATGCAGGAAATAATTATCCCTGACACCCGCACTATGCAACAAGTGGAAACCTCTGATCTATCATCAAATGTCTCATTGGAAAAAGCAAAAAGATCAAGGAAGCTCACACATACAAGCTCATAGTTCTACAGTGGGGAAATGGGTAATCAATACATCAAATTAGCTCAGCCCAAGGTAATCAAGTCAGTAGATGAGATGACACCAACTGAATATGAAATGAGAACAATTCAACTAGGACCGACAACTTGTGAAGAGGATATACATAGGTATCAGTAATCTTCCACTCGCATGGTGGCAAGGAATAAAGAGTATAAGAAGAATATTGATGAACTAAAATAACAGTGTGAACTCTATCATTCTATGTGCAACATCTAGTTGATCCTAATGCCACGACAATTCCCACTGAGGAAGTTGCACCCATCAGTAGCTTCAATCCATAATCCATTAGGAAGACACACAAGTTCACAATACAGGGGTGAGAAAATAATGAATGGATCAACTCAATTTCTGAAAAAGGGAAGTCAGTGCTCCAAGAAGTAGTCAAACTCTTTTCTTACATGTGTATGACAACGAGATAAGACATGGACACTCAAGGAGGACTTGGAGAAAGAAAGGGACTATTGGGAACCTTTGGGCCCAATAGTAGATGAAATGAGCAACACTCATTGCTAGGAGTTGATTGACATGAATATCTTTGAAACTCCCTCTAGAAGACTTGTCATGTGTGTGGGTGAGGGCCTTGGCAATTAAGTTTGAGGCAATCAATCGAGGCCATCACAGAGTTGGAAGAAAAATAGGAACAAGCATACGAATTACGGGATAGTGTAAATAAGAAGATATAGAAGCTTGGAGTTCTGCAATGGGTGAAGATACAATTGTTGATGAGTTTATTGGTCCATTTGAAGAATATGTCAAGAAAGAGGTAGGAAACCCATTGTCCTTCACTAAGGACACCCTTGACTTCCTCTCAGAGATTTAGGCCTCCATTGCACTTATCCAAGAGAAAAATTCATCATGGTTTGGGAAGTGCAAAGACATCAACAAGTGTGGTCGATGGATGGAAAAATACCGTGAGCTACGTTTGCATTCCTCACACCGACAAGGTGAAACCTACAGCTACTTGTTTCAACAAAGAGCTTGGAGGAACAAAGGCCTTATCAAGAGTGCAAAATGGAAGCGATTTAAGGAGCAAGATCAAATCCACTGCTGTGGCTCATCCTTCTGCATAATTCTTCGTTTTTCTTCTTATTCCTCTTCTTTCTCTCTCTTCTCTTCTCACCCAATGATCTCTCTCACCAATGTTATATTTTTGCATTGAGGTTTGCACTTTTTAATATAACTTTAAGTGACTTTAGAATCATAATGTAAACTTTAAGTCGCCTTGTTTTTATAAAAGGGAATTAAATATTTAAGTGGAATATGAACAGTCTAAAGTCACATTAAAGTATTTGAAAAGTCACTGGGAAGATGAAGAGTTGCTTCTTCTTCTATAAATTGTAACAAGCTCCTCATTTGAGCTTCTTATTAAACTTCTTAATCTTCTTAGACAACTTCTAAAACTTCTTAGATGTTGGAGCTATTTTTTGTGAATTCATGAGAGAGATATCCTTGTGAAAAGAGAAAAGAGATAGAAAATTTATTCCATTTTCCCTACTCAACAATGTCCTCTATTTCTATGTTATGTACAATTTCGCTTGAGCTTCAATAAAGGAAGAAGGAATTTTAGCCTTTTTTGACTGAGGAGTTTAGTGGTACTTTGTGCTCATTAAACGCTATTTGGTCTTGTTGTTGTTACATGATTTGTTTTCTTCTAAATTCAAGTGCATGTAATGAAATTTCAAGTGGGTGTATATTAGTCTTTGATTTACTACTTGCAACATTAGTTTATCTTTTCTAATTTTCTCACTCCCTTTCCCGCTTTCCTAGCAAGCAAATTCCTCTTTTGCAAATTTATGCAAGCTTTTGCCGCAGGTCGTGGAGTGCCTCTATTGGATCCTCGGTGAAAGGCCACCAGATAAAACTCACCTTTTACTCGTGCATGCACATATGACAGTAACTGCACCGATTAAGTAGAGGGACTTAGACTCCCAGAGCGTTGGCAAGATAACCACCAATTTGTCCCCGAAAAATTTTCGCCAATAAACTAATATATTTACTCTTTTATTATAATTTTCATCCTATATCGCCATTTACATTCAAGTATTTATCTTGATTGGATTAACCCTAATTTTGATTTTATATTTGAATGAACCTAATTATTTATCAATACATGCCAACTTAGGGTTTGATTCTTCTCCCTTAGGGTTTTAAATCTATTATCATTAGGTCTCGGGATCCAAATTCAATTTTTGATTTCCTTGTATTTCATGACCAAAATGTTTTTAACCTTTTTGCTAGGATTTCATGTTTGGTGTTCATATTACGACCTCTTACTAAGGCCCCTTATTGGTAATCTTGCCTTCCAAACCGTATCTCAAACAAAACAAATCCATCCTAAAATCCATTAGAGGTTTTTTGTCATTACATTAACGTCATCATTTTTTTCCCACAATTCCTTACAAAAGTTTTGGAATTTAGATTTATTAATTTTTACTAAAAGGAACATAACGAGAAAAAAACACATTTATTTTTAAAATCCTTGGAGGTTTGTTTATTACATTTAGGTTATCAAAAATATTTTATTTTAACAAAATTCATCATCAATCATAGAAATATATGTTTCATTAATTCAACTTAAAAATTAATTCAAAAATCCTTTTGGGCCTACTTCTTCTCTAATATCATGACTCATCCATTAACTGAATTATTGGGTACATATGATAGACCTTATATAACAATAGAGGAATAACATAGGGTTACATTACATGAAGAACCTATTCCTACATTAGAGGACGAGGAAGATGAAGAAGAATATAATGATCCTTCTATGTGGGAAATACGTGACTCTAGTGATTCTCCTACTTATGTTGAGGTGGTACATCTACATTCTCCTAGAATTTGGGTTATATATGAGATTGATAATTCTAAGAATATACAACATGACCATCATAAAATTGTAGAAAAAAATAATAACAATGTTTCTTTTTACAATATTTTTTATACACGTGATAATGATGGTTCTTTTTTTGCTTGAGTTACCTAGGGAGATGTCGCTAGCCCTTGTGGCATCACCAGCCCACATTGGCCATGGAACCATCCAAGGATGGTATTTTAAACTCTCCACGATCCCACAGATTAAACCACATTATTGTGGTGCCCTATCACCATGGTATCAAAACCGTTGGTAGTAGGCCACCTTAACACGGAGCCAAGATTTGAACCTTGGACCTCCTTATTACAAGGAGACCCAAAACTGTTACACCACTACCTATTGGATACAAAAGTGGTTTTATTACCTCTTGTGCCATAATTCCAAGACATGCCTACCCCGACCTCCATTGTATTGGACACCAAGCCGGCTTGGCACCACGCCGAGAGCCACTGTACCACCAAAGTAGCTGACCTATCTAACACCGCCTATCCGAGTGACAATGAGCTATAGAGGTGGCAAGTTTGAGGGAATGGACCTCGAGACCTCTCACATATAACCCACATTCCCCACTCGCTAGGGTAAACCATATGGGCTCATGATAATGATGTTTTTTAATGAATGATAATGTTTTTTATTTTACATCTCGTAATCCTATTTTAGATCAAAAATGTGTGTATTTTATAGATATTATGGATTCATCTTATCATAGTGATATATTTTTAAAAATATCATGTTACAAATGTGGATTTAAATAGAGTTCATTTATCTAATTCATGTGATAGGGATGCATCTCTTACTCATACCCCTAGCTTATACGGTGATCATTGCAAGACTACCACACAATCAATACTATGTGACACATATCCAATCAATGAATCACCTTTCCTAAGAAATAATTGGATCTCACGATGAAATTTGTAGGCAAAGTATAACAATAATTCAAAAATTTACACTTATCCTCTAGGGATTTTACTAGTTGGATCATTAATAATATTATCCTTGATAAATCAATAGTCTTGGATTTCTACAAAGCACCTTTTCCACCATTATGCATACCTAAATTTATATTATTCTTGGGAAAAGAGAGTGATTTTAGCAACATCTCTCATTTTACAATGTGCCTAAAATCATATGCACATAGTGATTGGGTATTTCTTAAAGCATTCCCATCCAATCTTAAAAGTTTGCCTTATTTTGGTTTTCTAGCTTACTTAGAGGTTCTATTGATAAATTTACCATATTACAAGAGTAATTTATCATTCATTTTTTTTTTATCAATAACTATACCAATGATGATTTTGATATTTTAGAGACCATGCAAAAATAAATTGACAGATCCATCTAAGCTTATGTGATATGTTTCATAACTTTAGTATATTAATCAACATTGAGCACTAGTATCAAAGAACAATAACACATGTTTTGTAAAGGTATATTGAATCCTTTTTGTGATTCAATTATTACCAAACTAAATGAAACCCTTTCTTAATTAGTAGATAGATTATGGAATCATGAAGAGGCTACATTGTATGAGCATTCCAAGCTAGTTGAGACCCTTACTTTTGTGTGTGTTAACATTTTTCTATGCACATTATCACATGCAACAAACCCATAACTTATACACTTCTCCTAATACTTCTACATCAACAAGTGTAAATCATCTAAATTATAATATAGAGAAATACTTAGACAAGTAATGACATGACACCCATTTAAAGGTCCCTTAACTCAATAACGGCGTCGTTAAACAATGCGACAAGGATAAGACTTACATTATTTTATAAACTTTACTCAAAAATAGGATAATCACATTACCTACTAATTGTTATAAACCATATCACCATCTAGTAAAACATAAACTAAGGGACTTTTGCAAATATCATTGCATTAATGGGCATGACACAAACTAGTGTTTCAAATTTTGTGATCATATCAAAAATATAAGTAGTGAGCACATTATCCTCATGAAAAATGGAAACCAAAGAGAAAAAGGAACCACTTGAACATAATCCAATACCTAAGAAAGGGATAAATATGTAGTACCCTCTCCGTACTTGTGTTTTCACCACCTCCCATGGGTCGTGGAGATCATGATAACCTAATCCCATTGTCGAATAAATGTGTTTAGAACCCTTGCCCAAGGACTGTGTGATGGTCATTGAATGTTGGGATCGTGTCGGGTCATCATTTTGACCACCGACGGGGTCATAAATAAAATTAGCAATGAAATAAATTAAACTAGGGTGATAATAAAATAAAGAGGGTAACATTGAAGTTGTCCTTCATGGGCTTATCGTATTTTTGATTCACAAAGTGATGTCATTTGCCTTGCGATTCATTCAACTCGAGAGCATCTCAAGGTTGAGTTTGAGTTTTATAAGTAGCTTTTATTACGTTAACGTTTTCCTAATCAAATTGTTTTACGATATCAATAAAAGGATTTTACATATTCCTTAATGAAGATATTTACGTGATAAATAAGGGGCGTATCTGGAGCGGTGGAGGTTTGGTTACATAAAATGTTTTAAAAAATTAAATAATGCATGAAATAAGCACATTAAGTTTTCATTTTAAAAATAAAATAAAATAAATAATTATTTATTATTCTTAAATCTTGCTAAATTTATTTTGGAGCTTGAACCAAACCTCATTTTAATAAGAATTAATGTACCTTGGGTATTGTAATTTTGGTTTGTTGTGAGAAGATTATGAGAATTTTTCTTGAGGCTTGTGAGTTTGCTTACGGGAGGGATTTTGGGAAAATTCTTGGTCAAAGAATGTCTTTTACAAATCCCATGGTTTTGAATTAGAGCTTCATGGTGTGTGTGATTGTGTTTTGGACACCCAAAGAGGTGTGAACTGCATGCATATGGTTTTTCAGAGGCAAAGCCAAACACCACAACATGTTCTTTCTTTCCTACCTATGTTGAAATGGGAGCTTGGGAATAGTTGTTTTGTTTTGTTTTACTCTCAAAGCATTGTGAAAAGTTAAATTTTGTCTTGATTTCCCTGCCCCTCCAGAAGGAAATGTGTGCAAAATTTGGAAGCATGTTCAAGGCATGTGTTTTGGTTGTTTGGATGCCACAAAGAAAAGTGGATTATAGAGGCCATGCGTGACAGGTATGCAAACAAATGGAGGCGTTGAAAAGGACTTGGGGCCGTTTTTGTATAGGAAATGTTTTTAGTGCTTTGGGTTGTCCGGGAGTGCACAAAATAATTTTCTTTAAAAATAGACTTTTGTTTTCTAAGCTAAATTGACATGTGTATAAACGTTAGAGGCCCTTCCTCTCTCAATATTCTCCCTATCTATGCCAATGGAAGGTTAGAGTAGGTCGTGGACGTCCATAAAATCACATAGGATAATGTTTTTTTTTTTTTTTCCGATGTTTCTACACCGCCTAGGTTGGTAGGTATGTAAAATGTGGGATCATAGACTCATTATGAAATGTTTGACTCTATGCCTACTTTTTTTGGGTCTCGTGGAATGCTAGGGGTGAAAGATGTGCATTGATGATTGTTGAAAAGGCTCTAGAAACTTTTAAGCAAATGCAATTGGTGCAGGGAAAGACAAACTCCGTTAACCTTTGTCAAGCATTTTCCCATCACATGCCTACTTTGAAGCTAAGGAAGCTTCATGGCAAAGTGCAAACTGTTTGGAAATTTTCCTTGTGGTCTTGGTCAACATTGTTTCTTGGATGCGTACAAAATTGGATTGTTTTTGTAAGGCTTCAAGAAGAGCATGGAAACCCACCAAATGTTTAAAGAGGATTCTTATCTCGATGTTTTTTTGTCAAATGTGGGATAAAATGAAGGAGCAAGAATTTGTTTGATGAAATGCGGTGACAATGAATTGTGCAAAAATAGGTATGATTTTCCCTTTCTTCTTGCATTTAAATTATGCACTCTATCATGTCCTATGTGGTTGGGTTTCAATAATTTGGATCATAGAAAATACATCTAGAACGAATGTTACAACTTTTACCTTGCCCAAAACCTTCAAAACATAGAAAAATTGGCCTCAAAATTACACACATGGAGCGCCACACCCAAATGTACCATGAATCCAGAAACTCCTAATTTGATCCCTGGGAATGTAGGACACCATGGGAAACTTAACTCAGTTGTTTTAACTCTTTTAATGCCTTTTCAAGTTGAGTCTCGAAGCCCATTTTAGTATATTAGCCACTTGTGGTGACATGCTCAATTTAATAAAATGCGATTGTTTCTTGCTTGATGCCTCTTTGTTTGAGTGAAACAAAAACTACTACCACCTACCTCTAGAATGTCAATAAGAGAATTGGAACCAACTCTCAGTTATGAAAAAATATTATTGGGGATTAGTTTTTCGAGTGGGTTTTGAGGCCCTCCAGTTGTTGGGTGACAAGAAATTTTAGTTTCGTTTACGATTATCACCCCGGAGATACCCTTGTAACTTGAGCATTGTTCGTCGTATTCGACTTCCACCGAATGCAATGAAGTATTTGTATATTGGGGAATAAGTGGGAATCATCCAAATTTGTGCTTGAACTCAAGATGAGTGTTTTCGAGACCCAATTTTTAAGCACTTTTGTTGTTTTGGTCAGTTTTCTCAACTTGCTACTTTAGCTAGAAACTCCTTTTGAGGGTCCCGTTTGAATTCTAACCACGTGTGAGACCTTTGTATACCGGCACAATGCTATATAGAGTATTATTCAATCTTTTATCTTGTATGAATGGATTTTGAAATGTATGGTGTTTTTCTCTCTCCTCCTCTTCTCTCTCCATAAATGACTGATACTTTGGTTGATTTTGAAAATGTAAATGAATTGGAAAATGTAAATTGGTTTGAAATGAAATGAAAATGGTTATGAAATTGTGAATGGAAAATAAAATGTCTCTTAACCTTCTCTCTCATCCTTACTCTCTTTCTTTAGAACCAAAAATGTAAAGTGCAAATGAATGTGAAAGTGTGAATGTGTGAGAAACAAACTCTCTCTTCTTCTCTCTCCCTATCTCTACCTCTCCCTACTCTTTGTTTGAAATGATTAATGTGTGGATTTATGCTTGAGTGTAGGGGATTTCCATACCAGTTCTAGGACTGACCCTGTGGTGGTTATAGGTACCCATACAAGGAGAAGTACAATGACACTTGTGTCTTTTTATAGCATGCTATCTGAAAGCAATGTAATTTTATAGAATATATCAACGATATTGTTATGAATGGAATGCATTATTTCCTTGTTTCCATGATGTATACCATATTGTTGCATATTGATGAAATGTACTATTTCTTATATAGTTGTACCTTTGCATGTTTGACTAATTCCACACTTAGTCGTATTTCAAGTATATTTGGTTAGGTAAATGAAGTTGATTGTATCATGTTGCATTGGAAAACGATGTAAGAGGATCCATTTTATTATATCCAAATCATCATCAAGAGAATGAAATTGAAATCCTATTATTTAAAATTGTTTGTACCATTGTAATTTTGGATGTGATTGTTCTAGTAAAATTAATGGTAGTAATCTAGTAATGGTGTAATTCATCTATCTGTTAGTGATATATTGACCTAGGAAATATCTTATCCTTCAAATAAAAATATAACAACTTGCATGTGTGTGTTTCCATTTTGGGTGGAAAGTGTCAACCAAACTTATAGTTTGAAATATCAACCCTTGTGGTATGGAATGGTCCCCTTTGAGCTTAACCTCATGCCTTGTTTCTATAGTGGAACCGAACACCACTTGGGACATCACTACGCCTTAGGAGTGGAAGTGTTTTCATTAGCTTTTGATTATAGGGACACCTTTGAGTTTTGGAGGTCTTGGGGATTAAGTTGTTGAATGCTAGCTTTGGCCTGTAGTAGGGC
This sequence comes from Taxus wallichiana var. yunnanensis, assembly GCA_018340775.1. NCBI lineage: Eukaryota > Viridiplantae > Streptophyta > Pinopsida > Cupressales > Taxaceae > Taxus > Taxus wallichiana. The sequence continues at coordinate 775,580,104 of CM031237.1, read as the reverse complement.
ATAGATCCCTTGGGGTAAATGGGAATAAATTTAAAACTAATCCTAGGACCTTTTGAGGTTAATATGTGGACATAATTTTGTATCTAAACCTTAACATATGGGATTGTTATTGGTAGGATGTTGACCCATTAGAAAGGTGAGATTTGTGACTTGTTCCTTAACTCCTTGCTAGGTCTCCATTTTCGACATTAAAGATAAAATGAGATGTCTCCTTCGAGAACATGATATTCTAGAACATTAACTTTTGACTTGAACACTAACCACAAATGACTCTTTTGTATCTTATAAATTCTCCCAATCATCTCTATCTCCAAGATGTACCACAAGCATAAGATTAGCTTAAGTTTCTCCTCTTATCATCATGAGATATTTTCCTCGCAATGAAAACTATGTAAAATGACGAGTAACCATGCTCTTTAAGAAATAAACCCATAGTCTAAGAATGAGTGTTGGGTGACGTATATGTGTTCAAAATGTTTATAACTAACATTGGGTTTTGCAAATTAATGACAATTGAAATGTGAACCAATTAGTGTACACTTATTATAAGATATTCGTAAAAAGACTCTTTTCATAAAGGGAGTTTGTAACTTGATTTTTGTTTTGAGAATGTATCCTTGTGATGTCGAGCTATGAATTATAAGTACCATGGAGATTATTTTTCAGCTTAATAAATCTTTCTTGTGATATGAAGGTAGATGTGATTTGACCCTCTCAAAAATAAATATTTGAGAAATCATAGTTTCTAATTTTGGGAATTGAAACTTAATGTATAAATGTTAAGAAACTTATAGTAATCAATCAGGTTATATGATGTATTCACAATAAGACAAACAAACTAAATTGGATGAAACCAATATAAGCTAAGTGATAAACGAACCAAAAGGAATGTGGTCTCCAAAAAGGAAAATGTGTGCTTTCATGTTAAGTACTCCCTAAATCATTGAGGTTAAATAACGAAATATGAATATAATAAAGATGTAACCTAAAAAATGTGGTAATGTGGAAGGTGCCCATGGGTGATGTGCAATTCTTGGTTGGGTCATGGTTTTGTACCCGTCGTTATAAACGTGTGACATTGAACTATGTCTTGTGTTGTCTTGTTATTTGCATGACTGCATGTTGTATGGGTGGGTTCATGTTTGTGTTGGCGTCACATGTTGTGTGGAGTTTGGTGAGTAATCCATGTATTGTCTTGTAACAAGTAATGAGAGTAAAAAAAATTATCTGGTATATTTTGGTCTTATGTTTGGGTCCCACATGGGTGGGCACCACAAAATATTCTAAGCAAAAGGAAACATCTAAATAATTTGTTCCCTTAAAGGAAGAACCATAGTAAAAATTCTTATACAAGAAGAAATGAATTAATCCTATGTACATGTGTGCATTTATTGATAACCAAAACCATAACAAAATTATCATCGAAAAGGAAAAAGTTGTAATACATGTAGTAGTAAAAACTTGAATAAGATTAACACAATAAAAACTCAGATTACAAATTTATTCAATTCATTCGGTGGTATATTTACCAAGAGGGATTATATATTAAGAGGAGATATATCCTTGATTTAAGGATTTATTTCCCTATCATATCTCCATAATATCTCAACCTTAAATCTCTCATAATCTCCCTCAAAATTTCCTAATATGATTCTCTAACATCACACTTAACCTTTATTCTCTCACACACTCCCGCATATGTGAGTTGGTTTAGGAATTAAATAACTCACTTTACAATAATATGACATTCACACTCATTAAATATTATATTTAACTAATTACACACTCACATTTACACTACCATGAAACACTAAATTCCTAACATTCCCCCTGGTATGAACATGTGAGAATAGATATATATCATGCAAATGTTACTTCCTAAAAAACCACTTAGACCAAGTATGCTCCATCAAGTTGTCTCTTTACCCTTATAAAGGCGTAACAAATAGAAAAATTCTATTGAGACTATTCTCAGACTCCTTCCCAAAATTCATGAATTCTAAATCCTCAAGATTCCATATTGACCTATCTCAAAATTTTCTCTTGCCCCCAAAAGATAGTTCTGCAAGTACTTGCCTCTTTACAAAGTCACAACCGAGGTTTATTGACCTAACAACAATATAGGAACACCTGAAATATAAAACACACCATATCAAAATGGAAACCAAAAATTGAACATGAAAAAATATGCTACTAAATTTGAAGCGGATTGTGTTGTTTAGGTTGACGAGAGGTTGTTGTTTGACCTCCTTCCTCCATTGCCTCCATCCTTTTGTTTGTTGCTACTTATTTATCAAATGTGATCATGAGGCTCATCTATATGTTTTTTTGAGGTGCAATCTCCACCCACCCCCATACCCCAACAATATAGACGTCGCGTACAAGTGATAATGCGTCGAATTACATTTTTTTATATTAAATACTTTTAGACTACACAAAATGGAACCTTTTGACTTTAACAACAAAATGACATGGGAAAAGACTTATTACACCTAATAACCTTTAATATTAATTGAAATGTCTTTAAAGCTTATTATTTTGACTATAATCTAAAAAAATGATGACCAAATATAACTCATCAAAACTTAACTTCAACTCTAAAAGAATAATAAAAACCCAAAAAAGACAAAATACCAACCATAAAAAAAAAAAAAAGGTTACAAAACAAATTTCTCACACGTATATTTTAAAAGATTTGATTTGAATTTTTACTAATAGTATTTTTATTGAGCATACCAATATAAAATTCTAAAAGAAAACAACTAATATCCTAAGAATAAATATAAGACAAAATAAATACCACAAATGGAAACACGTGGAATGCACGATGTACAAATTTTTTGATTGGTGATGCAAAATTATATCAAATTTATGTCTTGGATTGAAAATAATGGCACCAAGACAACTACAAACACATGGGATAAAGTTGTATGTCATTGCAATAAACATGACAAAGGCACAAAAATGTCATAGATAATCTCTCATAATCTCCTCAATATTTCCTAATATCACTTTAACATCACACTCATCTCTCCACCTTTATTCGCTCTCACACTCATATGTACATGAGTTGGTTTAACAATCAAATAAATCATTTTAAAATATTATGACATTCACACTCATCAAATATTATATTTAAATAACTACACACTCACATTAATACTACCATGAAACACTTCCTAACATATGAGAGAAGATATATATATATATATATATGAAATAGATCTTATAGTATTAACAAGTAAAATGATACAAGACTATTCACAAAAAAAGCGGAGGTGGTGTGGAAGCATGCCCCAAAGCCAACAAAAAATAAGGTTAGATAGTGCCTAGGAACACAAAAGCCTAAATGCAACAATCGATTCCATCACAAAAAGAGGAGTAGAGAATCAAGATGCTACCACAAATTATTAACTAAAAAGGGGTTGGTGTTGATCGTACCATCCATAGCCCGACAAGTCCTTGTCACAGTCTAGAAGATCCCATCTCAAGTTTCTAGGACAGTCTTTTTCTTCAATTTCTTTGGTCGGAATCAACAAGGGGGAAATAGCAAGAGCAAGCCAAAAAAATTTATCCGGTGGTAGTGGTAGACTCCACCCATCATGAGAAAATGCAGAGAATGGCCCAAGAGTAAGTGGAGAGACCCAACCTTGGGGCTTCGAGAGGCGGGTAAAATAAAACCTTTACGTAAAGGAGAGGGTGGTGGGGAGGAGCCTCATCTAGAGGGAGAGCCATGCGGTGAGCAAAGAGCATAGATAAAAGAGTAGTGTTGTGAGTGGATCTGGTGGCCACCACCTCTTATAAGACCACGCCACTTTCACGAGGCAGAGAGTGGTGGTTCGGGAATGGGGAACGTGAGAAAAATATAGGGATCATCCCCAATGATGCATGAGATTTTGAAGATGCTTCACCTCTAGCGCCACCTTGTTTCTTGGACCTAAATCTGCAATAAGACATTGGCGATAACCATGAATTTGTTATAAATAAAAAAATGTTGATCAACATGATTATTAACAAATAGTCAAGCATTTATTTCTTCCCAAATCCAAACAAGAATTTCCCCTTTGAAATCATGTCAAATTTGATTGAACTTATGCAGAATTTTGGGATTGTCCCCAAGAAGACATGTTGCCAAGAGAAACATACCTTTTGGTCGAGAAAGGGTGGAAAAGGGAGTGGATCCATCCCTAAACATATTGGGATTCGGTACATAACCAAAAATATGGAGGAGAGTTTCCAAATGACCAAAAAATGGGAATTTTTGATTAACAACTCCCAAATGCACAAGATGAGTCCTATGCAGATCCTTGGTGTAAAACACATAGGAGAAAGTGGTCAATTTTGGGTTCCACACGGGATGTCCATAACATATGAATTCTCCTTCACGGATCAAGGTGGTGGATTAACTCCCCAATGGGTGTTAATCTTATCCACCATAGGAAGGTGAGGTGAAATCCATCCATAACCTTTGCTTGTAGTATAATTCTAGAATGAAGTGTCAACAAACCACTTCCAATCTTTCCACCAAGGTCAAACTAGAAGGATTACAACCTTATGGAGCACGAGCACCGAAATGGAAGATATGATATACTCAATGCCATCTTTGTCCGTCGGAGCCAAATTAAACTTGGCCTTGAGCATATGTCATAGCTTCCAAGATTGAGTTTGTTTGTATAAAAGATCTTGTATAGTGCATATCCAATGTTTGAACAAGTGAAGTGCATTAATCCATGGTGTATCACCTAGGACAAAAATCTTGACATTTAAAGAGGGGAGACTATACGCACCCAAAGTTACATTGTGTTATATTGTTGGAACAGTGAAAATCCTCGATGATGATAATTTCATTTCTAGATTAAATGATGTATCCAAGTCCAATTTTCTCACTTGCAACATGTTCTTGTAGCTTAGTTTACCTTGTTTATCTATTTCCTATATTTTCCCACTTTCCTAGTTGTTTTTCATCCTTTTTCCTTATCATTTTGGCCTTAAGTTATGAAACCACACCGGGCAGGTTGTGTAACCGTTGGTCTCACGAGACCGCCGGTTCTGTGTGCATTAACCTAAGACTTTAACATGTTCTAAATGCATGTTTCTCCTTCACAAATTGATTTCTCGCATGTTTCTTGACCAAATCAGCTACCTTTGAGCTTGTTAGATGCATATAGACTTCTTCTTCTTCTTCACTTACTATTATTAGTAAGTTAACTGCCCCTTCCCATGGTGATTTGGCACTTCTTGGTTGTCAAGTGTGTTGCACCATTTCCCTACCAACTTTCTATAAAAACCAAGATTTTTCCCAAAGCATTGGTTGGAGTATTTTGATTTGGAATTGCACTATTATGCTGCTGCAGAATCTTTCCAAGAAACACACAAGCAAACACAAAGCCTTTTCCTTGTTACTCTCTTGCCTGCATTGCTACCAGACTACCTGCAAACCAGCTAGCTCTAGCACTTCTACATCTTCTTCTTGCATATCAACCAACACAACTCCCTGGAAAACATTGGATATTTCATTGGAAAAGAAGCTGAGGGGATCAACAAAAGCACAACCAACATTGGAAATTGTCTTAGTTCTACATTTCCAGGTTGGAGGTGTACTTAAATTCCTAGAAGCTTTGTTTTAATTAATTAGATTTCATTTCCTAGTTACATAGAATATTGTTTTAAGGGAAGTAGAATTTACAGATTAGTTTTATTTCTTGTAAGTAGCTTCCATTAAAGATTTCTTCTCAGATCATCCTGTGGATTTGTCTGGGAAGGATTCAGAGGAAGTTCTTGTGCACATAGTCTTTTACTTCTTCATTGTCAAAACACCGTAGCTTTCTTTTATTTATTTAGTTAGATTGTGCTTGCATATGAGAAAGGATTCTCTTGACAAATTCCTCCTTGCCTATCCCTATGGATTTGTAAGGGAAGTGAGTTTGAAGAAGCTTCGTGTCTTATGCATTTGTTTGAGTTTCTTCATATTTAAAAATCTTATGTAGAATTTAGTGTTTTACCTGGGAAGTCTCACAGAAGAAATTGCTTCTGAGAAGCTTTCCAATATTACTTGATTATGAGGTAGAACCAGAGGAAATTAGATCCACAATTACAAATTAGGAAAATCCTCTATTTTAATTAGACTAGATTTAATTCATTCTGCAACAGGAAATAACCACATCCGACTATTTCACTGTTTAGTTTATTTTATTTAGAATAGAAGTAGTTCCTATTTAATTAGAAGAAATTTTATTATCTGTGTAGCTTTCATTTATTTAATTCGTAAAACCAAAAATCCTCAAAAACATAGATTAGATTAATTAAATTTGTTTATTCCCTTTCATTTAAAAATATTTAAAAAGACAAAAACAAGTAGATTATATTTGGTTTCATGTTTTTAGTCAATTAGTTTCATTCCTTAAATTAAGTAGTTCGTATGTAGATTAAATTAAATTAAAGGAGAGTAATCGAATTTGTTTGATTTAGATCAATTTATATTATTTGGGTAATTTAGGGATATATATTTAATTAGACAGGAATTAACACAAGCTCCCCACGTTACCTTAGAGGATTAGGTTACCTGAACATGACCTTAATTTCTTTCAGTTTCTTTGCATTCTTTGTTTGTTTTGCATTCTTTGTTTGCATGTCCACATGACCATCTAAGGCCCTACACAACCTAGACAAAGAGTGTGTGATCCAAGGGTACCGCAATCAAATATCATTACACAATTGATTGACATTGATCAGGGCCTTAGGTAACTCATATTCCAAACCACCTCAGTCTCACCCAATATTGTCTCACAATTGATAGCCTTGAATGACGAAGCGAATAACGCTAACGAGTTTTGGCACAATCAACCTAGTAGAGACTAGACTTTTCCTCACCTTATCGTCTATTATACATTCATGACCCTCTTTGGAGAGGAATTCATAGATGACGAAGGAGAGTTTCCATGAGTTTCATAACCAATTCGTTTCTTGTTTGGTTTCAACGACATTGACATTGACTTACATACCACAATCATACTTGACTGTACCATTACCCCATAACAAGTAAGAGAGGATTTCATTTCTCTCAACGAGTAGATACCCATTGTGCTAGTTGAGAATATTAGATTTCCTTGATCTCTTCCAGCTATTACATTTGCATTCTTATTTATCTATCATATATCCATCTATTCATATCATTTGACTCTCCCGACATGACCTCGGGAGGTCACGTGTTGATTCTTAGGCATACAAAATTGGTGAACCTAACGTGAATGACTAGGTCCTTTTCCTTTCCTCTTTTGCTTCTTTTCTTTCATCCATCCTTCTCCTCTCCCATTATTCGGCTCATTCTTGCCAATTCCATTATAATGTAGTTTTTTCTAATTAACTAACGATTTCTTACCACTTTAGCCAATTAACACCTTCACACTTTCTTTTGATTGTGTAACCCTTTCACATTCAGGATGGGATGCCGGACGATGAATCGTAAGTCAAAATCCTCTTCAAAACAAACAATTAGCGATTATAAGCTAATTAAGCCTATTTTGCCCTTGATTTGGTCAATATGCCCTAATATTGGCTTAAACCCCTCTTCCAACCACTCAAAATCACCCCATTCACCTCCAAAATGTCTCAACAAGCTTCAAAATCTTATCTAGCCTCTAGTTGACCCTAAGCGGTTGATTAAGGCTCCCACACCTCTTAATCACTTGTAATTCACTAATTGTGATTAGTAAGGCCTAATCATGATTAGCAATTCTAATCTAATTTGGGGCTTTTAGTCCCACATGCACCAAAATACAAGTTTCTCCCAAAAGGAAAACTATAAAAAGAGTGCACCTCATTCCTTTATACTTTACACCATGCTTTGATTTGCATCTCATATAATACATATGATTTATAGCCAAGTTCAATCCTTGCCTAAACCTTCAACAAGGTTAGTAGATGAATATCTAAAGTGACTTAACAAGTCATTTGGAGAGGTCATTTCACCATTGTTTGGAGTAGCAACCATAACCATTTGATTTCCCTCTTAGGTCTATTTAGGCCCATGTTAGGTAATTAAAGCATATTAGTAGGCATGTTTAGTTAGATTTTGCATTGTTTTCATACTAGTTAAGCATTCCTTTTAAGCTTCTATCTTAATGTTACATTCCTAGACTTAGAATCCTTAGCTATTAGGTGGAAATGGTGTTAGCCTTCCTTGATTAGCTTTGTTATTTTCTTTGTAAAGTTTAGGGTGCTTTCTTTCATTTGGCATGCTTGGTGGGACATACCCCATTGCATTCAATTTTTAAGCTTTTTAACTTAGTTTCAAAGTTTTTCATTTCAAGTTTTTAGATTAGTTTCAAGTTTTCTAGATTAATTTCAAGTTTTCTAGTTTAAATTTCAAGCTTTCTAGAGTACTTTCAAGCTTTTTAGATTAGTTTCTCAAGATTTTTAGATTAATTTCAAAGTTTTAGAGTAATTTTCAAAGTTTATAGATCAATTTTTCAAGCTAGGTAGTTGTTTCAACTAGATTAGTGGTAGAAGTTGTGTTTTCATGTTTTTGTAGGATATAAGGAGGTGAAGCCCTATCAAAATTGACCCAAAATCCCAAAGATTGGACCTTTTTTCAAGAAATCTTCTCAAAAAACCATATTTTTGACCACCTACAGGAAAAAATTACATGTGCATATTCACAATACCTTTTGTGAAAAGTGAGTCATGCAGTAGGAGCAAAATTTATGCATGAGGAAGATAGTTTGAGCACTAGAGAAGAGTGCACTTGTGCATGCATGCTATGAGTGCACATGTGCATGGTGAGCACTTGCATTTGATTTTTTGAATAGTTTCCTATTTTGAGTGAAAAATGTGTCTGTGCATGTAGAGAAAAGGTGCATGTGCCTCACTGGAAGTGCCCATGCATCATTGACTATGTAAAAGTGATGAGAGGTGCATGCATGCATGATATGAGTGCATGCATGCACATGTGCATGTGCATTTGCATGCACTGTGCATCTGTGCAAGGGGGCACCCATGCATCAAGGTAAAATTTTCTCAAATTTCAAATTTCAATTTTATGTTTTTAGGATTGTGGTCATTTCTTAAGGGTTTTTAGATGTTGTTTTTGTCAATTTATTGATTTTAGAGCAATATTCCTAACAAAATTGGCTTAGGGTTTGATAGATGATATGTTTTCATACTTTGTTTTGAGTTTGGAATAGGGTTGTGTATGCTCTTCTCTTGCACCTAGTGTGATCTTGAGAACCAAAAACACCCCTAAACCACTTTTTGCTTCTTGGGAGTAAGTAGGAACAATCATCCTTCATTTTTGCTTAAGGGAACAAACTTGCATTTTTTGACATATACTTGATCTTTTAGTTTAAGAGATTTTTCATTTGATAAATAATCAAGGCTAAAATTTGTGTATGCTCTTCCCTTGCACCTAGTGTGATCTTGGGAATCAAAAGCAATTTTAGTCTTTCATTAAGAAGCACTTGGATTAATTGGGAATAAACTTTTTTTGCAAAAATTTTTGATGGTAGTTAGTTGATTTACAAGCATTTTCATTGCTATATTTCTATGATATTGTGAATCTTTTTGAACTACTAACCATTTGTGTGAAGGACCTAAAATGCTTGTCAAAGAAAGAAGGGCTCTCTTAAAACAAAATTCTAACATTCACGTGTGTTGTAGGTTTCCAAAATTGGTGGTCTAAACCAAACCACTTAATCAAAAGATAAAAAAACACACACACATCATCAAAACATTGTATTTGTAGGTTTGGTTAAGAGCTACGGCTCATCCGCTTAACTAGGACATAACCCCTTTGGCATAAGCCTTAAGCTACAACAATGGGGGTGGTCTAGGAACCCTAAAGTAGTTCACGCAAGAGGGAACCTTGTGAATGAAAGGAAATAGAAAGTGCTCCACACTACCGACTTGACTAGTACGCCTTGGTGAGATTAGAGTCAAAGTTTATATTCCATTGTGACCCCAGTGAAAGTATAACTGAATGCACTTTGGTGCTCATTATATTGAAGGGGGTAAAGTAAAATCCGAGATACTCCAAGATTACTCCTTGGGAAACCTTGGTAAATCGAGCTCACCAGTAGATATCTTGTGACACTAGAGAGAGAACCACCTAGGAAGTTTTTCGGCTTGGAGCCATTGTTTTTGTCTTAGTTGTTATACTTGAGAGCTCTCACAAAGTGACAACTTTGTTAGATTCAAACTCTTGTTTTTCAAACAAGGGAAAGAATCTCTTAAAGTTGAAACCATGTGATTTTCATCATGAAAATCTACTTAGTGTCATTTTGTCCTAGTTTTTCACTTGTCCTAAGACAAGGTGAAACTCTACCAAAATAACACCAAGTTTATTTCAACACCACTTGGTCTACACCCTTGTTTTCTTGTTGCCCATTTTTGGAAAAAGGAAACAACATATATGGATACCACTAGATATCACGTGTCCACCACTTTTTGTATTCTACTTGTGTGACTAGGTTGCAATGTCGGAGCGCAAGTGTTGAAAGTGTGCATGGTACGTACTCACGATCTAGTAGGCCCCCTTGTCTCAAAGACCCATATTTGAGACTTATTATCATCATAGTTAGGTGATTTCATCCTTGTCTTCTTTTGAGTTGTTACATTTGCCCACATTATAGCCATACAATTGAGATATTTACGTCTTGTTTCCATTGTGAAATTAGGCCTAAATCTCTATATTGTAGAGTTACGTTTGCTTCGCATGCATAACAATTTCTTGTTATACTTAGACATAGTTTTTACACCCTAGCTTTGTCTTGAGTTTTGTGAGTGTTGAGGTTACTTTGTTAGCATCGCTATAACATCATTTTGATACTAAAATCTTGTTTTCTCGTAAAGTTTGATTACGTGTCCAAATAGTGTTGTTACGTTGCTCACATTTGTATCATCCATTTTACAAGACTTAGACTTTGTTAGTGTTTAGAAATTGGTTTTTAGTATATCTTGTTAGAAGATCATGTCAACATTCTCTTATCATTTAGGCCTTGTTTGTTGCAAACTTGACCTAATTGGTGATATTGTGTTGTCACTATTTGGTTTCAAAACCTATCTAGATAAATCTTAGGAGTAAACTATTTGTGTGACTAAATTTTGAGCATTTTACATCATTGTATTATTCTAAGGAAAACTTGTGTCATATATTACCTTGTTAGGGTAGCTTATTCTTTATTCTTTAGTTCTTACATTCACATTGACCTAGTAATTTTGTGGCTATTTATAGTCACCATTTTTGACAATTTAGTGTCGTTACGCTACAAAAATTTGACTAAGGTCCCTTTTTAGTAAACCTTAGTGGAAATATTTCATGTTGTACCTCTATCTCAAGTATGCCTATTACGAGAATGGGATCCCGAAGATTAGAATCCGATATATTTGGAGGTGACAACCCTCTTTTAGAGGATAATCTCATGGTTGACCATAGTGGTGGAGAGGAGGATTCTCCTCGTATGAATCTAGAACATCATCCCACCAATTTTGATGATTACATTTTTCAAAACAAACATGAGGTTCTTATGCGTGTTATGGAATTAGGAGCTAAGTTACCTCCACATAGTGGACCCTTCTCTCATTTTGGAATGATTCGTGGAGAAGAAGAAGTAGACCGACCTCATCATACTATCAATGAAATTTTAAATCCAGTCATGCCTCTACTTTTGCACATGACAAAATAATGAGGAGTACCATTTGAAAATGATGGAGATTATCAAATACTGTTGTTAAAATACATTGTGAAGACAATGAGGAACATGTTCATCATGCACAACCTCCCCTAATGAAAATCGTCATGAAATACCTATTCAAGAGGTGACGTTAGAACAAAGTCAAGCCCTCACTCACCAATTGGCAAGTTTGGCTTCGCATATACAAAAGGAACAACCAAAAGTTTTGAAACAAGCTATACCGAAAGAAAAACCTAAAGCTTCGTTTCATGAAGTTCCCAATAAACACTCCTCGATGGGACACAAAGAGATCCTTATGAAGAGATTCTCATAGAAAATAGGGGTGGGAATACACCTAGATTTAATCCTACGTATATAGACCTACACCACCCACACAAGATCCACTTTTCAATCAAGAGTGGTGGTCAATATGAAGAATGCCCTTCTAGCATTACAAGAAGGTAAAACTAGTAATAATAAGAAATACTAGTTCGATGAGTTATGCCCTTATCCATTTGATAGGGCCATGCTCTAGGTACCTTTCCCATGACACTTTGATTTTCCAAAATTTGACAAGTATAAGGGAAAAGGTGACCCTCGTGACCATATAAAATATTTTTATATGGCATGCCAAGAAGTGCATATAACGACAACTATCTTATCATCTCTTCCCATGAAGTTTAGGAGGATGACATGTGTTAGAATGGTTTGTACACATCCCTAAGGGATCTATATCTACATGGCCAGAATTAGTAGAAAATTTTGTATGACACTTCTCATTCAATATTGAGAATGATGTCACCATGTTAGATCTCTGCAATGCCAAACAACAAAATAATGAAAAACTTCATTTGCATTTTTACAATGATGGAGAGGATTAGCTAGCACTTTCCTTGCTCCATACCCAAAAAGTAGTTAATCAGTATATTTGTTCCCAACCTCCATCCAGACATTACGTTCCACTTGCAAATGCATTGTGGCAACACATTTGAAGAGGTCATCAAAAAGGGAGTCAAATTGAAAAAGCATTGTTAGCTAGGGGACTCTAAAACCTTTTTCTCCCATGATCATAATGATTCTAAAATCTAATGAAAAACAAATTTTGTTCCTAATAGGAACAAAAATGTTGTTAGTGATGGGATAGTAGACTCTAAATGAGTACAAGCCATTCAAAACAACACTCCTTTGAAGCTTGCAAAGGGAGCTCCCTATGGAGTATAAGTGTCATACTTTCACTCCTTTATCTGACTCAATGTCATCAATACTAAAATAACTAGAGGTGGTTAATATGGTTAGATATCCTGAAACTATGCCTTATGAGGATGACATGCCTAAACCATCATGGTTTAGAGATAATGAATATTTCAATTCCACCACGTTAAAGGTCACAAAATAGATAAGTGTTTGAAGTTTGCACACTACATCAAGACTTAATCGAAAGTGGTGATGTGGAGATGGATTCATCCACTCCTAAAAATCCCCAATATGAAGACTTTTCCTAAACATAATCAGGACAAGAATGCTAATTATGTGTCTAATGAGGAGAATCATTTTGATGCTCTCATTGGTTGTGTAGATACACTTGTTGAACATGTCAACACAATAACCCCTGTGATATCCCCTGGACTATCTATGTCTAGGCATGTGCCAAAAAAGACTGATTATCACATAGTTCCACATACTTATGATAGTAAGGAACCTAGGTTTCAACATTCCCATCAAAGGATGCCTATCACAACTAGACCTCGTTTGATTCTTCATGCTAAAGAACCCGTTCACTTACCTCTTCCCCATCTTCAACTCATGGTAAGTGGTATGATTTTGATTCTTTTGATTCTTGAAGATTCCAATCCCAATGATTCTAAGTCTTTTGATTCTTTTGAAGATTCCAATCAAATTATTCCTCTAATATGACTCCTAAGTCACGGTCCTCCTTGTCTTCATAGGACCCCATTTCTCAGTCACCTCAATGACCCCTTCTTTCCATCGAAGAGCTCTCGACTCAAAGTCCTTCTAATCAATCATCCAAGTTGACTCCCATGTCACATTCATCCAATCAACCTCTTGTGGTAGAAAAACTACCCACACCGATTGATTCATTTCAGAATGAAGAAGCCATTAGAGAATTTATGAGGGTACATGAAGACATTCCTCTAGAATTTTGTGAGAAAGAAACCTCTTTAGACCTCGATACGTTTGCATATTGGGAGGAAGAGATTGATGCCTTTTCGAGAAAATAGAGGAAGACCCTAAGATCACGTTCACGTATTGGGAGGAAGAGATTGATGCCTTTTTTCAAAAAATAGAGGAAGACCCTAAGATCATTGAACATGATCCTCCTCTTATTCTTCCATCTTCACATTCTTCATTGGGTGATGAAATTCCTGGGTCTAGCATTGATCCACATACCTATCTTCTCATTACCTAATCATTCTTTATCTATCAGGATTCCTCCATCATGCAATCTTACCTTGGGTCACCACCTAGTAGCCCATCATCTTCTTCTATATGTGGGCCACCTCCAAGTAGCCCCACATCATCTATATGTGGCTCACCTCCTGGTAGCCCATCTTCATCTATTCTTGGGCCACATCCTAGTAGCTCATCATCTTCTATATATGGGACACCTCCTAGTAGCCTTCATCATCTATGTCTATGGGACCTGGTAGTCACTTCTTCTTATATGTGGCTCACCTCCTAGTAGCCCATCTTCATCTATCTTGGGGCACATCTAGAAGTCCCTCATCTTTGATTCTTGGGCCACGTCCTAGTAGCCCATCATCTTCTATATATGGGACACCACCAAGAAGTCCTTCATCTTCAATCTTAGGGCCACATCCTTGTAGTCCTTTATCTTCAGTCTATGGGACACCTCTAGTAGCCCATCCTCTTCAATTCTTGGACCGTATCCCTTGCATCCATCACATTTTCTTATATCAATGATTGTGGCAAACCCACCATCATTTCTCACATCAATTCTATTCATCCACTTTCTTCTCCACTTCTCGGGATCAGACAAGTCACGTTATAGCTTATAGAAACCAAAACGGTTCCTTCATCAAGACTAAGATCAAAATTCCAAGAGCTCAAAGCTCACAACAATTTAAACAATCTTAAAGTTCAGAATCAAACATGATTCAAAAATGCACATCAACACACCCATCAAGTATGGCGTAAAGTGCAGAAACCTCTGGATAGGGACCTCAAGCTCCCACACACAAAATCCATGTTTCATGATAAAACACAGTCATCTATTGAGTATGAGCTCACCACGATCATTGAGATCGGGGATAATATGACTCTTGATAAGAAAACATGCCTAGTCTTCCTTATCAAGGAAATCACTAACATTGTTGTTGGATCTTATCACCAAGTGACCTTGTTCGGTCCCACCTTTCAAAAAAAAGACAAAAAATAAAAAAATGAGAAAACATTTCAAAAAAAAATCAAAGGTAAACGAACACACATTGCAATCAGGTATTGCATACACATGGATGTTCTTTCTTCCCTTTCTTGCTTCTTCTTTTGCAAGTCTTCCTACCATTTTCATCCCTTTGGTGATATTTTGGTTAGCCTATTCACACACATTTTGTGACATTTATCTCTATGGTATCCATTTGGCCTTGGTCTTTTATCACCTTGGTAAATTAAAGAATGATTGACCTCTTAGAGATCTATCACAATCAACATCTAAAAAACTTGTTGCGAAGAAATTTTGGATATATTTGTTGACACTAGCCAATGTCATGTCATCATCACAATCACTTCCACCTCCTTCCATCAAGCCATCAGTGGTTCTTAACCCCTTGTCAAACAAGAGAGCTGAAATAAGTTTTTAGAAAGTAAAAAAGAATCAATCAAATCAAAAATCACAAAGCTAAAAGCAAATGCTAAAAGCAAAAGCAAATTGATATATAACTCTCTCTTGGGGTATTTCCAATAATCTCTACTAGGGCTATGGATGCCTGACTAGTAGTAGAGAAATGTTGTGATTAGAATCAAATGCATCTTTGTTGGGGCTATGGATGCTCTGGTGAAAGAGAGCAATGTATGACTCTCCTTCCACAATCCATTTAAAAAAAATCAACTTTGAAAAATAAATCATTCCTACACATTGGCTAGGGTGTCTTCACTTGTTGTCTATCAAATCTTCCCTCAAGAGGTAATAAATTTCCACGTGCACACACTTGGATCTCTATGAGAAAACAAGATTAGTATGTTACCAAGTGTCTTTTTTTGGACCTTGTTCAGACTCTTACTCTAGTTTGTATCTTGTCTCATGATTTGTGCCTTTGGCTAATCACTTCTTCATCATGAGGCTTCTAAGCTACATTCACAACATTCACATCATTCTTCTACTTTCATTTAGAACATTCATGTGTATAAGATTTTTTTTCCATGTTTGTGGGCACCTTTGTCCCCTTCACAAAAACAATCTTCCACTTCTTTCTATCATGTGCTTCTTGGAAACTTACGTTGGGGGCATCCTTGCTCCTTCTAGCACGTCATTGGGTTACGTTCATCATCATGATTGAACCTATCATATTGGCCTTGATCCAAATTTTGTGCGTGAAGATTTTTCCTTTGAATATTCCCATCTAACGTTGGGGGCAATTTCACATCTTCACTTTCTTGTGCATACGTGTGGCATTTTGCCCTTGTACATCCCATTTGTCATTGGGGCATCCACATTTCTTCATTTTTCTATACATAGCTTCAAAAAACTTCTAAAAATAAAAAACATTTAAATATGTTTCAAAAACTCCCAAAACATTCAAATATGTTAGTCGAAAAGTCAAAACATCCAAATAAACATAAAAAACCCAAACAAATTGGTAAAAAAAATTAAAAAACCCAAAAAATTGGTAAAATACAAATTCAAAAACCCAAATTTATCTTACCATTGTGTAGTTCACTTGATACCTTTCCAACACAAAAAAATGGAGTCATTTTGAGGTCGGGAGCAAAAGTTATGGCCTCCGGAAGATAGGTAGTGCACTCAATGTGTTACACAAGCCATGGCCCTTGCCATACATGAGTTCCTTTTAGGTTGTGCAAAGTTTTTGCAAATCAAATTTCATCAGTGCCATAGGTGCCCTTGCATTTGGCTTCTACTAGTTTTGTGAAGCTCCATTTCTTCTATTCAGCGTAAGCCCTTTTCTCCTGTGAGCTCCTTTTCAAAAACTTGAGCTCCTTATCACATATATTGATATTGATTGGTCCCAATTTCAAAAAATTAAAAAAATTTAAATTTTATCTTACCATTGCATTTTGCTTCAATACCTTTCAACAAAAAAAAAAAAAAAAGAGTTTTGAGGTCGGGAGAGAAAAGTTATGGCCCAGAAGATAGGTTATAGTGCACTCAATGTTGCACATGCCCATTAGTGTGCAACATGCAAAAATGCATGCATGCCCTATGCATTCACAGTGCATGCTTTTGCGCCAAACCATTGCCTTTACCAATGGTTCACGTGTGAGCTCCTTTTCTCCCATGTGAGCTCCTTTTCCTCCCACGATGTCACATTTTCTTCCCCCAAAGTGCCCTAAAACCACCGTATTTCTTCTAAAAGTCTTCTAACACTTGCCGTGATGATTATTTTTAATAAATAATTATTTTTGCACCGTTTTTGCTACGTTGGGGCATATTTTTTGCTTCAATGGCCTTTTCTACTACTGGGGCATTTTTGCCTTACGGTCACTTTTAGCATTGTCTCATGACTTTGTTATCTCTTCTATAATATTTTCTTCCATAAAAATAAAAAAAAAAAAAAAAATTAAAAAACAATAAAAAAAAAAAAAAAAAAAAAATCATTAAAAAAAAATTAAAAATCCAAATTTAAAAAAAAAAAAAATGGTAAACAACATATACATAGCTAAATCCTGTGTCAATTGCATTATCCTCGAACATCAAAATATGTCTTACAAAAGCATATTTCTATGGTTCTTGCTTGTTTTTGGTCTCAAACGACTTGCGGATCATTGTGATCTACCTCCATTAACAAAAGCTCAGTTGCATGTTATGTCGGTACTCCATGCAATAGTGAGTTTTCGAGACTTGTGTCATAGTGCATGAAATTTTTCCATGGGACTACTTGTGTCCTCTGTTATTCCCCTCGCATGTATCTTTCTTTGGGCACCATTTTTAACCCTTGTCGTTACAACATGAACATTTGGGAACTGCAACTTGATAACAAAAACATTGGTGCAACTATCTTAAACGTTGTTTGTTTGAGTGTATGTGTGATTGTATTGGTTTCTCTGTTAGGTTAGTTGGTTTACTTTCTCGTATTGCATTGCATTGTGTATGTTGCATTGAGTTATATCATTTTACTTTCTCGTATTGCATTGCATTGCATTATGTATGTTGCATGGAGTTACATAACAATGGAAAAATGTTAGTAATTTAGCTTTTCATGTTATCTTACATTTTTGTTCATTTCAATAAAGGTCGATGATGTAGACCTAGGGGAAAAATGATATAAACATGTTGCTTATTGAAAGGTTGGATGCAAAGATTGGGCTTGTCCTATATTCTCCATTAATCATTTCTTCTCCATTATCATTTATTATCATTACTAATTTTTCTTCTAAAAATCACTAGGGCAATAAACAACCATGTTTATCCCTATCCTTATTCCTTCTCAATACCTAAGGTTTTGTGCCCATTTTACCTATTTTCTTCTATCCATTTCAATCATATTTTTGATCGTCGATTGACTTCTTCTATCACCCCATCGACACTCGAGGGGCATCCTTCATTCCACTAATTTTTCTTCAAAAATTTATTTACCCTTTATGTTTGTCTACTATATTTGAAGTGAAGTCACTTACTTCACCTCAAACAAGGGCAAATGTAGACACCTAAATTCCACTTTTGCAATCTTATTGCCAAACACACACAAATCACTCTCATTCTTACCAATTCCATTATAATTAGTGATTTTGCTAATTAACTAATGTTTCTTACCACTTTAGCCAATTAACAACACTTTGTTGATTGTGTAACCCCTTTCACATTCAAGATGCCACTTTACGGTGAATCGTAAGTCAAAATCCTCTTCAAAACAAACAATTAGTGATTTATAGCTAATTAAGCCTATTTTGCCCTTGATTTGGTCAATATGCCCTAATATTGGCTCAAACCCCTCTTCCGACCACTCAAAATCACCCCATTCACCTCCACAATGTCTCAACAAGCTTCAAAAGCTTATCCTAGCCTCTAGTTGACCCTAAGTGGTTGATTAAGGCTCCACACCTCTTAATCACTTATTAATTCACTAATTGTGATTAGCAAGGCCTAATCATGATTAACAATTCTAATCTAATTTGGGGATTTTAGTCCCACATGCACCAAAATACAAGTTTCTCCCAAAAGGAAAACTATAAAAGAGTGCACCTCATTCCTTTATACTTTACACCATGCTTTGATTTGCATCTCATATAATACATATGATTTATAGCCAAGTTCAATCCTTGCCTAAAGCCTTCAACAAGGTTAGTAGATGAATATCTTAAAGTGACTATTGGATGTATATAGCCAACTTGTGGCTATCATAACTTCTTATCATTATGTATCTCTTTCATATATGTTATATTTTCATTAGTGGGTCGGCCTTGGTGTTGGCCATAGCATAGGAATAGTATATATAGGGGTTAGTAGGTAGTAGTTGATCATCATATTCAACATTTGAGTCTTATTGTTTGGTTTGGAGGTTGCCCCCTCGAAGTGGCTAAGCTATTCTTCTTGCACATTGAGATCATTTATCTGAAATATTGTGTTCATTGGTGTTATATTTCTTCTGATAATCAGATTTATACAAGTAATTACATTACATTGCAAGTGGTATCAGAGCTTGAACTCGGCCAACATTGCGTCAAACCCTAATTGTGAAGGTTCATCCATATCTCAAAATTGGTAGTGATTTTTTCTACAAATTTTTTTTTTTGTGTGGTGAAATCAGTCAAGTAAGCTTCCCTCTCAAAATTTTAAGAATTTTTGACTTGTTTTGAAAAAGTTATAGCGGTTTTATGTTTTTTTCATAATTGGCTACCTAGGGTGCAATTTGTGGAATTTTTCAAAGTTATTTACATTTCCAGAAAGAAGATTAAAAATTAGTTTGAGTTTGTTCTTTGAGTTTTATAAAATTTGGCCGAATTCCTATTGAAATCCCAAACCCTAAATTTTGACCTTGATCCTTAAATCTTACCATTTTGGGGCATCATGGTTGGGCCTTGACAAGAGGAAAAAAGAATCCCATCACTCGGGTAAAACACCTGATAAGGATGAGATAATAGTTGAGGAGTTAGAGTCAGAAGGGGTATCTAGAGTCCTCAGGGTTAGGGTTTACTTCAACTGACCATAAGGTCAGCTATCTTGAGTTAGAGTTGTGAAACCTCGAGGGTAGAGTGGCCAACAAAGAAGATGTAGAAAAGATTGGACAAACGATTGGAGGATTTCATTCACCAATTTAGTTACAATATCATGGGTCATCATATCCTTCCTAATCAGCCACAACTCAATCATACTCATATTAACCAGGGTGGATCTTTAGGTCAAAGTAATAGACAAACTAGCCAAGGTGGATCTGCAAACATGACCAATCCAAATACAAACACTCTGCAAGCCGTAACATGATTCCAAAAGTGGAAATGCGTAAGTTTGATGGAAAGGATCCACTCAATTGGATTAACCAGATGGAGAATTTCTTTGATCTTCATCAGATTCCATCGGGACAAAAGGTTACCATGGCATCGTTGTATCTTGAACCTGACCAATTCATTTGGTATCGATGGTTATGTGCTCAAAGGAAAAAGAGTGGCCTCAATGTTACATGGAAAATATTCACCGAAGAGTTGCAATTGCACTATAGTTCTAGTGTGTCAGAGAATTATTTTAGTCAATTAGCAAAGCTCAAAAAAATAGGAACAATCAAAGATTACATCCATCAATTCCAAAACCTTTCCTTACGGGTGGAAAATATTCCTGAAGATAATTTGAATGACTTATTTCTTGGGGGTCTTAAAGAACAAATTGAGACTGAGGTGCGTATGTTTAATCCTCATAAGGTTTCAGACTCTATGATCATCATGGCGTAGGGCAGAGGAAAATTTTCTTTCAGTAGGAAACAAAATCTGTCAATAATATCAGAGATCGTAGCACCCTTCCACCATCATTCCCTCGGCCAGTAAGACTGACACCTCAACAAATTGAAGAAAAGAGAGCCAAAGGGTTATGTTTTAATTGTGACAACAAATTTGGACCAGGACATAAGTGTGTTGAAAAGAAGTTGTTCTACATTGAGGGACCTACTGAAGAAGAAGAAAATGAAGAAGATGAAGAGGTAGAGCCAGAGGAGGAATTAGGAGATCCCCAACCAACAATATCATGCCATGTAATTTCTAGTATTAGCACTCCCCAAACTCTCAAAGTAGTTGGATTCTTAAAAAATAGAGGGTAATAATGTTGATTGATTCGGGAAGTACTCACAATTTCATCAATCATAAGTTGGTGGTACGCTTGAACTGCTTTGTTTATCCACTCAGAATGTCAAGTCATGATCGTTGATGGGAAAATTGTTAGTTTTAGGAAAATGCCATAACATTAATCTCACCATGGGAGATTACTTGCTAACTAGCAATATGTATGCCATTGCCATGGGAGGAGTAGACATTGTGTTAGGAGTTCAGTGGCTTACCACCTTGGGAACCATTGAAATGAATTTCCAAGAGTTGTTCATGCAATTTCAGTCAGAAGGGAGGACTTTTAAACTAAAAGGACTAAGAGCAAAGTCCCCACAGATGGTAAGTTCTCATCAGATGCAAAAATTCTTAGAAAAGGTGCAGAAGGGTTTGTGGCACAACTATTTTCATTGGAAGCACATCATTCCAATACATTTATACCCATAGATATGCAAGCAGTTATAGATGAGCACTCAGTGGTGTTTGGAGAAATGCCCAAGGGTTTGCCTCCAAAAAGAGACCATGACCATGCCATCCAACTAGTACCAGGGAGTCAACCACCCAACATCAGACCTTATAGGTACCCATATATGCAAAAGAGTGAGATTGAGAAGATAGTTCAAGAGATGTTAGAAGCAGGACTTATTCATCATAGTCAAAGTGCTTACTCTTCTCCTGTAGTGATGGTATGGAAAAAAGATGACAATTGGCGCATGTGTCCAGATTACAGGGAACTCAATAAGTACACAGTTAAAGATAAGTTTCCTATTCCTGTAATTGATGATTTGCTAGATGAGTTACATGGTGTTGTTTACTTTACAAAACTTGATCTTCATTCTGGATATCATCATATTAGAATCAGGGATGAAGATATTCATAAAACAACCTTCAGGACACATGAAGGACACTATGAGTTCTTGGTAATGCCTTTTGGACTAACAAATGCACCCTCTACATTTCAAAGCTTGATGAATTCCATCTTTAAGCCATTTCTTGAAAGTTTGTTTTAGTGTTCTTTGATGATATATTAATCTATAGTAAAACATGGGAGGAACACCTGCATCATGTAAATAAGGTGTTGGAAACTCTTGAACAACATCAACTTTATGCAAAGCCTTCTAAGTGTTCTTTTGGTGTAAAGGAGGTTGAATATTGGGTCATATTGTCTCTTATGAAGGTGTTAAAGTGGATCCTAACAAGATAAAATCCATGCTTGAATGGAAGGTTCCCAAAACCCTAAAAAAATCGAGGATTTTTGGGGCTTACAGAGTTATTATCGTAGATTTGTAAGGAATTATGGCAGCATCGCAACACCACTCACAACTTTATTGAAGAAGGACTCTTTCCATTGGAATGAGCAAGCTACTATGGCCTTTGAGAAGTTGAAGGAGGCCATGTGCACCACTCCAGTTCTAGCCACCCCAGATTTTTCAAAAACATTCATTGTTGAATGTGATGCTTTGGGTATGGTATGGGGTAGTACTCATGCAAGAAGGGTGACCCATTGCCTTGAGAGCTGCCAATTCAAAGGTAAGAATATCTCTAAACCAGTTTATGAGAAAGAAATGTTAGCAATACTTCATGCAGTGAAGCAATGGAGACCATATCTAATGGGAAGACATTTCAAAGTAAAGACAGATCATGATAGTTTGAAATACTTCTTAGAGCAACGTTTATCATCAGAAGAACAACAGAAATGGGTCTAAAAAATGTTGGGGTATGATTTTGAGATAATATACAAGAAAGGGAAAGAGAATGTAGTTGTTGATGCTTTATCTCGGAAGGATGAATCTCAGAGGCATTGTTGTGTGCCATATCTGTATTATAGGAGGATTGGATAGAGGATGCAAGGTCTGAATGGAAAAATGACCCAGGTACACAAAATCTCATTAGAATCTCAACAAGATCCAAGCATGTCAGAAAAATTTGTATGGAAAGGAGATGTTTTATGGTATAAAGATAGATTATATCTATGTAAGAATTCAATCCTTAAAAATAGGGTTCTATCTGAGCTCCATGCTTCTCTCAGTAGGGGGTCATTCTGGCTTCTTAAAGACTTATCATCGAATCAAGCATGATTTTTTTAGGAAGGGCTAAAAGGGATGTCCAAAAGTTTGTGGCAGAATGCATGGTTTGTTAGCAAAATAAGGGTGAAACAATTAAGTCCCGGGTCTTTTACAACCTCTATCTATTCCTAGCCAGAGGTGGGAAGAGGTGTCCATGGACTTCATCACATAGGATTGCCTAAATCAGAAGGTAAAAATGTAATCATGGTGGTGGTGGATAGACTCACCAAATATGCCCATTTTTGTGCTTTATCACATCCATTTGTTGTGAGTACAGTAGCAACGACCTTCAGGGATACAATTTAGAAGCTACATGGGACACCAAAGATTATAGTAAGTGATCGAGACCCTATCTTTACTAGTAATTTTTGGACTGACTTGTTCTCATGCTTGGGCACACAACTAGCTCGTAGTTCCTCTTATCATCCCTAGTCTGATGGGAAAAAGAGGTGGTAAACAAGTGCTTGGAGGGATATCTTCGTTGTTTTACATCAGATAAGCAAGCGAGATGGGTCAATGGTTACTGCTTTGGTAGAATGGTGGTATAACACCTCCTTTCATACTTCATCTAAAATGTCTCCTTTCTTGGCATTATATGGGTACCATCCACCATCTATCACTTCATCTTTGAGAGTCAACCAAAGGTTCGAGCAGTTGAAGAACATATTCAACACCAACAAGAGGTGCTTTCTAGTCTCAGGGAGAATTTGGCCATGTCACAAAACCGCATGAAGCAAGCAGGTAGACCAACATCACAGTGAAAGACATTTTGAAGTCGGTGATTGGTTTTTTTGTGCATTTACAACCATATAAGCAAATGTCCTTAAAACAATAGAAAAAGGATAACAAGCTTTCACCTAAGTATTATGGTCCTTATCAAGTGTTACAGAAGATTGGAAATGTAGCATACAAACTGGAACTTCCTCTCGGCTACTCAAATTCATCTAGTCTTCCATGTATCTTGCCTAAAGAAGGTAATTGGATAGACAATATCAACCCAGATAGTGTTACCGAGCTTGATGAAGAGGGAAGAATCATCCTGGAACAGAATGCATCCTTCAGACACATGCACTAAGTGATTGAGGACAAGGGTCATCACTGAGTATTTGATCAAGTGGAAAAATCTAGACAATGAAAGATGACTTGGGAGGATGCAAATTTTCTGCAAGCAGCATCCAGATCTTCTCAACATTGGGGACAATGTTGCTTCGAAGGGGAGGGGCATGCTACGCCCTTAATCATATATCTTATATTGGATGTATATAGTTGACTTGTGGCTATCATAACTTCTTATCATTATGTATCTCTTTCATATATGTTATATTTTCATTAGTGGGTCGGCCTTGGTGTTGGCCATAGCATAGGAATAGTATATATAGGGGTTAGTAGGTAGTAGTTGATCATCATATTCAGCATTTGAGTCTTATTGTTTGGTTTGGAGGTTGCCCCCTCGAAGTGGCTAAGCTATTCTTCTTGCACATTGAGATCATTTAAATACAAATGAAGATCTATATGCTTCCACACCTCATAGGATGTACAATGATTTCTCCTCACCAACTACTCTTTCTTGATCTACAAGAAACTTACATTCAATAAATACACTTCACCACCTTCTAATCCTAACTTTCATGCCTTTATACATATACAAACTTAGGGCACCTAAGCTATGCATTTGACCATTAGATCAACTTTACAACAAATCATAGATCTAATTCCCTTGAGTTAAATATAAACAGGTCACATAACCAATGCGCGCCGATTACCTAACTAATGTCATCTCCTCCTTGCCTTAACAGATATAGGTACCCAAGTGATTGATCACTTGGTTACTTTTTATTCCAACAAGTTAATAAAGCATGCTAATGTGAAGTAATTAATCTCCTGACTCAACATTAAGCATATTAGTATGCATGTTTAGTTAGATTTTGCATTGTTTTCATACTAGTTAAGCATTATTTTAAGTTTATATCTTAATGTTACATTCTTAGTATCTACACAACCAAATTAGATCCCTAGTTAATTAGGTGGCAATGGTGTTAGCCTTCCTTTTTAGCTTTGTTATTTTCTTTATAGAGTTTGGGGTGCCTTCAACAAAGTTAGGAGTTAGAACTTGCCCAACTTTCTCATTCTACAACATTCATAGGGTAAGGCAAAGTCCCCCACCACATTCAGAACTATAATTATGTTCCCTCTGTACATCACCTTCTGAGGTCTACATGGGCGTTCCTAGAGGGAGACCTCCTTAGAAATCGAGCACACTAGGCATGACCCCTCATTCTCCATATGGATATATGGGGATGATGGGCTAGCCAAAAGTACGTTCTCAAATGCCATTCCAATTGGCATATGCGATGTGGATTTACACCTACTAATGTGTATTCAAATAATTCCCCCATACCTTCACATGTATTCAAAATCACCATAAGGGGACATGTTTTCTTACCTTGGTCCTTACGCTTAACAACAAGGATGAGTTCCTTATGCCCTAACCAACCCCTATGTATGTGTCATACCAAACTCTGCTCCACCTCCACCTTCACCTCCCCACCAAGGGTCATCAATGGTTGAATCATATGCACTAGGGACATACTCTAAATACTTGAAAAAACCTCTGGATTTTTTATCTAAGGTTTCATGCTCCCATGACCATTGCTAGACCTCCCAAAATTCAAGGGGAGACCCGAATGCCCACATCAAGGCATATGTGACCACCGTTAGAGAGCTACTCCCTTGGGACGTGGTTATAGTGAAGATATTCCTAAGACCTCGAAGGGATTGTTATTGATTGGTACTATATAATATTGGAAGCCTCCATTCATTCATTTAAGAAACTCATCTCAGAGTTCATAAAGGCTTTCGACATGAAAAAATTTCTAAGAACAAGAATCGAGAGTTTTTGCACATTAAACAAGAGCATAATGAGTTTACTACCCACTTCATCTAGAGGTGGTGGCAAGTCCTCTACTCCTCTGTTAGTGCTCCAAACATGGATCAAACGGAGCTTTGTGACCTATTCATCCACTCCCTTAATCAAGAAACTAATGAGGATGTATAAAAGTTTCCTCGTAGGAGCTATGAGGAAGTCTTGAGGGCGCTCTGCATTAACCAAATGGTGATTGACAGGTGGATAAAATATGTATGGTCCAAATGGGAAATTGGTCACTCCCTCTCAAGGTAATTCAAATTACCCAAACAGTTTGAACAATAATAATCAAGGACCCAAGGTTCTCACCAAAACCGTGGTCTCGGATGACAAATGGTGTAAGATCAACCTAAAATTTGAATGTTGTTAGCATTAACAACATGAATAATGGTAATAAAAATGCAAATGAAAACAACCAAAGGAGAAACAATTTCACTCCTTGTGTTAATGCAATTGAATTTAATCACCCTCATCTTGCTCCTCAATAGGTCCAGATCCAAGGCTCGATTCAATACCCAAACCAATATCCAAACTAGTTTCCCAATTAGTATTAAAACCAAGGCCAAAGGCCTCCAAAATTCAACTATAATAACTAGTAGCATAATAACTTTAACTATATAGAAGACACGATGCTCATATATGTTGTTATTGTAATAAATTCATACAATGGCTTCTAGAAGACTAGAGACAACTCTTTATTGAGATGTTCTTGGCTAATCCCATGACACCTACACAAAATACTCACATGGGGCATGTTACTCCGTAAAATTCTA
The DNA here is from genome assembly GCA_018340775.1 of Taxus wallichiana var. yunnanensis. Taxonomy (NCBI): domain Eukaryota; kingdom Viridiplantae; phylum Streptophyta; class Pinopsida; order Cupressales; family Taxaceae; genus Taxus; species Taxus wallichiana. The sequence continues at coordinate 775,553,217 of CM031237.1, read as the reverse complement.
CTCTTGGGATTTATAAAGACCCCTTCCCAACGTGCCTTGAAAATAGAAATTTTAACCCTCATGGCACCAACAAGGGGACTTCTGTTAGAGTAGGTATTTACCTTAGCTCATGTTCACCTAGGTACATTATTTACCTTTATTGTATTTATCCTCACCCACTTATGTGTGTGGATATTTCTTTTTATTTATTTAGATATTAGGAGATATTATCTAGTTGTAGGTATAGTTCTTTCCTTGATCTATGGTATCGACTAGATCCTTGATGTCTAGTTCTCTCATAAATCTATGGACTTGACTAGTTCTTTGATGACTAGTTCTTTCCATGATTTATGGCTTGATCTACGACCTTAACTGGTTCTTAGATTGTTATTCCTTTCCTATAAGCGAGGCCCATTCTCATTGTATTTCATTGAGTTCCATAATAATATATGATATTGTTGCTCATTTGTTTGCAAATGTTTTGTGTAAATTTATTATTTAATTGCTTTCATCTTATTGATCGTGGTGTTTGATTAGCATGTGTTTTGGCTTGAGTACGATCTGGTTATATTCCTTTTATGGTATCAGAGCGGGAGATTGCTATAACTTACATCCGTCTGTAAGTTCTATTTTGCAAGAATTTATAAAATATTCATATATTCAAGATTTGTCTCTATTTAGTTGTTGCCCCCTTTCATTTTATTTGTTGGTGAAGGCAAGAGCATTTTATTCTATTTTAGTGGAAACTAAAATAAATAGTAAAGCATAATATTGAAAACCTTGTATCTTTTGATCGGTAACTCAAATTTGAGTGCCATTTTTTTGCAAAAGTGCTTAGTTTTTATGCTCTTTCCATTGGAAATATTTATTTTGAGAATCACACTATAATTATAAAGTGTCATATTGTAACACGCACTCATTATAAAGTGCCAAAATCTGGGGGCTCTTGTTGCATTGTTTGGGGCTCTTGTTGCATTACTTGGTTCTTGCATTTCTTTTGGTGATTTTTTGAGAATGACATCTACTTCTGCATTAGATCATGTTGAGACATTGACATAATTACCACACATGGAAACCATGGAAACAATAATTAAGCGGAAAAGATTAGAACAACCGGTGTTCACTAGAGAATATGAGAAATTTCAGTACTAGTGAAAATTTGATGAGTGTATGGGTTTGATAGGAACTTATGTAAGTGACAGTCTTTTATTTCATTTGGAAAAGTGTGACTCTCCTTTCAAAATATGGGAGAAATTGGAGGATTTATTTGGTAAGGTGGATCATATGAGAGCTATGCAACTTGAAATTGAGATCACCTCTCTTAATCCTGAAGATTTTCCAACAATTATAGACTATCTTACCAAGTTCAAGCATTTGTTGACATAGTTGAAGGGGAGTGGAAGAGATAAGAAAGATGAAGAGTGTGTTTACTTGATTCTATCCAAGTTGAGAGGACCATTCCAAATTTTTTTTTTACCTTTTCTCTAGCATGGATGCCTTAGGTGACACCTTCAAAATGCCTAACTTAGAAACATTTTGTGAAAGACTTACTAGGGAAGAATCCAAATTATCTCACCTTGAGTCTTCCACCTCTCAAAAGGCATTAGTTGCATCTAATCCTAAGGGCAAGGGAAAACCAAAAAGTAAAACCAAATCCACACCTTCTCCATCTCAAAATGCTCCTAAACCCAAAGAAAACAACTCAAAACCCAAGGAGTCTTCTAAATCTAAGAATAAGTCTAGCCGTTCATGCTCTTTTTGTGGGGTAGTAATCATGAAGAAAATAGGTGTTATAAGCGAATGCAAGCCTTAGAGGATGTAGTCAAGAAACAAAAATTTCTATCTCCACTCCACCTCCTTCTAATTAGCATGAAAAGCACTTAATGTTGTTGGAAGATCTCAGTCACCACTTGCAGACAATTGGGTTATAGATTTTGGTGCTTCTCATCACATGACTTCTTCCAAGGAGTCTTTTGTTTCTCTAGGTTTGAGTTCTACTTCCAAAATTGAGGTTGGAGATTCTTCCTTTCTTTCTGTTGAGGGAAAAGGTGATATACAACTTGATGGTGGCAATATCCAAGATGCACTATATGTTCCTAACATCACTACAAATTTACTTTCTGTATATCAAATTTGTCATTCTGGTCAAGGGAAAACAGTGACTTTTACACCACATGGGGCAAAAGTAAGAACTTTGTTGGAGCCTTTTTCACTTGTTGCTCAGGGTATTGTTGATCATAGTTCAAGACTATATCACTTTGAAGGTTTTGATGACACTTCTTCTATAGGGACAGGATTGGTTTCTCATTCAGATTCAGAGAGTAAGCTTTGGCATGAAAGATTTGGACATCTCAATTACAGATATTTGAAGGAGTTGAGCACTCATGGTATGGTAGATGGTCTTCCTAGAGTTTCTTGTCTTGAGGGAGTTTTTCATGGTTGTGCATTAGGAAAAACACCAAGATCCTTTTCCTAAGAATTTTTCTAAGAGAGCTTCTTCACCACTTGAGCTTGTGCATAGTGACTTGATGGTTTTTCCTACCCCATCTTTCAATGGAGCTAAGTATGCACTTACATTTATTGATAATTTCTCGAGGCGTACTTGGGTTTATTTTCTCAAGTACAAAAGTGATGTTTTTCACACTTTAAAGTCTTCAAGGCTTTGGTCGAGAAACAATCTTCTAGTAGCATAAATAACCTTCACACTGATAATGGGGGGGAGTACTTCAACAATGAGTTTTCTAAATTTTTGGAAACTCAAGGCATTATTCACTAACATTATGTTCCTCATACTCCACAACATAGAATGGATTAGCAGAAAGGAAGAATAGAACTTTGAAGGAAATGGCTAACTGTATGATGCATTCTAGAGATATACCTCCTATCTATTAGGCAGAAGCAATTAATTGTGCTAACTATATTTAGAATCGCACACCACATAGAGCACTTGAAGCATTTGACTCCAGAGGAAGCTTGGTCCAACACTAAGCCAGATGTCTCATTTTTGAGTCTTTGGGAGCCATGCTTGGGCCTTTGTGCCAAAGAAGAAAAGGAAAGCTTTGGATAAGAAGAGTAAACCCTTGATCTTTGTAGGGTATTGTGAGGACATGAGAGCTTATCGTCTTTTAGATCCTGATACACATGATGTTCTTTTTGAACACATGTTCAGTTTGATGAGTGTTTCACTCCTCATGATTCTTCATCTTCTTCCATTCCTTCTTCTTCTTCATCTCATCTTGAGGATATTTTCTTTGAGGAGATTGATGAGGAGGTTATAGATGTTGTTGAGGATCCTATTCCCATTGATGTTGTCACTATGCCTAAGTGGGCTCGTACTACAGTTTTTGAGGCAACACCTTTCATAGAGGATCTTCCACCCACTAGGCATCATCACGCACATTCTACAGGTTTTGGACTTTTATGTCAGGTAGTTTCTGAGGATCCACAGTCTTTTCAAAGGCTCATGGGATACAGGAGTGGGATGATGCGATGACAAGTTGAGTATTCTTCTTTGATGAAGAATCATACTTGGGATTTGGTATCTCTTCCTAAAGGAAGAAAGATGGTTAGGTGTAAGTGGGTATACCAAACCAAATACATAGCTAATGGGTCCATTGACAAGTATAAGGCTCATCTTGTTGTAAAGGGTTTTTCACAAGTTGAAGGTATTGATTACTCTAAGACTTTTGCACCCATTTCCAAGATGGATTCTGTACGCCTTGTACTTGTTATTGCTACATCACAGGGGTGGCCCGTATACCAGATGGATGTGAAGAGTGCCTTCTTACATGGAGATCTATAAGAGGAAATATACATGGAGCAACCTATTTGGCTAGATTTGTTTAAGGATTCTTCTCTTGTTTGTAGGCTCGAAGGTCTCTCTACGGTCTCAAACAAGCCCCTCGGGCTTGGTATGAGAAGATGGATTCTTTTCTTCTATCTACTAGTTTTGTTTGTTGCCATTCCGATCATACAGTGTATCTCCAGCATGTTGGTGAGGATATTGTGATACTTGTCTTGTATGTTGATGATCTATTACTTACTGGCAGCTCTTCTTCCCACATTACTATTCGTAGAGGCTCTTTCTACTAATTTGAGTTTGACATGCGAGATCTTGGGCTATTGCATTATTTCCTTCATTTGCAGATTTCTCGTGTAGATTCAAGGATTCATTTGAGTTGCAAAAGTACACCCATGATCTTCTTAGGCACTTTGATATGGCTGATTGCAAGCCAAGTCCATCTCCTTTTCAGTCTGGGGTTACTCTTACATCCACATGTACCACACCACTTTGTGATCCTACATTGTATAGGAAGTTGGTTGGGAGTCTCATGTACTTGACCCATACTCACCCTGATATTTCATTTAGTAGGGCTTGTATCTCGGTTTGCACATTCTCCTCATAGTAGTCACTTGGTAAGGCTGCTAAAAGGATTTTGCGCTATTTGCAGGGCACTTCCCACTTTGGCCTACACTACACTAGGGGTTCTACTCAGTTGGTTGGGTATATAGATTCAGATTGGGTAGGTTCTATGATGATGAGACATTCCACTTCTGGCTATATTTTTATCTTGGTTCTTCTCTAGTTGCTTGGGCGTGCAAAAAGCAACAAGCTATTGCACTTTCATCTTCAGAGGAAGAGTACAGGGGTAGCAGTTACAACGAGTCAGCAAATTCTTTGGCTTCGCCGATTATTGTGAGTTTGGATTCCCACAGGATTTCATCGAATTGTACTTTGGTGTGACAACCAAAGTGCAATTCACATTTCTCGCAACCCAATTGAGCACCAGCGGACCAAGCATATCGAGATACACATCCACTTCACTTCATTCATCAACATAGCACATTCAGGATGGAGTTCTTTGCTTGGAGTACCTTCCGACTCAAGTAGTAGGTTGCAAACATCTTTACGAAGCCTTTTGCATCACCTCGCTACCTTGAGTTGCGTGGAATGCTTGGGGTTTGGAAGTTGTTCTTGGGGGTGTTCGTGAGAACATCTTCCTTCTTCTTCTTCTTTCTCTTTCCTTATAGCAGGATTCTTTCCTTCTTTTGGTTTGAGATTTCTTCATGGATATATTGTACATGAGTACCTCATCAGGCCTAGTTGTCGGGACTCATACTGTGGACATGCCACTTCTATTTTGGCCCCTAGCTTCACTTGAGGGGGGGTGTTAGAGTAGGTATTTACCTTAGCTCATGTTCACCTAGGTACATTATTTACCTTTATTGTATTTATCCTCACCCACTTATGTGTGTGGATATTTCTTTTTATTTATTTAGATATTAGGAGATATTATCTAGTTGTTAGGTATAGTTCTTTCCTTGATCTATGGTATTGACTAGATCCTTGATGTCTAGTTCTCTCATAAATCTATGGACTTGACTAGTTCTTTGATGACTAGTTCTTTCCATGATTTATGGCTTGATCTACGACCTTAACTAGTTCTTAGATTGTTATTCCTTGCCTATATAAGCAAGGCCCATTCTCATTGTATTTCATTGAGTTCCATAATAATATATGATATTGATGCTCATTTGTTTGCAAAGGTTTTGTGTAAAGTTATTATGGCGAATTGCTTTCATCTTATTGATCGTGGTGTTTGATTAGCATCTGTGTTCTTGGCTTGGTACGATCTGGTTATCATTCCTTTTAGACTCTCATGGGAACAATGATCATGAGGCATCTACATCCATTGATCCGTGAGTAGCTCCTCTTTTGTACAACCAAAATTAAGCTAAGATTGTAGATCTAGTTGAGTTATAAACCGATCCAAAATTCACTCATCCTTTGGTACTCATGACTACGCATCACAACCTCTCCCTATTAATCCCTCAGTGCAAGATATCATTCCAATAGTGCCTAAGCCAATAGGGGTGTATAATTTAATCACATATCTAACCAATATTTTCTCTCATGTATCCTTTTTATATTTTTTGAAGAATTCACTAGCGCAGACCGATCTGCTTTAGAAGCATTGGGTCTTGGTCACTTAGTTCATGTGACACCTCCTCTAAAGCCCAAATAAACCATATAGACTTTGATGTTCATCCTCCGGGCCAACATGAGAGAGATGTTGGGTTTGTGTTTGATATTAGAAAGATGCATATTGATCGTTGAGATAACATGGAGAGGTAACCCTATATTATATGTACAAGTTTGGATTTACAACAATTACATTATGTGAGCCATGATAGATGACAAGGTTACTCTTAATATAGTCCCCTTCTCATTTTTGCAAAAATTAGGCTAATGGGAAACAAACCATTCCTCAACTCTAAATACGCTAAGAAAATATGATATCCTTAAGGCAACATCCATTGGAACCATAGTGCTTCTAGTCACCCTTGGACCCAAGACCGTTTTGACCAAATTTTATATTATAGATCAGGAAACCAACTATAATATGATTCTCAGAAGACCTTGGATTCACATGATGAAGGCCATCCCTTCCACACTATTCCAAGAAGTTAGGTTCTTACATCTAGGGAAGGTATTTGTGGCTCAAGGTGACCCAAAGTCATTTGATATCCATTTAGCTAACCTTAAGAAGAAACACGGGGCTCACAATGTTAAACAGACCTAATTCTTCTTAGGGATCAATTCCCACATCTAAACTTATGCCAACAACCGAGTTCACTCAAGGAAATCGAAAGGGTGGATGCCAATGAAAACAAGGCTATTTTAGTAGAAACTATGTCAACAAAAACTACAGCTGAAATTATTAAGATTTTGGAGAATGATTTGCCAATTATTCTCCCATTTGATTCCTTGGGCATAAGTCATGCTCTTGGAATCGCCTCTCTGTCATTCGATGACATTGGAGATGTTTTCATTTTTAGGCCTCAAAGGTTAAGGAAAAATATTCAAAGAATGATCAAGCGTTTATCTTCCCAGATAATTGTTGGACTCTCAACTACGACAACGTGAAGTCTGTTATGGTGCTAGTGCATGGGTGATCCTCACTTCCCCGAAAGGAGGGTCATTCCTTTCACCTTCAAGTTGAAATTCGAATGTATGAAAATGGAGCTGAGTATGAGGATCTTCTTCTTGGTCTTATTATGGCCAAGAGGATGGGTGCGAACAATGTCAGAGTCCTGGTGACTCACAACTCATTTTCAATCAAGTCTCAAAAGTCTATGAGACTAGAGAAGAGCACCTTCAACTCTACAAGTTCTCCATTCTCGAGCTTTGTAAGGGTTTTGACTTCATCTCCATATAATCCATTCAAAGAGAAAAATAAATTGGTTTATTCTATGGCCACTTCCTCCTCTCATTTCTATCCAAGTGAGGACTTAAAAGAAACTAAGTTCACTGTTTCAATTCGAGCTGAAATTTTAGTTTGAAAGATGACAACCAATGCAATTCTAGCATAATTTTAGACTATAAACAAGCCCGCCACATTGGATTTCATGGAAAATGATGAGGCAATCTTAGGATACCTCAATGCTTACACAGACCTTCATCTTGTACACCACAAGAAGGATTTTCCCTTATACCTCACCCTTCCTCCTACTTCGAGAGATCGTACGGTGAAGTATTCTTCGTCTAAAGACTTTGAAATCTATGAAGTCGAGGAAGAGCTAGAGCTACCTCTAGCCCCACCTGAGTTTGAAGAAGGTAACACTTCTTTGATCAAAGGAATGATAAACATTAACATAGGGATGGAAGAGGAACCCAAAATCCTGAAACTTGGTTCTTCATTTTTCGCTAGAAGAGATAGAAGCACACACGAAGGTGCTTAAAGAGCATTCTAAAGCCTTTGTCTTCAGCTATAAGGAGATGACGGGTGTTTCTCCTAACATGGTAGTTCATAACCTAGTTACAAAACCCGATGCTAAACCCATAAAGTCGAAATTGATACCCATGAAGCCAAAGGTGGATTTAATGGTTAAAGAGGAGGTAATGAAGCTCCTTCAAGTAGGTTTTATCAAACCAGTAGATTATTTTTGTGGTTGTCAAACATGGCCCCGGTTCTCAAAAAGAATGGGAAGATATGTATCTATATTGATTTTAGGGATATTAACAAATCTTGTCCCAAATATGATTTTCCTTTTCCTTCAATTGACATCATCATTGATACAACAATTGGGTATGAGTTGTTGTCTCTTATGGATGGATTTTTGGTTATAACCAGATAAGGATTTCAAGGAGGACCAAACTAAAACTACCTTTACTACTCCTTAGGAAACCTTCTATTATGTTATCATTCCATTTGGTCTAAATAATGCCGAGATCCACCTACCAACGGGCCATGACATACATTTTCCATGATCTTATTCATAATATTGTGGAGACATATGTTGATGATTTGTTGGAGAAAGCTAAGAAATGTATTGTGATCATCCCGAGGTGCTTCACATTATTCTCTCGCACTTAATCAAATACAATGTAATGTTAAACCCAAAGAAGTGCATGTTCGGAGTGACATGAGGCAAGTTATTAGGTTATATCATCTTGTTATGAGGAATTGACATTGATCTAGCAAAAAAATTGAGTATATTTGGAAATGTCCCCACTCACAGATGAGTCAGGCATCAGATATTTCTTAGAAAATCTTGGGGAAATTTGAAGGTTTATCCCGACTTAATGTACACCATTCACCCCATTAACAACTTATGGAAGAAAGAGTGTAGAAAATATTGGACGACCAAATGTCATGAGGCATTCGAGTCGGTTACATGCTTTCTCATGTCATCACCTATGCTCATGCCACCAAAAGTTGACTGTCATTTAATTTTATATTCTTGAGCCATTGATGTCGATAGTGTGCATGATGGCACAAGATGATGATGATGATTGTGAGTGGGCCATATATTTCATTAGCTCCATACTCTTCTTGACTATGAGATGCGATATACACAAGTAGAGAATGAGTTCTTGGCTATAGTTTTTACAATGAAAAGGTTAAGGCACTACATGCTTAACCAAGAGACACGAGTAATAGTCAAATTTGAATAGTTGTGAACGTTCTTAACGGGATTCCTTTTCTAAGAAGGTTGGTTATTTTATTACATTGATGGGTGAGTTCAAACTCACTTTTATCAACCAAAAGTTCATTAAGGGATAGATCATCACCGATTAGTTGGAAGATAATCCAATAGATTGTGGGGAATTAGTAGATCTAGATTTCCTTGATGAATGTGTGTTCCTTATAGAAACAAATCCTCTCATCACTTCGTGTCCATGGTACACCGATATTTTCAATCATATTGTGGACCGATCATAACACGAGGTGAAACCTCACGAGAAAATGTGGTGGCTATGTGTCATAGTTGTGAAGTACGTAAATGTAGAAAAATTGATCTACCACAGAGCCTTCGATGACATGCTTTTGAGATGCAATGATGAAGAAGAGTTAGATAAAATTCTCTTTGAAGCCCACAGTGGAGCTTGTAGTGGTCACTTCGGAGGGAATACAATCGATCATAAGAACCATCGCATGGGCTACTTATGGCCCACATTAGAACACTATGTTGTAAAATATGTGTGAAGGTTCCAAAAGTGCAAAGAGTTCTCACACGAGATACACATTCCTTCCTAAGCTCTACAACCGATAGTGACACCTTGACCCTTTTCTACTTGGGGTCTAGATCTGATAGGGAAGTTCTCTCCCTCATCATCGGATGGCCATAACTCTATTATCATGGCCATAGAGTATTTTATAAAGTGGGTTGAGGCCATGCCTCTTACAACTTGTACTGGATCTATAATTGCTAAGTTTATTTTAAACCAAATCATCTGTAGGTACAATGTCCCACAAGTCATTATTTTAGATAATGGAATTCCTTTCAAAAATGAAGAGGTGTGTGAGTTGTGTACGCAATTCAAAATATCCCTTCACATAGCCTCTTTATATTATCCTCAAACTAATAGATAGGTTGAGGCTACAGATAAAATGTCGAAGTCCATTCTCCTTAAGATGGTTAAAGAGAATAAGAGAGATTGACATTTAAAGTTATTTCTGGCCTTGTGGGCCTATAGAACATCAATACGAACACCCATGGGGGAAACCCCTTACTCTTTATTTTTCATCGTTAGGCGGTCTTACCGTTAGAAGTGGAGCTACCAGTCTTCGTATATCCCTACAAGGTATCTTAGATGAAGAATCATATTGAGAAGTGTGATTGGTCGAACTAGAAACTCTTGATGAAGCTCAGCTTAGAGATGAACAACATCACCAAGTTTATGCTAACAAGAATGTTTCACCAATATAACAAGAAAGTTTATGAACATGAAATACATGTAGGAGACTGGTATTGAGACTTGATCAAATCGTGATGATAAAAAGGTAGCGGCGGAAGGAAGTTCATACCAAAGTGGTTAGGCCCATACCGAGTAATGGAAGACTATAAGAATGGTGTGTACCACTTGTGTACTCTAGAGGGTGAAGAATTTAGTGAATCAATTAATTCACTTCACCTAAACACTTTTATGCATAGTTCATTTGCATCTCCATGTTGTACATTATTGCATTCTTATTGTTTATCATTTGCATTGTCATCTTGTGAAGCTATAAACTGGAACTTACTTTTCAAGCAACTTTAAAAACTTTCAAGTATTGGCAAAAGCATCTAATCATATCTCTTCAAGTATCCATCTTATCATCTCCAAATTATTTAATCTCTTTATCATTTAGCTACTTAGATGAAATTTTGACATTGATCCTACCAAGACTTACACACTTAGTCATATTCATGGTTTCTTCTAGCTTAGGTGTGTTTCCCATAGTCTATACTAGAAGCTTCTTGATATCACATATTTCCCTAAAAATATCTCTTTTGTGACAGTGAAACAATCTAAACACTTCCCCTAGTCATCTTGTTCACCTATTTTGACCTTCGGTGGTGAGCCCTCGTATCTTAGTAATTGCATGTGGTTAAGGCTAGGGGCAAGTGGTCCTTCCCAAAATCACAAGTCTAAAGTAAAAAAAGATAAATCAACAATAAATACAAAATTTTTTTACAAATAAAACTACACTTCTTTTCCCTACCAATCTTTGGTGATGAGCCCATGCTTCCTATTGGTGGTGTGAGGTTGGGAAAGGAGGAAGTGCCCTTACTCACCTATGTCTTTTCCTCGGTGATGAGCCCATGCTTCTTACTAGTAGCATGGGGTAAGACGTAGGGGGTCCAATTGAATAAATCAATAAGTTGTAAATAAATCAAGAAATAAAAAGTGCTTTAAAATCTTAAAAATCCCTAGAAAATGAGCTAGATGTGTATGTTACAAGAGATTCAATCCCTAAAACCATATTTTTTCAATCAAGAGGCCATCTACGGATCTAAGTCTAGTTAAACTTGCAAGAAAAATGCATTATGAACTAGTTAGTTGACCTTGCTTAGGGTTGAGTTGTAGGTTCTAATTAGATCTTTGTCAAAATATTTTCCTTTTATCACCATCTTCATCCTTTAAAATCATACAACTCACATCCTTCTTGGCTCTTGGTGATGAGCCCTCGCATCTTACTAGTTGCATTGATGATTCATTTTATTTCCTTGTTAAAACACCTCATTTCATTGTATTATGTTTATCCAATTTTACCCCTTAACTTGTATTTCCTAGTGATACTACTAAAACATTTCCATTGTAACTTGAACTCATGGCATAAATGTTAGTTAATATAATTATTACTAAAGCTTACTTTATTATGTGGATTATGAGTATGCATTTACTCTTTTGATTGCAATATGATGTTAAATAGTGCTTTTTATAAATGTCAGCCTTGTTTGCAAAGAAGTTGTTATATGTAACAACTAACATGCAAGAAAAGATCCATATGCAGCAAATGACATATAACAAAAGGAACTCATTTAAAACAAAGAGGTCATCCATAAATGTAATAAAAGGGACTCATCGCATCATAGCATCCACAACCAAAGGAGGTCACACACATACATAAAGTCATGATTCTAAGGATCTTGCACAATGTGGACACTACACCTAAGCTTGCACGTGTTGATAGAAGAAGAAATTATGAGAAAAAGAAGAAGACTCAACACCATCACTTGATTATGTGTTGCAACTCAAACAAATAACTAATTGATTTAACTCATAATTTAATAATTGGTTGATCAAATGATCAATTAGTTAAGTTATGTGATTGTATGAGAACATCTATTGAATAGTTATATTGCATGTATGTAAGTTTCCATATTGTTTGGTTAAGATATTTTACTTAATCCAACTGGAAATTCTAGTAGGACTCTATCTCTTCACACCTCTATTATAATGAAAGATATAAAAAGGAAATATTAATGTGTAGAGATATACGAGAGATACATAGATAGATTGATCCTTAGGTAGAGTATTTTGTTGTATTTTCACTTGTAATCTTCATGCTAATGAAATAAGAATCTGAGTTGTTAATTTTTTGTAGACATAGGCCTTAGGAGGGATTAACACCCAAGGTAAGGCCCACTTGTGGTTTTTAACCCTCTCCTTTTTTTGTTGTTTTAATTCTTCGTATGATTAGATTACAGTATTTATTTCTTTATCTATGCTCTATTTTTACATGCTTTTTTATTATCCATAGTATTTACTTTCAGTCATAATCTAGTTCATTTCAACATTTTATTTCCTAATTGTAGTGACAAAAATTTACCTTTACACCTCAAACATCTATAACTGTGCATACAACACTAGAAATATTGAAAGTTTACGTCCCTAAGTCGATAATTAAATGATTGTAGATTAATGAACAACATATTAATTTTTACAAGTTAATTTGCACCACCATTTTTGGCATCGTTTTTTAGGGATACTACCAAGTTATAAGGTTTTGAGAGGTTTTTCATTTCTTAGAGTAGTTTAGGTTTTAGGAAATTTAGTTCCAAACCAACCCCCCAACTAATTTTTCCATTGATTGAGTTGAGTTAGTTGATGCATGCACCACCCAAGGGATGCCCATGGTATATTTTTACCTAATCCACAAGTAAGTAGCATAGATCTCTTCATATACCTCTAAGGATTATGAAGAAGAGACATCCTTTCATGACATTGGTTTACTATTCAAAGATCATCTCTCAAGTGACAGTTCTGAAGCTACTCTGAGTAGCCAGAGATGGAAGAAGAAGTAGATCAGAATGTTCAAAATGGGGAAACCACTTTTGAGTTCCCATTATGAAATAATGCAACTACTGCTATGAAGAATATTTCTCCCTCAGCCTTGCCCAATTTTCATGGATCAATGACAGAGGACCCAGACACCTTTTTGTTTGAGTTTGATGTTTTATGTGCAAGAAGTTATGATTATACTACTGATGCACATAAATTGAAGCTATTTCTTGCTACACTCAAGGATGTAGCCTTGAGATGGTTCATGGGATTGGGAAGAAATGATGTAACCATGTGGGCACAAATGAAGGAAATTCCTCGATAAGTACTAGGATTATTATTGCAGACCAAACAAACAGAGGAGGTGATGAAATCTATAGAATGACACAAAAAGAGGATGAACCATTGGAAGACTATTTGGAAAGGTTCTTGTTCTATGTTCAAAAGTCAAGGCACACTAGACTACCACTGAATCTCTCAAATTACTCTTTTTGAAGGGACTCGGTGAGGAGGACATGGATGCTCTGGATATGATAGGAGTAGGGGACATTTCAAAAGCTACTTTTGTAGAAATCTGTGAAGCCTACAAAAATTACTCAAGAGCTACTATGAAGAGGGTAAGAAGTGTAAGATCAAGAGGTGGATCAACTACCAAAACAATTGGGGACATATCCAAGTAGAGATTGTCAACATGTTTAAAAACATGAAGCAGGATATTGTCAATGACATGGCTAATCAATTAGATGCTCTACATGCCAAAAAAAAAGGAAGATGCAAAAAACACTCACAGAGTATTTCCATGCATGTAGAAGGAAGAAATCTGATTGTAGATGTAGAGAATTGGCCAACATTGCTCAAGAAAGGGAGGCTTCACTTGAGTTCAAGATGTTGGAGATAGAGGATGGGAAAGTTTTCTATGTTGCTCAAAGGAAACCATGGCCACCATGAGGCAAGGAGGTATGACACAAGACCTTATGCATTCATTTCAAAATTGGTCTAATAATTCATATATGTAACCCCCACCTTGGGCTAACCCTCAAGGTTGGGCCCATATCCTAACCAATATCAAAAATAGTGGCAACCTCAATTCCAAGGCCAACCACAACAACAATGGAAACAACCTCCTCAATCATGGCAGCAACCTTGGAGAGGAGGGAAACAGTGGAATAACCACCTCCAAATTACCAACAATCTTATCAGTAACCTCCTTATCTACAACAACAAGCTCTGATGCCAAACCCCAAGTAGGATCTCAACTAAAAGCTACCCAACTACCAGCTCAAGCCAACACCTAACCCTAACAATAAATATTTCTCAACCTAGCCTATTCCACTGAACCAACTCAATACCCTACTATTCTATTGATGTCAACAATATCCATCTTCACTCAAGAAGAGCACTTCCTCCACCAGCTGGACCCACCATTACTAAAATTGTAGAAGAACCAAAATTGATTGCATTATATGATCCGTAGCAAAGCTAGAAGATGTTGCATGTTGATCCGTAACAACCTGAGAAAAATTCCAAAAAGGTAAAACATAGGGTAATGAGCCACCATTTCTTGAAAGGTTACAAGAAAAAAGATTGACCTCAAATTAGAATCTTGATTATGATTTTTCAACCAATTAGTTGAAAGACATTTGTGTCAAAATTCCATTGATTCAAGATATTAAGGATGTTCCCATCTAATAAATTGGTTAAAGACCTATGCATAAAGAAACTAGGAAGAAAGAGGAAAGATCCAACTACTATATAAGTCATTGGACAACTAGCTGATATTATGCTTGGGAACTCAATTATACCCAAATACATAGATCTAGGAAGTCCTTTGGTAAATGTCACAATCAATGCACAAGTGATCAAGAACACTTTGATTGACTTGGGGAAGAAATAAATGTAATGACAAAAAAATTATGGATGATTTGAAGTTAGAGGGACTAAGACCAATAACCACAATCTTACAGCTTGCAGACAGATCAACAAGTTAATCTGAAGGATTCCTAGAGGATGTAGTAGTAGTGGTAGACTCTTGGGAGTACCTTGCTGATTTTATTGTTCTTCTAGCCAAAAGCAAGCTTGGGAGGATATCCTATCATCCTAGGAAGACCATGGTTGGAAATTGTTGATGCATTCATAGGATGTAAATCTGGTAATATGATTATCTCTAATGGAAGTGGCACCAAAAATCTCATGTTTTACCCCCTACACAATTGTTTCAATGAAGAAGACCAAACCATTTGGGTTGAAGAGCCAAAAGAAGACCAAAGCTCAGTTCAACAGCTCATGATGTTAGAGAAGTCATGCATAATTGAAGGGAAAGAAGAGGATGTTGTTCTTTCTAACGTCCTCCTGTAAAATAATTATGGGAAGAATGAAGAAGTAGATGGAAAATTACGGTGTATAAGTTGTCTGAGAATCAAATCCTACGCACAAAAAGCACTATGAACATTCAGGTAAGAATTGCATCCTCCACCAAATTCTTCCACATGATTGTATATTGAATTATGTAAGTAGTAGTATATGCTCCATGACTGATCTCTCTAAGAAAGTGGAAATTACTCAGGAAAGCCACTTAATGTGAACAAAATGTTGAGCATGCAAGCAAGAAGAGCAATTGTTAATTGCTCTTTCTAGAAACACAAGACAAAATTTGCATGGGACTATGGAGATATGCATGGAATCCACCCTAAGCTTTGTACACATAAGATATACATCAAAGATAGTTGCAAGCTAATAAGACAACCAAAAAGAAGAATGAACCCAACAGTGAGGGATATAGTGAAAGAAGAATTAAAAAATTATTGGATGTTGGATTCATATATCAATTTTAAAAGTCAATGGGTGTCACCCCTTGTCATTGTACCTAAGAAGAATGGTAAATGGAGGATCTGTGTGGACTATAGAGAGTTGAATGCAACAAAAAAAGGATCATTTTCCACTTCCTTTCATTGATCAAGTACTTGACACTCTTGCTTTGGAAAGAAATAATTTTTTTTCTTGATGGCTATAGTGGCTACAACCAAATTCAGATTACACCAGAGGACTAGGACAAGACCACATTCATGTGCCCATGGGGAATGTTTGCATATTTTGTTCTTCCTTTTGGTTTTTGTGTAATGCACTACTTACATTTAGAGAAAGTGTTGAGCATTTTCTCAAGATCTAACCAATGACTGCATGGAGGTATATATGGATGATTTTACAAGTACATGGAAGTACTTTTGATGAAGCAATGAAGAATCTGGAAAATTTCTTAAGATATGCAAGGAGCATAACCTGTCCTTAAGCAAATGAAAAAATGCTACATGATGATGTCTGAAGGAATAGTGTTGGGAATTATCTATCATCATCTTTGGAATTAGGTAGATCCAACAAAAATATTTGTGATTTTAAATATGCCAACACCAAAGAAGAAAAAAAGGATGTGAGGAGCTTCTTAGGCCATGTTGGGTATTATAGAATATTTATACATGACTTTAGTAAGATTTTGCACCATTATTTTTCCTATTGGGAAAGGATGTTGCCTTTGAGTGGACTGAGAAATGTGAGATTGCATTCCAGACTTTGAAGCAAATGTTGACTTTTACACTTGTGTTAAGAGGACTAGATTGGATTTTTCCATTTCACATTCATATTGATGCCTCAGATCATACCATTGGATTTATTTTAGGACAAAAGGATGGAATTCTAAACTACACAATCTACTATGTTAGTAAGAACTTGTAACACATTGAACTTAACTATACTAGACCATAGAAAGAGTTTTAGTAGTTTTATGCCATTAACAATTTTAGACACTACATCATAGGCTACCCATTAGTGTTTATTCACATTAACCATGCTTGTAATTAAATACTTGATCAACAAACCAGTTGTAAGCAGCAGAATAATTAGATGGTTACTACTCTTGCAAGATTTTGATGTCACCATCATGGATAATCCTAGTAAGGACAATGTTGTAGTTGAATTTCTTTCAAGAATGGAGAATAATAATGAAGAACAAGTAGTGGATGACTCTTTCCTAGATGAGCACCTATTTTCCATTTCCACTAAAACACCTTGGTATGTTGATATAGCCAATTATTTGGTCTCAGGTAAGACACCTCCACACTATTTATATTCTGAAAAGAAATACATTGTTGAGAAAAGTGTGAATTTTTCTTGGATATTGGTTTTCTATTTCACACGGGGTAGGATAATGTTATGAGAAGATGCATAGATGATGAGGAAATATATGATGTCCTCAAAGCCTTCCATAGTGAACCATGTGGAGGACACTTTTTTTAAAAATAATAACACACAAAAAGTGTTGACAATAGGTATTACTTGGCCAACATTGCATAAGGATGCAACATTATATACCAAGGAGGTGTGATAAATGCCAAAGAATGGGTAAGCCTACCAAGTCAAGATGAGATGCCATTGCAGCCTCAGATAGTATTGCATCCATTTGACAAATGGGGTTTGGACTTCATTGGTCTAATAGATCCTAAATCTCAGTAAAAAGAATACATTTTGGTGTGCACATATTACCTCACTAAATGGACAGAAGTGAAAGCATTTCCAAATCAAAAGAGTGAGAAAGTTTCCAAATTCTTATATGACCACATCTTCACAAGGTATGGAGTACCAAGAGAAATTATTATTGATCAAGGTACACACTTTACTATTGAAGTTATTTCTGATCTAGCTAAGGAATATGAAATCAGACATAGGAAGTCTACACCTTATCATCCCCAATCTAATGGCCAAGTTGAGGTGAAAAATAGGAAATATAAGTCCATCTTGACAAAAACTATTGCACTCCATTGGAGATATTGGGAAGATAGACTTCCAGAAGCAATTTGGGAATTCAACACAACTTGGAAGACAAAAAAGCTTCACACCATTGATATTTTTTATGGTAAGATTGTTGTTCTCCCTATTGAATTTGAGCATAAGACATTAAGAACTGCACTTGAACTAGGCATAGATTTTTGAAGCTCAAAGGAAGAGGATTCTCCAACTCAATGAGTTGGATGAAATGAGGAGACAAGTTGTGCATAATATAGAGGTGGTATAGAAGAAAAGGATCAAATGGCATGACAAGTTCATCAAAACAAGACAATTTGAAGAAGGTGATTGGGCTCTCTTATTTGACTCAAGTACAAAGACCACATGGGAAAACTCAAGACAAGGTGGCTAGGTCCATATGAGATTGAGAAAATATTTCCCAATGGAGCTGTAAAACTCACCACCATAGATCTGTGAGATTCAAACTACTAGTGAATGGTCATAGGTTGAGGTTGTACAAAAATCCAACTAATAGGAGCACCTTCATGCAAAAGTTCAGAGGAGGTCAAAGCAGGATGGAGATGAGAACATCAGAGTTAAGGTCAGAAGTTGAACTGTTGGTTCATCTTTTGAAATTGCTGAAGAATGAGATGTTTAGTGGCCTTGGTATATTCAGCTTGTTGAATACTCCAAGGGTGAATAAAAGTGATGTGATCATCCCTCTTGGTGATCAACACCACTCAACTAACATGTTTTGTTTTCTTAGAATTTCTGTTTTACAGGATTTGGTGTATTTGTTGCAAGAAGTGCATGGTCTCTGATAGAAGGAGATGGTGCAAAGACTAAATGTCCACTTACAACAACATGCAACAAAGCTCTATTTTTTTTTTTCTTTTGGCAGAACTTATGATTGCATGAAGAAAATAAGGAAAAAATTGCATGTATAAATAGATGATGAAGATGACTGCACCAGAAAAATTCATTATTCCCTCTCTCAGAGAATTAATTGATTTCATTAAGGGGCTTTCAACATGATGTTGCATACACTTGCAACACTATAAACAACATCCACAACATTGTGGCACCTCAACATGCAACATCATGATGGGTCTACATGCAACAAAAGGCACAAATTATGACAATGCACATGTCATCATCATCAATGCATTTCTCAAGATAAGTGCACTCATTTCACTTTAATAAAGTATGATAGTATGATTATATTTAATTAATGTTTATGCCATGTCATGAATGCCTTTATAGAAAATATTATTATCACCGCCACCTTTAAAACCTCTGAGTTGTCTCTCCATGTCACCCCACTTCGTCACACTACTTCACATCACATGTGTACACACTTAAATGAATTTAATTCATTCCCTTATGTGTTGTGTGTGATTCGGTCACAAAATTAAAAAACACAAGTACTCAAAAACTTTTTCCTCACTCAAATTCTTGCATAATTGCTACAAACTGTGAGATTTTTCCTCTTAGAGCTAAGGAGTTTGTAGAATTCAACATGGGAGGGGATCTAATTCACCATGAGCCTACAAACCATTCATAACTCCGCAACCAACCACAATACTTCAATATTTTCAAACATGTGGATGGATGAAATATATCAATAAGTTTTAGGGTTTTAATGAATCCATGGTGACAAAATTTTTGCTACATTCAAGGATGGAGAGGCTACTGTCAAAGGTTTAGTAGTGAAAGTAGATGAAAAATTTTAGTTGTAGTCACAGGGCTTCTGCAAGAAGGTGAGTTTTCCTGAGAAGGAAAACTTGGATGCAGACTCGATGAGAATTTGGTGATGTAGATGATAATTTTGTGATTGATAGACAAGGTACATTTCACACTTCTCTGAAACCATTTTGGGCTGATGTTTCCAATTACATTATCAAATACTTTACTTGTGAGGGTAGATACTCTAGGTTGAATATTGTCCATTTCAAGTTGCTTCAATCATTTGAAGAATGGTAGACATGTTAATATTCCCAATTTCTTAAATGAAAGCTTGAAAAGAATGAGTAGAGAGTCACAAGAGGGGAGGTCATCTTTGTCTCACCATTGTCTTATCACTTTGATTGTAAAACATACATGGAGAAAGAGAACACCTGCATTGAAATGGGAAGATTTTTCAAGGGCCAAAAACATTGATGAGTTATTACAAAAAGGGAAGAAAAGATGAAGAAGCACAGGAAGTTCCTCCACACCTTCATCTGAACCCATAGCTTCCACCTCTCAACCTATAGAAACCCATGTTTCTGAGAAACCACCATCTCCAGAGAAAAACCCTCGGCCCATTTCTCCTGAGAGGATTCTTGTTGCAGAAACCCTCCTTGGAATATCTACACCTGAATCATCTTCATCCAAGGGAAAAATAAAGTCTTCCAGCACAACCCCTAAGATGCCTAGATGATCACATAGGCTACGTACCAAAAATCCCAAAACCTCAAAGCATAGGACACCTATCAAAATCACACTTGACAAATGATGTAGAAGATGTTGAAATGGACATTGAAAAGGGTGGTGTTGAAGTTACATGTGATAAAAAAGACTTGGAGGACACCATGAAGGATATGGAGAGAATAAGGAGGAGAAGAATGTGGAGAAACATTGTTAAGAAGGCCATGTTGAAATATTGAATTAAAGTTTGCAAAAGGAAGTTCATGTTGGGGAGACCCATGAGAAGCATGAAGGAGAAGGATTGATAGAAGAAATTGAAAATATACAACCCATGTAGAGAAGATAGAGGAATTCCATGACCATAGTGCTTGAAACACAGACTGATGAAATGGAAATTGGGGATGATTTTCCCCATAATGTTGAAGAAATTATAGAAAATATTGTTCATAGCATTGAGACAAAACAACCATCTGAGCATGATGAAATATTGCAAGGGGATATTCCTACAGATTCTTAGAGGAGACAATTGAGACCATATTAGAGCCTCTTCCCCATTGTTATTTCCACAAGCTAGCTCTGTAGCCACAGGTTATCATCAGAGAAGTTTTCAAAGAACCTCCAAAACCAGCTTGTAGAAACATAGGCACTCAGAAAACCTTGTTAGATTACTGGGTGCAACAATTTGAAAACTATGTTAATAGGTTGCAAGGAAGATGGGAAAGGGAGAAGGAAGAATTAATCTTCCAACATCAACAGGACATTGAGGAAAAGGAAAAGGAGCTTAAGGCTAAAGATAAGGAAATTTCCAGGCTCAGAAAAAGTAGGAAGATACAGTTAGGTGACCAATGAAATACTTAAATGCAGGCCACCTTCTAACATTTATGCCATTTTCTTGAAAAGAATAGATGTTGTAGTTAAAGTATACCTGTATCAACTCGATATTCCATTTGATATTAGTGGAGCTCAGACCTTTCTTTAGAATATATCTAAAAATGCCTCATGAAATTAGTTGTTATTATGTGAGTTGTATATGTACAATTATGCCTTGGAATATGATAGGGAGTGGATCCCAGTACTTTATATTGGAGATGTTCCAATTAAGGCATTGTGTTCTTATTTTAACAATGAATTATAGAGAGAAAGTAGATGGAGGAATACAGGCACTTTTCAAAAGTGCAGCCATTAATGATCAAGAGGTGAAGCTCCCAATACAAGGGCAATTATTGAACAATATGGAAAATACATGGAACACAGGAACATTAAACAATGAGTACACCAGATGAGAACGAAGCTCATGAAGAAGCTAGGGACCACATAAAATTCAAATGCATGAGAAATAGTACATGCCTACAGAACATGTTGGCAAGAGATGTCCCCGAAATGCAAAGAAAATAAATGCACTCTTATCATAATATCATTCCAACCTTAAGGAGGGTAAATGCATACATTGAATTTTCTAAAGGATGTGGAAAAACTTGGTTTCCCATTGGTTATTATCCACCAATATTCCACTATCCTATACCACACTAGTCTAGTAACAAGGAACTAGATGAGGAAATACATGATAGAGTCATGGAAAGATACAAAAGGAATGGAGGATACTTCTTCACTGAGCCTAGAAGGAACATCTACCCCAGTTGATTTCAGACATGTTTATGCAACATCATACAGATGGAGCCAAAGAAACCTAAGGAGGAGCCAAAGAAAAATGAATGAGGACATTCAAGATGTTAAGTCTGGGGGTGTGATGAGTCATTTTATTTCCTTTTAAAACACCTCATCTATTATATTTTGTTTAGCCAATTGTACCCCTGAACTTGTATTTCTGGTGATATTATTGAAACATTTCCATTATAACTTGAACTCATGGCATAGATATTAGTTAATATAATTATTACTAAAGCTTACTTTATTTATGGGTTATGAGTATGCATTTATTATTTTGATTGCAATATGATGTTAAATAGTGATTTGTATAAATTCCACCTTGTTTGCAAAGAAGTTGTTATATGTAGCAACTAACATGCAACAAAGGATCCACATGTAACAACTAACATGCAACCAAAGGAACTCATTCATAAAAAGAGGTCATCTCGCAAAAATTGACATGCAGCAAAAGGGACATCATCTGCATCAAAGCATCCATAGCCAAAGGAGGTCACACACATACATAAAGTGTGATTTTGAGGAGCTTGCACAACGTGGACACTACACCTAAGCTTGCACGTGTTGATAGAAGAAGTAATTATGAGAACAAGAAGAAGACTCAACGCCATCACTGATTATGTGTTGTAACTCAAACAAATAACTAATTGATTTAACTCATAATTTAATAACTGGTTGATCAATGATTGGTTAGTTAAGTTATGTGATTGTATGAGAACATCTACTGAATAGTTTTGTTGCATGCATGTAAGTTTCTGGATTGTTTGGTTAAGATATTTTACTTAATCCAACTGGAACTCCTAGTAGGACTCTATCTCTTCATGCCTCTATTGTAATGAAATATATAAAAGGAAAGATTAATGTTGTAGATATATACAAAGATACATAGATAGATCGATCCTTAGGTAGATGATTTGTTGTATTTTCACTTGTAATCTTCATGTTGATGAAATAAGAATCTGAGTTGTTAATTTTTTTGTAGACATAGGCCTTAGGAGGGATTAGCACCAAGGCAAGGCCCACTTTCGGTTTTTGCTAACCCTCTCCTTTTATTTGTTGTTTTAATTCCTCACATGATTAGATTAACAACAACCCATTTCTTTATTATCTTTATTTTTATTTTTGTCATTAGCCATAGTATTTACTTTCATTCATAATCTAGTTCATTTCCAAGCATTGTTATTTCCTAATCCCAATAAAATGAAGTGCTAAATATTTCTTAAAAATCAAAGTATCTACGTTACAATTTTTTCTCATGTGCATCATCATATATACATAAAAATAAAGAGAAGAATTCATTTTATTTATCACATTTACATCATTATCATCCATATAATGCATCCATAAAACATACAAAAGCATCGAAATTATAACTATCTAAGATTACACAAATGAGACAAATCATGATCAAGTCAACTCTTACACAGAATGTCGAAACCAAAAAGACATATCCATATGTATATATAATAATGTCAATTTTAATGTATAATGCCATCATACTCTTGCGAGTGTGGTCAAAACACTCATCTATGAGCCAAAAATCCAAAAGAATCAACATACATATCCAAAAATAGTCTCAAAGCAATAAAATCATGTAGCCTATCCCTCTCTATGGGATCCCTATAAAGGTGTGTGATGATGACTCCTTTTACGAGATCCTATGGTAAGAGTGAGAGCCTTCGTGTGTTGATCGTAGGAGTGTCATGAGAGTTTCCATAGGATGGGGTAGGTGATTTTCCGGTAGTAGTGGCTCCACTGTAAGAATGATATCATCTTTGTCTCCTCTCGGCTAGCTCGTGTGCTACCATATCAGTCCTCATCTGAGTCATGGCCTCTGCAACATGTCATGTCGATGAAAACACATCTGTGTGATGTCCAACCATCGCTGGGCATCCGGAATTTGCTAGCAATTGCTCTTGTGTCATCCTCGTAGGGAGTGAAAATGTATCTAAGAGGATTTGCCTAATAAAATCTCGTCAGCCATCTACGATAGCTACAAAGTGCAAGTAAATAGAGGTGAGTTAGAAAACTTCTAAAAAAAAAGAGATAGTGTGTAGTTTCCTAACAGTCTCATCTAAAAGGTAAGTCGGGAAGAGAGTATTTTGCTTATTTAGATCTTTGAGTATCAGGATGGATCGACAACTAGTGTCGATGTAAGATCTACTGTAGGCACCTCCCGCTCTAACCTCCTTCGCTCCAAAGTATCCCCCACACTCATATGTCATGCATAGACCGAATCCTTGTCCCCTCCTTCAATGGTTAAAGGCTCCTCCGAGTGCGGTGTCTCGCCTCTGCCTATGCCTCTGCCTCACCTCTAGCGGTTGTAGAGGCCTCTCCAGTGGCCTCCCACTATGTGTCACTCTCCTCCTTTGTCTCTACCTCCACCTCAATCTCCACCTCCACCTCTATCTTGGCCTCCTCCTCCTCCTCTCCATTGTGTGCTAGTCCTTCCTCGATCCGTAGAATCTTCCTCATCCTAAGTGCTTCCCCACAGTGCTAGATCTCATATAACACGGGATGTGTCGATCGGAACTCCGGGAATGACGATGGTCCACTCAAGCTTTTCCTTTAGGCCACCTCTCACCTCTTGAATGCCCCTATACACTGTGGTAATTATTGGGAGGGCATAAAAATAGGGTAGCCCAAAGTGTTGAGGCACCGTAAGGACTAGATGAGTCTCTACTATGTTATTCCTATCCACTAAG
Organism: Taxus wallichiana var. yunnanensis; assembly: GCA_018340775.1. NCBI lineage: Eukaryota > Viridiplantae > Streptophyta > Pinopsida > Cupressales > Taxaceae > Taxus > Taxus wallichiana. The sequence goes on along the minus strand of CM031237.1, from coordinate 775,528,632 downwards.
TGTAATGTAGAACTGCATGTAGTCAAAATAATAACATCCTCATCCCATATGCCAGCCATGTCCTAATACGGTTGTGTGATCATATCACTCATAGTGAGTGTGGAAACCAAATGATATGGCCTTTTGAATGGGGCCATGTCGACCCACCTCACTGTTCTAACTACCCCAGGATCTGTTATCCCAATTCCCCTTTGATAGGGGATCATCCGCTTGTATACCTAGCTCATGACGAGTGTGGGATGACTGAGGACCTTTCCCTTCAGTCAGACAACTCTGTAAAAATCATGATGTGTGGCATTAAGAATGTCAATGCCGTATACATATATCAGCCATGCTTCTCAATACTCTGTATAATGGGTGCCCAACAATAAAGTAGCTTGTCTCCACCCTTGTCCCCAACCAAATGCGAGGACAAGATACCAATAATGGTCTTGCGTAGGGTGGGGATAGGAGCAAAGACAACTAATAATAATCTCATCCGTGTTTGGCACCAATGTCAAGTGTATGTGCATCCCCATGTTTGTGGCCCACTAGTGGGCCTAAACAACTAAACCCATGCTAGATGAAGATAACTTCTTGTCGGAGAAAGGAACCCCCAAAATCTGGTGGACGTCCTCCAAGGTGATCATATACTCACCTCTAACTCCAAGCAGTTGGAAAGTGTTCTATTATGCGTCCCAATAATTCAATAGGTCACATAATAAATGGCTAGCAAGTGCAACCAACTACATCTATAATATACTCCAAATTCCAACCCTGTGAAGTAGGTCCCTCTCATCCTAAGTCAACCTCTCTAAAATTAGAGGCAGCCAATCACACATGTGGGCCTTTCTCCATTTGATACACTTCCCCTGAATTCACAAACATCACAAAAGAGCAAGTTAGAATCATATACATGCATAATAAGCTCACAAAAAATCACAAAAACAATCAAAAACCAAAAAAATCAATACTTAGTCAAATTTGGAAACCACCTGTGACAGCTTATACAACCGCTACTCTACTCTATACAAAATGTCGGTTATGTAACCCCACGGGAATTTCACTTTTTCATTTGCTATGTACGGTTGTGTAACCAACACGGCGGTTGCATAACTTCCGCTCTACATAGAACAACGGTTGTCCAATCACCGCGGTGGTTCTGTCCACAAAATTTGGGTCATACCATAAGGGCCCAAAAACTCAAAGAAGGTAAAAATACATCACTTAAGATAAAACCAAAGGCACACCCCACGTGGCACCCCCTTATGATCATTTGTACTACAAAATTATTAGAAATTACCCCCCCCCATGGCTAGTTTTTATCATTTCCTAAATTTTAGGGTAAAAATAAACAAATGCAAATAATTGACCTAATTAGGCCCGTTGCTCCTCCCATTTGGTTGGGGTGACATCACATCGGAATGCTCTTCATTTTGACTATACTCTCTTGCAAAACCATCATAGGTAATCCAGAGCTCAAATTTCACTAAGTGGGTAAGTGCAAATGATTTTCTATAAATAGTAATATATATATATATATATATATATATATAGCATGTTTCTAATATTGTTTTGAGTGTGTGTGTTTTCAACGCGGGGAGCGCCGACACAAGTATATTTCTCCTCCCCATGGATATGGTAATTCCTATTGTTGTTTTAATTTAGTATATTTTGTCAATTATATCTTTACCTGCACTTGATTCTCGTTTTCTCTCGCGGGGTGGAAAGCTTGGATTGGCGTAACTTCAACACACAAGTGTGTAAGATATAATTTCTAACTTTCCCATTTGGGAGTGCCATACTTGGACTTCACGTTTTATGCCTCTTCATGGCTAAAATGATTCTTCAAGGGGGCAATATGTATGCACCCAAAATTACATGGTTCTATATTGTTGGAATGGTGAAAATCCCCGATGATGATAATTTCATTTCCAAATTAAATGATGTATCCAAGTCCAATTTTCTCACTTACAACATGTTCTTTAGCTCAGTTTACCTCACTTATTTATTTCCTAGTTGTTCTTATTTTCCTAGTTACTTTTCGGCCTTTTTCCTTAGCATTTTGACCTTAAGTTATGAAACCACATTAGCGGTTGTGCAATCACCGATCTGTGCGAGACTAGTGGTTCCATGGCATTAACACAAGACTTTGAAAATGTGATCTAAATGCATGTTACTCCTTCCCAAATTGATTTCTCACATGTTTCTTGACCAAATAAATTGTCTTTGAGTTTGTTAGATGCATGTATACTTCTTCTTCTTCACTTATTATTATTAGTAAGTTAATTTCCCCTTCCCATGGTGATTTGGAACTTCTTAGTTCCCAAGTGTGTTGCACCATTTCCCTGCCAACTTTCTATAAAAACCAAGCTTTTTCCTAAAGCATTAGTTGGAGTATTTTGATTTAGAATTGCATTGTTATGTTGTCAGAATATTTCCAAGAAGCACACAAGCAAACACGAGCATTTTCCTTGTTACTCTCTTTCCTACATTGCTACTAGACTTCCTACAAACTAGCTAGCTCTAGCACTTCTACATCTTCTTCCTACATATCAACCAACACAACTCCTTAGATAGAATTGGGTATTTCATTAGAAAATAAGCTAAGGGTATCAAAAAAGCACAACCGACATTGGAAAATGTCTCAGTTCTACATTTCCAGGTTGGAGGTGTATTTGAATTCCTAGAATCTTTGTTTTAATTAATTATATTTCATTTCCTAGTTACATAAAATCTTGTTTTAAGGGAAGTAGAATTTATAGTTAGTTTTATTTCATGTAAGTAGCTTCCATTGAATATTTCTTCTCAGCTCATCCATGTGGATTTGTCTAGGAAGGATTCGGAGGAATTTCTTGTGCATGAAGTCTTTTACTTATTCATTGTCAAAACACATGTAGCTTTCTTTTATTCATTTAGTTAGATTGTGCCTGCATACAAGCAAGGCTTCTCTTGACAACTTCCTCCATGCCTATCCCTATGGATTTGCAAGGGAAGTGAGTTTGAAGAAGCTTTTGTGTCTGTGCATTTGTTTAAGTTTTTTCATATTTAAAAGCTTCTATAGAATTAAGTGTTTTACCTGGGAAGTCTCACGGAAGAAATTTCTTCTGAGAAGCTTTCTAATCTTCCCTGATTCTGAGGTAGAACCAGAGGAAATTAGATCCACAATTACAAATTAGGAAAATATTTTGTTTTAATTAGATTATATTTAATTCATTTTACAATAGGAAATAGCCACATCCGATTATTTCATTGTTTAGTTTATTTTATTTATAATAGAAGTAGCTCTTATTTAATTAGAAGCAATTTTATTGTTCTGTGTAGCTTTCATTTATTTAATTCCAAAAACTAGAAAATCCTCAAAAACATAGATTAGATTAATTAAATTTGTTTATTTGTCTTATTCCCTTTCATCTAAAAATATTTGAAAATACAAAAACAAGTAGATTAGATTTGGTTTCATTGTTTTAATCAATTAGTTTCATTCCTTAAATTAATTAGTTGCATGTAGATTTAATTAAATTAAAGGAGAGTAATCAAATTTGTTTGATTTAAATTTGTTTGCATTCTTTGGTTAATTTAGGAACATAGATTTAATTAGATGAGAATTAACACAAGCTCCCCATGTTACCTTAGAGGCTTAGGTTACCTGAACTTGACCTTAGTTTCTTTTGGTTTCTTTGCATGCTTTGTTTGTTTCCTTATATTCTTTGTTTGCATGTCCACATGACCATCCAAGGCCCTAAACAACCTAGACAAAGAGTGTGTGATCCAAGAATACCACAACCAAATACCATTACACAATTGACCAACATTGATCAGGACCTTAGGCAACTCATATTCCAAACCACCTTAGTCCCACCCGAGATCGTCATAGTTGATAGCCTTGAATGAAAAAATGGATAACGCTAACGAGTTTTGGCATAATCAACTTGGTAGAGACTATACTTGTCCTCACCTTATCATCTGTCATACATTCATGACCCTCTTTAGAGAGGAATTCATAGACGATGAAGGATATTTTCCACGAGTTCCACAACCAAGTCGTTTCTTTTTTGGTTTCAATGACATTGACACCAAATTATGTACCGCAATCATACTTGACTGTACCATTACCCCAGAACAAGTAAGAGAGGATTTCATTGCTCTCAACAAGAAGATTCCCATTATGCTAGTTGAGAATATTATATTACCTTGATCTCTTCCACCTATTCCATCTGTATTACTATTTATTCATTATATAGCCATCTATTCATTTCATTGCGGCTTTCCTGACACAACCTCGGGAGGTCATGTGTGCCTTGAGTCATGTGTTAATTATTAGGCGTAATGAAACTACCACAAAAAGTGGAGATCAAAGATAGATAGTCTCGTAATTCATCACCATTCCATATGAGCTAAGGTTTGGCTTGTTCCCAAGTCCTCCATATACTTTTAATGAAAAAGGTATCGTGATTTTACCTAGGACTGGAGAAATTAAAATGTTTGAAAAACCTAATTATATCCATATTGAGTAGACGTACGGAGCTCCTTCAGTTATTCCATGATACGATGAAGAAATTTCCAAGCTACCTGGCCTTCGATGGATGAATAATCCATTTAGAACACATGGCATACCCTCATCAAAGAATGTCGATAAGGCCCAATCCTCCATAGTCTTTGGGTAGACAATAATATTCCCATACAATTCTATGAAAAAAATTTCTGTAGAGGGATTAACCCAAAGAAATTATTTGAGAAGTTTTTCAATTTTGTGAATGCACTTCTTTAAAGGCACCCAACAAGAGGAGTAATACACACCGGTGACTTCCAAAACTTAAGAGAAAATTTGGAATTTTTTCAGCCTAGGAAATAGGCTTGGTGATCCATTATTCCAATTTCGATAACCCATTAAATAACATACTACTATAATTCATAAGGTGAGGCTTGGAAAACAAAAAAATACCCATGAATTTAAACATTTCTCCATGTTCGATCCATTTCAATCATATTACCCTAACAATGTTGGCATTGGAAGAAAAGACTACTTATAACATTGATTTTTGTGCCAATGGATAAAATATCCAATGACAAGGTAAAAAACATCTAAGAAATACATAACATGAGCAATATTGACTCCTCTATCGAGTGAGAAATGAATCACCAAAAAATACCCATTAAGGAGTTATCACCATCGTTGGTGGGTAGAGAAATTCCCAAACAAGTCCCCACATTTGAGCTGAGCCAACAAATAGCCAAAACATTATGTCACCGAGACGTAAAGGGCCAAAGCGAGAGGGTAGCCTTGCATTATGGACCTAAACAAGATAGAGGATTTCAATCTCCTGCCATTGATAGTGAGGTGAGATGAAGCATATGAAAATAGCATTCGAACTTCCTAAATGAATTTAGGGTTGAAGCCTAACGCTCTAAGCATGGTTAAAATGAATGGCCATTCAATCCAGGTCATATGCCTTTTCAAAGTCAATTTTAATGAACATGGCTTGTTGATTGGGTCTACGATTCCATTCCATACCTTCCCAAAAAAAATGATGTTGTCAAGAATATAGTTCCCTTTGATGAAACAGGTCTTCTCATGTCTGATAATGGTAGCGAGCAAATGATGAAGCCAAAGAGCTAGGGATCTATCCATTATCTTGTGACACATATTAATCAAGGTAATATGCATCCAATTTTAAATCTTCTCGAGGTATCTCTGTTTAGGGATAAACTTAAGATTCCCCTTATTGATATTGGGGTCAAGCATTTAGGCCCAAAATCCTTTAGATAAACTTGATGAAGATCTAGGCCAAAAATATCCCACGAGGATTTGTAAAATTCATTGGGAAAACCATCACACCGGAGATTTTTCATTGACCATTTGCATGACAACCTCTTGCAAATCCTCAATGGACAGACGATTTTCATAGGATATTCTTTGTGTTAATGAGACTTTGCATGGCACAACGGTCAAGCATTGCTTTAGGGCATCATTTTGCTTAAGTGAAGAAGCTTGAGCTTTAAAAACTTATCTGTAATGTCTGGAAAAGGCTTGGATCATCTCTTGGGTAACAGTGAGCTGAAATCCATTTTATTGAATGGAATTAATTTTCTAAAAGGAGTGTTTAGCATTAATCATTTGAAAATATTCCTTTGATAATTGATCCCGAACTTTGAGATAATACAAGTAGGTGTGAATTTACATGCCTAAGGAATTGTAGTTATTTCCAATTTGGATTGTGTTCATGAGCTCGACGACCTGCAACTATAGGGGTTCTGAGAAGGGGTTATTTTTGAGCACCACTATACGCCTGAAAATTGACACGTGATTCCATATGCACGTAACCTCCCAAGGTCATATTGGGACTATTGGAATGTGATGGATGGGATAGTAATGTAGTAAATGGATAGAGTATATATGGGATAGATGGGAATGGCAACAAGAAGTCAAGGCAACCTAATGTTCTCAACTGAAAAAATTGGAATTGATTCATTGAGGGAAATGAATTCTTTTCTAACTTGTTTAGGGGTGATGCTACGATCAAGAATGATCGCAGTGTGTAATTCTGTGTCAATATTTGTAGATCCAAAGAAGACTCTAATTATTTGTGGAACATGAGGAAATTTCCATTGTCATTTGCGAATTCCTCTCAAGAGGGTCATGAAGATATGACGAAAGATGGGATTAGGAAAAAATCAAGGATTTCAAGGTCTAAGTTAGTCTACCTGATCAGCCCAATATTCCTCGGCAATATCTTATTCCTTGTTTAAGGAAATGAGTTGGCCAATGATTATAGGAGGAATACGGGCTTGGCTCTAAAAACTAATTGGCGTAAGCCTTGGTCAATATTAGTTTGGTCTTGCTCAATGTTTGGTTGTCTAATAAACAGGTCAAACATTTGAATGAGTTGTTATGGTGGGCATGGAATGGTCATGTGGGCACTAAAATAAGAGAAATGGAAATAAACAAGCAAGCTGAAATCCAAAGGGACTAAGAGCTAAGATCTGGTAGCCTAGGCCACTAAGGAAGTAGAAGTTGTGTTCTTTCCAATATAAATTACTTTAATTCCTACCTTTAAATAAATGAAACTAATAAACTCAGATTAAATAAAAGAAAGTTGATTTCCCCTTTTAATTAACTAAGTTTTATTTGCAAGCATCTACTCAAAGTTAATAAAACAAACTAATCTAACTATTTTTGGTATTTTCAATGAAGCTTTGAAATAAATAAACAAATGAATATACTTTAACTTCTAATCTATTTTTTTGTTCTTTTCTAGTTATTGGAAATTAAATAAAATAAATCTACAAACAAAGAAACTAATTAAAATAAAATAAATATACTTCTATACTAAAATGAAATAAACAGGGAATAGCCAGATGTAGTTATTCCTCTATTGCAGGATGTGAGGCTAATCTAATTTAAACAAATATGTTTTCTAATTTGTAATTTTGGATTTCTAACTTCTTCTAATTGCTTCACCTCATAATCACGGGAAGAAATAAGGCTTCTCAAAATAAATTTCCCCTTCCCCTAAGACTTCCCTAGTAAAACAAATGAAATACATCGAAAAACTAATAACGAAGAATTAAAATAACAAATGCAGACATAGAAGCTTCCTCAAGATTCTTTCCCTTGCAGATCCATAGGGATAAGCATGGAGGAATATTTCAATGGAAGTTTGTTTGTATGCATACAATGAAGAAATGAAAATGTATGGGTATTCTAAAATAAATAAATAAATAATTTATTACACAGAACCTTCCTCCAAATTATTTCCTAGGCAAATCCATAGGGATAAGCCGAGAAGAAGATATCAACGGAAAGCTTCTTACAACAAAGAAATTGTGAATTCTACTTTCTTAATACAAATGTATCTAACTACAATATTCTAAAAATGAAAGCATTGGAAGAATTATAAATGCACCCTGACCTACATATGTATAAGTGTGAAAATCTCCAAGTGTAGTGATGATTTATTTCATCTCCTCGGCCTCCTTTCTAGAGATGAGAATCAATTGATCCAAATAGCAGAGTTGGATGGTTGTAGAAGAAATTACAAAGATGTTGGAGTAGACTAGTTGCGGGCTATCTAGTCACAAATATAGGTAGGATGTTTGAAGCACAATGGACTAAGAGGGGGTAAATTAGTCCTTATAAAATTATTCAATTTCAGATGGCTTACTTAGATCACAAACCACTTATCCAATTATTAATGTATGCACAATATCAAAAACCAAATATAAATTCAGCCATGAAAAAGGAAATCAATACCATAACATAATATATAAGTGGGAAACCATTATGGGTAAGAAAACCCACTGAAACACAATATTTATATTGATATTTTTCAAATTTAGTGAGGCACCAACCCCACAAGGAGCGTCAACCCCTATTTTAATAGAGCTACAACCCTACAATGAGCACCAACCCCTAGTTTTATGAAGCCTCAACTCCACAAGGAGGATACAACCCCAAGATGATCAAGCACCCACTCAACCACCTTATGATGAATATATATGATGTATCGCTACTGCCACAATTGATAGAGATCAAAAATTCAGCTCACACACCTTCAAACCCTTGTTCAAACCTTATGTCTTCAAACTTGCATACTTCTTCACTTTCTTCACTCTTCAAAGCATCAAACCATTGCACACACACTTGATATAATTATTCAACATGTCACACACTTTATCAAATCTAAAAACATTCCTTTGAACCTACAAAACTCTCACACCTAGGTCACATTTTTTGCACACACTCAACTAGTTCAACTTTGCACCCAAAACATCACTTTTATAACATCTCCTTGATTCAAATTCAAAAGAGGTCAGTTTACCTCCTTTATTTCAACCACATAATATTATAAAAATCCCATATTAATCACCACAATAGTCAAATATGACCCAAGTAGGTCGGCCTAGCCAAAAACCACTCAAAGCATGCACTAAAAAACCTCAAAACCCTACCATTGGAATGAAAAAAATCCTCTAACACCAAAACTATTTTTTATTCAAGCTCTAAAAATAACCAAACATGTGTAATATGACATTTAAACATCATCCATGGTCAAAATTTACATGAACCAATCAAATTATTTCATTTAATGGGCCCAGTGGCTCATTTCCTTCTTAAAACAGTTGTTTCCAACAACCTGAATCTACCTTTGGGTCTCAAGACCCCTCAAGATGAAATCAACCATGGCATGTGACCACTAAATGTAAATACTAGAACCTGTAGAACACTCTTGAGAAAGATAGACATCATTAAACAATCATATGTTTAAATTGTAGCTACTTTTGTCTTCACCAAATCAAGCTACCCAAAAATAGTTTTACAAATGCAACCGCTTTACACCCTTTCGACACCTTCAAGATCTAAAAATGGATTTAATAGATTCCAAATTCATCCCTCTTTATTTTCCGGTTGATAGCAAGCATCACCCAATCCATTTCGTGTACTAACCAACTCAATCTTCGAAAAATTAGTGTTTTCCTAAAGAGTAAGAAACCTTCTTGCTCACAAACTGACCTGGAAACCTCATCAAATCAACTCATCATGACACCAAACTTATACCATTGGAAATATCTCTAAATTATCTTTCCATAACATATTTTAACTCCTAACTTGTTGGTGAGAAAAAATTTCAGGTGGACAAATTTGTGGGTTTCTTTGTCAATGCTCGGGAATATAAGTCCCTCTACTTTCAGACGGTGCATATTCGTGTTCATATATGCATTGTGAAAATGATTTTTTGGTGACCTTTCAGCTGGGGATCCAACATGGGCACTCCACCGACCCGCGAAAAGCTAGAAATTTCTTGCTAGAGAATACTTTGAGTAGAGCGCGGGAAAGGGAGTGAGAAAAAGAGAAAGGGGAACTAATGTTATGGGTAGAATATCATATTCCTACACACACTAGTTAGAAATTCCAACACACACATTTATGGGAAGAAAACAACAAAGCTTTGATGTTATTGGCTAGAGGAAACCATACATAGAAATATGCACACATTCATATGCCTTGGAAAATTGAAACTTCTTCCTTTATTAGCATCTCAACAAAGTTGTACATAACATGAGAATGGATGAAAAATGAAGGGGAGAAGTGGAAGAATTGGATAACTCTTTGCTCTTTCACAAGAAAATTCTCTCTCTCATAAACTCATAAATTTGAAACTAGTACCTTGGAAATGAGAAGCCTTTACATTTTATAAGAAGAGAGGTGACTCTTCATCTACCCCCCAATGACTTTTCATATGTCTTCGCATAACTTAAAACTTTTCAACTTCCTAGGAAAACATTAAGTCCCTTTTTATAACATAAAGGTGACTTTTACATTAAAAACATAAAGTTACTTTTTAATTACATTAAAGACATATGAAAAATTACATCCCCAATAAAGAATTAGAACATTTAAGAGAGAGAAAGTTGGGGGAGGTGAGAGAGAGAGAGAGAGAGAGAGATGGAGAAGAAGAAAGAGGAAGAATCATGCTGAAGAAGAAGAATTTGTTCTTGTTGACTTGAACTCATTGCTCGATTGATATCCATCCTATTTTTCTAGAAAGATCTCAAATCCGTTGAATTTTTATTGAATTGACTCGTGGCGAGATGTCACCTTATCGGCATGAGGGATACACATGTAGCTCGGAGTTTCCATCCAACCATCTAGAACAGTGTTGATGTCTCGCACTTTTTAAACCAAGATGGATGCTTCTCTGCAACATTGTCATACTAATATGTTAATTTGAACATCCTGGTGGAACACACCATGAATAGTCTAACGACGGTAATTGCAAACTCCACCTCACACGAGAAAAATTGAAAGATGAAATGAGTGTCGAAAGAAAATCTTTGAGATCCATGTGAGTGACATCACCGTCACCACACCTCAACATACTCGGATGAGAAAGATTGCCTTTGGATTTAACCCTGTGAATTTGAACTTCATTTTTCATTTACACTTAATATGTTTAGAAAAAAGACATCTTACTATTTTTAGTAAGTGTCATAATTTGCCTCTTTGGACTCCACTGATGATATTAACTTGAATGGTTTCCCCTCTATTCACTCCTTCTATGAAAACTACTTTTTGGAATGACTTACTATTAATAGTAAGTCCTATAAGACAACTTACTATTTTTAGTAAGTAGTGATTTTTGCCCAAATTGACTACACCAATGAGATTTGCTTGTATTACTGCCCTTGTGCACACTATTCTTTCCCTGACTTCTCTTTTTGGGATGACTTACTAAAAATGAAAAACACCCATATGGGAGACTTAATATTTTTAGTAAGTGATGATTTTTGTTGCTTTTCTGAACTGACCAATCAATTTGACCTCGTTTTCCTCCTTAGTGTTCATTGTCTTTGTCACAACTTCTTCTATGATAACTTACCCAAAATAGCAGTCACCTATGTAGGAAGGCTTACTATTTTTGGAAATTGGGTCTCTGGTGCTCGGTTCACGACAAAATAAACATTTTCAATATGGATTTTTCCCAATAGTGCTCCTCTGGAATTTCAACTTGATCCGATGCTGGAAACGAGAGATTTTAAAATTTAAATTTTTATGTCGGGTAAATGGGGGTTTGCTCGCCGTAAAAAATTTGGGCTGTGTATGGAAAAACTTTCTCTGGGATCCTTTTAGTGCCTAGAAAACTAAATGTCTCCAAAAAATGACATCTCAATCCGTTTGATATTTGGTGAGAGATGAGCACATTTGTCTCCCAAAACTTCAAGGTTTTCAGCAAAATTATTTGTTTCTTCTTCATTCGAATTCGTTCTTTTTGTGTTTTCTTGTTTTTGGATCTTGGTAGTATTCATGAAATTGTTTGAGAACAAAAATGGTGATTAAAATCTTTGGATAAATTTGACCATCATTCTGGTAGCATCCGGAGGTGTGGGGGACGAGAAATGGAAAAAATGGCTGAGTGTTTGATATTTATAGGATTCAAATGGAAGGAGGAAGGGTGGGGTGAATTTTTCTGCCCCTTATGTCCCTTTGCAAAGGTGTAAATGGGACATAAAAATGCACCTCATCCTATGCTTTCCATTTGTCATGTGTTTATTTGATGAGCAAATTAAAGAGGGGCTAAACTGGGGCACTTGGAGACTTGTTAACAGTCGCATGAGGAACCAGAAGACATGCTAGGGGTGGGGGACATTTTTATGTCACTCATCTCCCTTTGCAAAATGGACAAAGGTTACAATAAAATTTTCCTCATTCTGGGAAGGCCAAGTGGTGTGCATGCAAGGTTAGGTGAGTGTGTAGGTCAAACTGGTCAATGGGGGTTGGAAGGTGAGCACAAGGTCATATTGGTGACCTGGGGAATAAATGAGGATGGGGAGAATTTTTGTGCACCTTGTACCTTTGAAAAGGTGAAAAGGGGCAATGAAAATGCACCTTCACCATAGTTATCATGTGTCTAGTTGTAAAATTGACTAAGTGTTGGAAAGCGTACCTTGGGAACCAACTTGCGAAGATCATATCTAGAGCTCCGGATGAGTTTTCAGCACTTATTTATATGATTTTGCATGAAAAATATCATATGAGAATAATGGTGAGTGTATCAAGGATTTAATATGACTGAAACATCTCCAAATTTCCCCTTTATTCTTGTGATTGCTAGTTGTGCGTTGGAAGAATGAGCTGCCTAGAATAATGTATGGAGTTTTAAGAAGTCCCATCTTTTCCACCATGTAGAGAATTGAAAATTATTTCCATAGGTACTTTGTTTGGATTTAAAATCACTATGGAGCTCCCATAATCTCGCTTAGAATTTTAGGTCCTCTTTTGCGGTGCATGCTCCTTCAAGCCCAAAACCTATTTTCACTAAATTGGCTCCAAAACCTCTGAAATATTCCAAAATTAACTCCTTGATATTTTCAACACTTGAATACTCCTCTGTGATGAGTATTGGCCTTTTGATCAGCTTGGGGATGATGCACTAGGCTTAGCAAGGTTAATGATAGTCGTTCCCAAAATTGCTTAAATACTTTTCTCCGTAAGTTCCTTGAATTATTTTTGCTTCCTAAATCACCTAGGGGATACATGAAAATAACTTGGGGATCATTTGATTGACAGGATAGGACTAGTGTTGGGGATGGACCTGGGGGTGTCCTTGGAAGGTATGACTTTCAAATTTTTGACACTGTGGCATAGTTGTCTTGTTTTCTAGTGAATTTTCCCTTGCAAAAACACAGGACAACAGTTGTATCTAGCTTAGGGATGCGTTATGGATCGATCCAGTGAGAACATGACATGAGAAATCCTAGAATCTCAATTTACAATATGTTGACCAGTGCCTTATCCATTTGGCTTTACAACACACAACTTGCAAGAGATAGTAAGACAGGAAGGACACACACACACACACACATAACGATGAAAAGAAACACATGACACATGGAAAGGAAGGAATGCACATAACAAGAAAGGGAAACACACACCTTAAAATCACCTATGGTACAAGGCGGGGACAACCCGCTTTCACTAAAGTACTTTACTTTTCAAGAGTTACCCCGAAGAGGTAACACCGAATGATGATGTCCTGCGAAGCCATTCACTTGTTCTAGAAATCGGTCTCCTATCCTCGACTACTTATGAAAGCCATGTGATTTCACACTTGTATGTACACTTTGTAGGAGTGAGCCTACATGAGTTTCTCGATGCTCTGTCTTCGCCTAGAAATTACATTGCTTTCACACTCTTTGAAATCAGTCTCAGAGTGTCAGCTTCCTTCCATGTTCATCCACACTGTTGATCTTTCATTGAACATCTCATCATCATCCTAGGGCTGATTCTTGTTCAAGTTGTTTAAATATTTTTATCTCTTTTCATTCCAGCATTCACATTCCTAGACATCTTTTCTATAATAAGCATTGAATTCACCCTTTTGACTCATATCAATATGAGGTGTTTGAATGTCAAATGGAGGATCAAAAATGACCTCATATCCATCTTGTATAGCCATAACATGAGCTAAGAGGTTGAGACTTAACTTGGGATCTTCCGCGCTCTTTTCGCTTCTAAAATATCTTGTACCGAATCTTTCTTTGAAACTTCCAAAAGCTCATCTTTACCTTCATTTGGAGAATATTCATTCTGAAATTCAAGGAAATCATTGAGAAGTGTTGTCTCTTTATTTTTACCATCATAGCATTCTACCACTTATTTTTCAAGAGGAATCTCAAATTTGAGGGCTTCAAAATTCTGCTTCAACTTCTTCATAAGAGAAAGAGTCCTCTTCTTCAAATGGGAAACAAAATACCTCCCTTTCATCATCACATTCATCATTTATCGGCTCATGAGGGGCATCAGGTTCTTCACTTTTCTTCACTTCATCATGGATAACCTCTAAATCAGTTGAGGGATTAGGATTTAATTCATGTTTATCTTGTAACTCCATAACCTGCATCATGAGTTCGAGACTGAGCTCGGGGTCTTTTATTTCTTCTATAGCTGTTAGGATGTATTTGTACTAATTGTTCTTTCATACATTTTGAGGGCTCATGTCAAGTTTTCCTTTTATCCTTGTTGTCTATTTATGCACCCCTTACAAAATAGAGCAACTTGGTTTCCCACGGACTCAGATTAATTAGCCGCGGTAGTGTTTGAGAATGTCACGGATTGAAAGGTAATGTCGTGATGAAGGATTAAATATCATGGAGTGATGGCCAAGCATTGAAAAGCCCCGGAGGTTTAAAACCGTAGAACAAAGAAAATATAGAAGTCACGGGGTAAATAATAGCTGGTCTCGTGAAAGTCAACATGAGGTCATGCCATATAAATAAGCCGCGAGTAAGAAAAAAAAGGCATAAAAGCCACGGAATGAAAAATGCAATGTTGTGGCACAAAAGGAAAACCGTGGAATCCAAATCTGCATAGGACTAAAACAAGAAAACCACATACTAAAGGAGAATAATAGTTTTTACCGATTACTAAATGAACATTAATCTAATTTGATCATTGCAAATCTAATATTATTTGGAGGAATCTTAGCTTTCTACATAAGAAGGGAATCAAATTTCCTAGAATAAATGTTGGTAGGTGGCAGAAGTGAAGAACAAATCTCCAACACACAAAGAGGTTGTTTCAGATGACTCAACCACTAGAATTAAATATAGTATGGGTGTTGTTCCTTCTTCAACAAGAAAAGTGGCATGGGGAGGCAGATTTTGTAGAAATAATCAAATCTTTTCAAAGAATTGAATGGAAGTGGTCGGTTGGTGTAATAGGGAATTTGAATTTCCCTCTCTTCTTTCCTTCTTTCTCTTCTTCAAATTTCTATATATTGTAAAGTGATGCCCAATTTTAATGTTGGATACTTTGGGAATGCAAGGGCATCATTCTATGTTACACAAGTGTTCTAAGAGTCACATGCCTTTGGCTATGTCTCTATAAATGTTTTGCATCTTCCTCCTGTATCGTGATGATCTGTGCATGATCTTTCAATAATAAAATATTTGGTTTTGTGGCTTGTTTCTACCTTAGCTATTGTTTTATTGCACTCTCTTGCCTCTCATTCATTTGTAGGTGTGTTGTATGCATTGTTTCATAGATCTGTGTCTATTGTGTATCATGAAGGTGGAACTCGAGACGCGGTTTTGATTTGTGGCTTTTGTTTTGGCCCTCCTCATCATTTTCTCTTCCATCTTCTCTCTTTCCTGAGTATTCATCCCCTTTCTTTTGGTGTTATCACCTCTTTTAGTTTAGGTTTATGTTTTATGCATCTCCTTCTCACCCTGGTCCCTTGGAAAGTTAGAATAGAGCTAGATAGTTGCATTTCAATTCTTAGGAGTAGTTTAGCATTAGGAGTAAGTAGAGGAAGTCGGCCTTCTCGGAGGTTTGTCTCAATTTAAGTCCCACAACTTGGAGATAGTCCCATGTTGTCTCAAATCTCGAATTATATATGATTCGGGCATGGGTGCACATTTGAGCCCCAACAATCCTCATGGATGACATGATCGAGAGTATCTTCATCTCCAGATGGGAATAATAAAATCTCCTCATTGTGGGTTAGCACGTAGGTTGATTTTTTCCATTTGTGATTCACTAAGAACTTCATCTTCTTCACACCTTGCATCATCTAAAAAAATTAGGGCTACTATCTTACAAACTCAATTTTTTTCAATATCTCTTTAAGATCAAAACTTCCTCAAGAAGAAATTTTTGGTCTTATCAAAATGGGAATCTCATCTTCCTCCTCGGTTATCACAAAGTGATTCATCTACTTGCTATCTTGATATAAGATGTTGGCTCTCTGGGTTTCCTACTTTTTATACCATATACTTCATTTTATTTTCTAGAAGCAATCTTTCCATGTATCCTTTCACTATAATGGTTGCAGAAGACCAATTCATCTAGATTTTACCTCCCAACTATTGACAGATGCTTCTACTTAGTAACATTCTAAATGAAGCCGGAATGTCTACTACCAAGATCATCATTGAAACTTTTTTGTCTGGAAATTTGGAGAGAGGCACTTGTGCATGTTTGATCTTCCCTACAAGTGGGACCTCCTTTAACTCCATGGAGTAACAAGATCCACCGGGTGGAGTCATGGTGATTTTGAGATATTTGGTGACCTTTACAGGCATTATATTGTTAGAGGTGCTAGAATCTATGATGTAATTGTTCAATACATATTCTCCAACAAGAAGGGAGATGTAGAAAGGATCAACCTTATCAGTCTTAGATGCACTCAAAGTAAGCATATTATGTGATGGAGGTGTAGGTGGGTTTGGTAGTATTCTTTTAGGACTAGGAGTTACAACATTGGGTGTTAAATTACCATTCAAGATATATCGGATGAATCTTTCAAACTACTCAGGATGAGTCCGCATATATTTGGTTTGAAATCTACACTTTGGTTCTATTCACATGTTTTAGAAATTTCAAAGGAGAAGATGTAGACAAGGGGAATGAAGGGACTAATTTTTGAGTTAGGACGGGATTTGAAGCAAGGGTTGATGTTTGGGGACCGGAGGGTGTTTTGAAAGGTAAACTAGGAACTTTAAGTATCATATTTTACAGGAGTAGATTTTGATTTAGAACTGGAAGAAGCATTGAAAGACTTACTTGGAATTGCGGGTGACCTCCAACTTGCCACAAGATCAAGTTTCTCCAATGTGGTCTTCATGCAAGGTGGGAGTGGATATCCTCAAATGATTATTTTATTTTGTGGAGTCACCACAGGAGGATCTTCAGTCTTCTTTTTCTTTGTAATAGTGGAGGGAAATGTTCCCTTTTGAGACTGGGAGCGAGTAAACACAACACATGAGAAACTTGGTGCCTCTTCACCATCATCATCTTCACTCCCTAAGTGATATTCAATGAGGTCATTTTGAGTGTCACCACCCACTTCTTCTATCTCTAGGAAATTATCACCTTCACTTTCTTGTTCAAGATCCTCCTAAATCTACTTGATTTCTATAACGGGCATTGTGATGAGGCTTCTAAGGTAAGCCTTCGAGGTGTTCCTGTAATTTGATTTTTGTTTCTTTGAGAAGATGCATTTCAAAACTTTCCCTCTTTAATGAAGACATTTAATTTGTCATTTTTTGTAAAAAAGGATCGGTTCTCTTGTCTCCAAGACGTTGGGCCTTGCCCTTTAAGTGATTCTTGATCTTTCTTGATAAGATGAGATCATCATCAATTTCAACAACCATTATTTGTAATTCTATTAGATTCCTTGGTCAAAACCTTTGTAGAAAGAATCTTACCTCCGATTAATGAGCATTAATGAAGAATCTTTTGACATTATTTTCAGATGGTGAATCCTCTTCTAGTATCCTGCAAAGTAACTAGTCGAAATGAGCCACGAAGTCTCTCATGGTTTCATTTGATCCTTTTCTTATTTTTTTCCAATTGGACCAGAAGTCACGAAAATCTTTGGTTGATTTGAATCTTTCCTCAAACTTGGAATTGATATCATTCCAACGAGTGATTGATCTAGTGGGAAAGAGGTAGAACCATTCTATTTCTTTTTCTTGGAGAGATTCCATGAATAATATTATGGTAATGTCTTCATGTTTGACTCCAAGAATCTTGCATGATGTGGTGAAGGTGGTGATGTGTTCTTTAGGAATTTGTGTGTTGTCACCTTTAAACTTTGGGAAGTTCTTGCGGGAATATGTTGGTAGATTGTGGAGAGGGGGTTCAAGAGTAAGCAGGCCTGTATTTCATCCCCATGGAACAATGGGTTAATATTTTCTTCTTCATCTGCCATTTTTGTTTTGTTTTTCTGGTTTGGCTCTTGCATCTACAAATTCTTCATCAAATTCTTCTTTTGGTTCTCGTTCTTCTTCACTCAGGAACTCAATGCTCAACGGTGGTTGAAAGATGGGAGAATTTGCAAGGGTGTATCAACGGGAGTTTGGATGGCATTACTGGGTGGACTACTTAAAGACCCATGGGGATGAAGCTTAAGAGAATAAATATGGATTATCTCTGATTCATTCTTGCTAGTTTTGTAAAGCCTCAAAAGTGGGGTCGACAACTCCTCTCGATCTACTCAAATTGGTATATCTTCCTTCAGCTAGCTTTTAGATAATATCATGGTGAGAATACAAAAATACATTGTGGGATACAAACGGTCACTTACTGGGACTGACAAAGTGTGTCTTTTAGAAATGGATTTCAATAAGCTCTTCTTCTTTTTATTTTTTTCAATTATTTGAATTTTTTTAAAATTTTGGAATTATTTACTTTTTTAGATTTTGGACATTGTGGTCATATTTTGGGTGCAAATTGTTGCCAAGTCTGCCCTACAGTGGGTGCTAAAAATTGTTGGCAAGAAAATTTGTGGGTGGACAAATCTATGGGTTTCTTGCCAACGCTTTGGGAATATAAGTCCCTCTACTTGTACGGTGTAGATATGTGTTCATATGTGTGTTGTGAAAGTGTTTTTTCTAGTGGCATTTTGGTTAGGGATCCGACACTGAGCACTCCATCGACCTGCTGATAAAGCTAGCAATTGCTTGCTAGAGAATACTTTTTCAGAGAGTGGGAAAGGGAGTGAGAAAAAGAGAGGGGAACTAATGTTGTGAGTAGAATATCATATTCCTACACACACTAGTTAGAAATTCAACACACACATTTATGGGAAGAAAAAAACAAAGATTTATGCTACTGGCTAGAGGAAACCATACATACAAAGATGCACACATTCATATGCCTTGGAAAACTGAAACTTCTTCCTTTATTAACATCTCAATAAATTTGTGCATATCATGAGAATGGATGAAAAATAAAGGGGAGAAGTGGAAGAATTAGCTAACTCTTTGTTATTTCACAAGAAAATGCTCTCTCTCATGAACTCACAAATTTACAACAACATCCATTGGAAATGAGAGACATTTACATTTTAAAAAAGAAGAGAAGTGACTCTTTATCTACCCGCTAATGACTCTTCATATGTCTTCGCATAAATTAAAACTTTTCAATTTCCTAGGAAAACATTAAGTCCCTTTGTATAACATAAAGGTGACTTTTACATTAAAAACATAAAGTTGTTTTTAAGTACATCAAAGACATATAAAAAGTACATCCCCAATAAAGAATTAGAACATTGAAGAGATAAATTTGGGGAGGTGAGAGAGAGAGAGAGAGAGAGAGAGAAGAATAAAGAGGAAGAATCATGATGATGAAGAAGAAGCTGTTGCTTTTGACTTGATCTTGGCTTGGTGATATCGATCTCGTCATCATGTGTGGTGGAAAGATTTCAAATCCCTTGAATTATTTTTTACATTGAATCATGGAAGATGTCACCCTGTCAATGTGAGGGATACACATGTAGATTAGAGTTTCCACCCAACCATCTGAAACATTTTTATGTCTCTACACTTTTCAAACCAAGATGGATGTTTCTTTGCAACACTTGTCATATTGCTATGTTGATTTGAACATCCTGATGGAACACACCATGAATAGTTTGACGAGATTAATCATAAACTCCACCTCACATAGAAAAATTGAAACATGAAATGAGTGTTGAAAGACACTACTGAGATCCATGTGAGTGACATCATCATCACCACACCTCAATATACTCGAATGAGAGAGATTGCACTGGTTTTACCCTTGTGAATTTGAACTTCATTTTCCTTGACGCTTACTATGTTTAGAAAAGGCAGCTTACTACTTTTAGTAAGTGTCATAATTTTCCTCTCTAGACTTGACTGATGATGTTGACCTGAATGGTTGCCCCTTTGTTCACTCCTTCCATGAAAACTACTTTTTGGAATGACTTACTATTAATAGTAAGTGCCTACAAGACAACTTACTATTTTTAGTAAGTAGTGATTTTTCCCAAATTGACTACACCAATGAGATTTTCTTGTATTACTACTCTTGTGCACATTGCTCTTTCCTTGATTGCTCTTTCTAGGATGACTTACTAAAAATGGTAAGCACCCATATGGGAGACTTACTATTTTTAGTAAGTGATGATTTTGCTACTTTTATGAACCAACCAATCAATCTGACCGTGTTTTCCTCCTTAGTTTTCATTGTCTTCGTCAGTAACTTATTCTATGACAAATTACCCAAAATAGCAGCCACCCGTATAGGAAGGATTAATATTTTTGGAAATTGGGTCTCGGTGCTCGGTTCACGATGAAGCGAATGTTTTCGATATGTTTTTTTCCCAATAGTGTTCTTATGGAATTTTAGCTTGATCCGATGCCAAAAACAAGAGATTTTAAAATTTAAATTTTTTTGGTGGGGAAACTGGGGTCTACTCACCTTAAAAAATTTGGGTTGTGTATGGAAAAAATCTCTCTGGGATCCTTTTGATTCCTAGAAAACTAAATGTCTACAAAAATGGCATCTTGATCCGTTTGGTATTTTGTGAGATATGATCGGATTTGTCTCCACATACTTTGAGGTTTTCAAGCAAAAATCTTTGTTTCTTCTTTGTTTAAATCCATTATTTTTGTGTTTTTCTTGTTTTTAGATCTTGACAACATTCCAGAACATCCTGGAGGTGTCGAGGGAAGAGAAATGGCAAAAATGGCAAGTGTTTGATATTTATAGGCTTTAAATGGAAGGATGAAGGGTGGGGTTCATTTTTATGCCCCTCATGTCCCTTTGCAATGGTGAAAAGGGGACATGAAAATGTGCCTCATCCTATGTTTTCCACTTATAATGTGTTTATTCGATGAGCAAATTGAAGAGGGGACTAAACTGGAGCACCTTGGGGCTCATAATCTGGCCGCACGAGGAACCGGAAGGCATGCTTAGGGGTGGGGTGCATTTTTATGTCCCTCATGTTCCTTTTAAAAAGGGAAAAAGAGTGCAAGAAAAATTTCCTTATTCTAGGAAGGCCAAGTGGCATGCATGCAAGGTTAGGTGAGTGTGTAGGTCAAGCTGGTCAACGAGGGCTGGAAGGTGAGCACAAGGTCATATTGGTGACCTAAGGACTAAATGAGGATGGGGTGAAATTTTGTGCACCTTATTTCCATTTTAAAAGGTATAAATGGGACATGAAAATGCACCTTCACCTCAAGCGCCACGTATCCAATAACAAAATTGACTAAGTGTTGGAAAGTGCACCTTGGGAACCAACTTGCAAAGATCATATCTAGAGCTCTGGGTGAGTTTTCAAGCACTTATTTATATTATTTTGCATGAAAAACATCATATGAGAAGAATGGTGAGGGTATAAAGGCTTGAATCTTACTGAAACACCTCCAAATTTCCCATTTTTCTTGGGACCGCTAGTTGTGCACCGAAAGAATGAGCTACCTAGAATAGTGTATGGAGTTTCAAGAAGTCTCATATTTTCCACCATGTAAAGAATTGAAAATTATTTCCATAGGTAATTTTTGGATTTAAAATCACTATGGAGATCCCAAAATATCACTTGGAGGTTTAGGTCCTCTTTTGCGGTGCATGCTCCTTTAGGCCCAAAACTTGTTTTCGCTGAATTACCTCCAAAACCTTCAAAACTTCCCAAAATCTTCCAAAATCAACTCCTTGATGTTTTTAGCACTTGAATACTCCTTTGTGATGATTCTTGGCCTTTTGATCTACTCCAGGGATGATGCACTAGGCTTAAAAAATCTTATGATACCCCTTCCCAAAATTGCTTAAATGCTTTTCTCCAAGAGTTCCTTGAATGATTTTTGCTTCTTAAATCACCTAGGGGGATATATGACAATCACTTGGGGATCATTTAACGACATGATAGGATTGGTGTTGGGGATGGAAATACCCAAGGGTGTCTTGGGAAGGTATGAATTTCAAATTTTTGACACTGTGGTATAGTTGTCATGTTTTCTAGTGAATATTTCCCTTGCCAAAACTCAAGACAACATAACTCTAAGTGGAAGGCCTTTAACCAAGCTGATCTCTGCAAAATACCCTTTGACTAGTCAACATAAATCAAGCATACTTGACCATTTAAATGCATCACCATGACCTAAAAACATCATGTACATCAATAAAAACTCATATACATCACATAATGATCATTTAGTTTACAACTCCTTTTGACAATCTTGTCCCAAACTGAACTTCTTCAGGAAGTGGCTTGTTTGAGTGGGGTCCACTCATCACCGTAAGCTCAACCATACCTTTATGGAAACTTGAAGGAGTCCTCTACATGTTCCAATCATCATCCATGCACTAGTAATCAATTCTAACCACTTAGAAGCATTTTCTCCCCTATCGCTTTTGAGCTAGGGTTTTGAACACATAAAGAATTGTTTACCTTCTTAACATTCATTCATTAAAATGTGAATATGAACTGACCTCAATTTTTTTGAAACCTTCTATAATAAATTTAGAAAAATCCCTGAAATCCACAAGGTCCCATGCAAATCACACAATTTAGGGTGAGCACAAGAAGATCTAATTCACGTTCGAAATGACCTTGTTCTTGATCATGTTTCATCAAAACTAACATAACATGAAAAATAATCATCATGGAAACATGAAATTTTTCTCATAACATAATGACACACCCTACATACATCTACAGTCATCACCATGTCACAAATTACACTACATCTCTCCAACCACTGAGACTTGCATAGCTAGCCCTTAGGGCTTTGGACTGTAAAGGCTAGGGTCAAATGAAATAACATTATAAATCATCTTATAAACACTCAAAAAGGTCCTAACATAACTATTAAATCATTAATAAACTACCTACATGCATCCATGAGCTCACATGGCTCCACAACTCATCCCCATGCCTTCTAACAACCATACATGGTTCAAATGAGCACTTGAAACTTGGTCACCATCTTTGCACTGCACCCTAAAAATCATGTGATTGCCCAAGCACTTTCAAAAATTCTCTATATCATACTCACATGATTATCAATCCACCAAAAATCGCATACCATCATGCACCAAAACCTAGGCTAGCTAGGTCACCCGAATAGGCTTGCAAGAATAAGCAATTCTCATTTAATCAACTCAAAAAACCAAGAACATACCTGAATCATCATGCTATCATCACTTTAAGAATAATTTGACTCCACTCCATCATCTACTTTTTCATTAATGGGATTTTACATCAATGACAACACCTGAACCACAACATGCCAACAATCTCCCCTTTTTCATTGATGGAAAACCACATGAACTTCTCCCCCTTTTTACATAAATGAAAAATGCATGCATATACGTGCATATTCCTCATCTTCCTCATATTCATAGGATCTTGTCTTGGTTAGAAACATCAACAAAATATCTCATTCTAGCTCAAAACTTGAAATCTCTTTCAAAAACTGATTTTTATCCATTTTCAAGTGTATAAACACTAACCTCCCCACAGGAATAGCATATACACCTCCTAATCATACCAATAATCCTAAAGAGAACATCATCATGCCTTTGCTTGAGCAAGAGCATCATCACTAGCCATAATTCAAGCATGCCAACCTTGTTATTTCACACAAGACTCTATTTTTACCTTCATTACAACCTCTAAGAGCTTTGTAGTAGAGTTATACCTGAAGCATAAATCTCAAGAACATGCCAACAATGATGTATGCGAGCTAAAAAATCCGTCTTACCTTTATTCAAGGGCCATTTCAACTTTTCAAGGCACAAATTTGGCTCTAAGTATTTCTCTTCTTAGCATTTCTCAACCATTGGGATTGATTTCCCTAAACAGACACCTCGAGCATTATAGGCCAACTTTGATGAGCTCAAGAACACCATATGTTGAGTTGTGAAGCTTAATTACTTCACATTAGCATGATTTACTAACTTGCTAGATTACACGATGGGCATCGATCGGGCATTGACCGACATCGGTCACACGGGGACCGATATCAATCAAGGCAAGGAGGATTTGGCATCGGTTAGGGTAACGATTAGGTGTCATTGCATGTGTATGAGTGTTTATATTTAACTCACGGGAATTAGATCTAATATTTTTGTACATTTTATATAATGGTTGTAAACACATAGCTGAGTTTCCCTACATTTGTATATGTATAAAGGCATGAGAATTAGGGTTAAAAGGTGGTGAATTGCATTTGTTGAATGTAAGTTTCCTTGGAGAGCAAGAAAGAGTAGCTGGTGAGGAGAAAGCATTGTACATCATGTGAGGTGTGGAAGATTATAGATCTTCATTTGTATTTCCTCTGTAAAGCACTAAATAATAAGATTGGTCGTTTCTTGGTGGACATAGCCCACACTGGGTGAACCACGTTATATCTGGTGTTATCTTTCTCTTGTTTATTTTGTCTTCTAGTTAAATTATGTGTTTATTATTTGTATGCTTTAATTGATTATAGATATGTACAACATTGGTTTATGGTTCAACCCCAACAACTCATATCAGAGCTTTGTTTGGAGGTTTTATGTGTTGACAGGATTTACTCTTAGAGGGTTTTTTTATTGAGTGGGAGCACAACAATGACAAAAGATAGCAAATATAGAGTAGAGAAATTTCACAATTGTAATTATCAATTATAGAAGATGCAGGTGAAGGATTATCTGTATCAAAGAGATTTATATTTACCATTGGATGAGAAGGCAAGGCCTGAAAAGATGACTGACAAAGAATGGAAGATTCTTGACAGAAAGGCTCTGGGATCTATAAGATTGAGCCTAACAACATTTGTAGCTTTGAATATAATAGAAGTAGCAACCACGGTAGATTTAATGAAAGATTTAGAAAACTTATATGAAAATCCAAGTACATCGAATAAATTTTATTTGATGAAGAAATTATTTAATTCTAAAATGCAAAAAGGTGGATCTATGTATAATCATTTGAGTGATTTTTGTTCTATTGTTAATCAATTAAAATCGGTTAATATTTTGTTTGATGATGAAGTGAAAGCACTTTTATTCTTATGCTCTTTGCCAGATAGTTGGGATAATTTGGTAATGGTTGTTAGTAATACAGTATTTGCTTCTAATATTTTAAAGTTTGATGATGTGGTTAGTATAATCCTGAATGAAGAAATACAGGGGAAAAGTATAGGGGGAATCATCATCGGGAATGATTTGAATGTGGAAAGAAGGGGAATATCTAAAGAGAGATCCAAGAGCAAGAAGAATGGTAGAACAAAGAATGGCAGATCCAGATCCAAAGTCGGAGAGATATAATTTGTTGGAATTGTGGAAAGAGAGGACATGCAAAGGAGTGTTAGTTCAAGGAAAACAAAGAGAATATACAAGACAAAGGTAAAGAAGAAAACATTGCAAGTGAGGTAATGCAAGATGTTCTTATTCTCTCCTTGGATAATAAAGTAGAATCATGGGTTTTAGATTCTGGAACTTCTTTCCATGCTACCCCTAATAAGGGTTATTTCAGAAATTATGTTCAAGGTAATTTTGGACATGTTTATTTAGGAGATGATGAACCATGCATGATTACTAGTAAAGGTGATGTTCATCTTAAATTGTAGAATGGAAATACATGGGTATTGAAAGATGTGAGGCATGTGCCAAGCCTCAAGAGAAATCTAATTTTTGTAGGGAAATTAGGAGAATCTAGATGCATGGTTACATTCACAGCCAATTCTTGGAAAGTTTCCAAGGGAGCCCTTGTTGTAGCAAGAGGCAAGAAGGTAGGAACATTGTATTTGTCTACTTGTATTATTGATTCCTTTTCTATGCTATCTACTTCATATTCATATGCAAGCATGTGGCATTATCGACTAGGCCATATGAGTGAAAAAGGAATGCATATCTTAAAGGCAAAGGGTAAGTTATCATATTTGAAACATGTAGATCTTGATTTCTATGAGCATTGTATATTTAGAAAGCAGAAGAAAGTGAGATTTCTTAAGGTTGGGGCAATAAAGAAGGAGCAAAAATTGGAGCTTGTACATTAAGATGTATGGGGACCAACTCAGGTTGTTTCTCTCGGAGGATCCCAATATTATGTGACTTTCATTGATGATGCTACAAGAAAGGTATGGGTTTATTGTATTAATCAGAAATCTGATGTTTTTGAGAATTTTAAAATATGGAAAACCCTTGTGGAAAATGAAACAAATTTAAAGTTAAAGTGTCTTAGATCCGACAATGGTGTTGAGTCTGCGCAGCAGCGGGGCTTTCAATGATTATTGTTTAGTAAATGGAATACACAGAGAAGGAACGGTTCATAGGACACTACAGGAGAATAATGTTGCAAAAAGAATGAAAAGGACAATCATGGAACATGCAAGAAGCATGAGGATACATGTTGGATTACCCTTGTAGTTTTGGGTAGAAGTAGTAGACATGGCGGTTTATTTAATTAATTATGGGCCTTCAAGTGCACTGGATGGTGGAATACTAGAAGAAGCATGGACTAGAAAAGAGGTAGATATTTCTTTTCTTAGAGTATTTGGTTTAAAATCTTTTGTTCATGTTAATAAGGAAAATAGGAATAAATTGGATGTTAAATCCAAAAGATGCACTTTCATTGGTTATGGTTCGGTGATTTTGGATTCCATTTTTGGGATTTAGAAGATACTAAGATTGTTAGGAGTTGTAACATTGATTGGAATGAAAAGAGAATGTATAGGGATCAGGTTTTGGTACCCAAGAATGAACTGGGTGAAGAGTTTGTTGAGAAAGATGCATTCTTGGATTTAAAATCAAAATCCACAGACACCGGCATCAATTAGGGTGACTGGTGTCAGTCAGAGTAGGAC
This sequence comes from Taxus wallichiana var. yunnanensis, assembly GCA_018340775.1. Lineage (NCBI taxonomy): Eukaryota > Viridiplantae > Streptophyta > Pinopsida > Cupressales > Taxaceae > Taxus > Taxus wallichiana. The sequence continues at coordinate 775,501,551 of CM031237.1, read as the reverse complement.
CAGCATCGATTGGGTGAACTAATGTCAGCTACAGAGGAACTAGTATCGGTTACAGGTGACCAGTGTTAGTCACTGTCATAGATTGACACGAATGTGCAACATGCACAGAATGAGCCCCAGGCACCCCAAATCTCAGTGAGAAGGTCACAAAGGGTAAGTAGACCTCCAGAAAGATTTAATCCTTCATTATCTTATTTATTATTGACTGATAATGGTGAACCCAAGTGTTTTAAAGAAGCAATGTAGAAGGATACCCATGCATAGTGGGAGCATGGCATGGATGAGGAGATGGACTCCTTGGAAAAGAATCAGACATGGGATTTAGTCAAGTTGCTAGCAGGTAAGAGGACATTGCAGAACAAGTGGGTTTACAAGATCAAGGAGGAAGAGGGTGGAAAGAAGAGATATAAATCAAGGCTTGTGGTAAAAGGATTTACACAGAAAGTAGGTATTGACTTTGGTGAAATATTTTCTCCTATTTTTAAAATGACTTCCATCTATATTGTTCTTAGTTTGGTTACAGTAGAAGATTTACATTTAGAACAGCTTGATGTTAAGATGGTTTTCCTTCATGGTGATTTGAAGGAAGAGATCTATATGAATCAATCACTTGGTTATGAAGTCAAGGGTAAGGATAAACTTGTGTGCAAGTTGAAAAAGAGCTTGTATGGGCTCAAGAAAGCTCCAAGGAAATGGTATATGAGGTTTGATAGTTTCATGCATGAGTATGGTTATATGAGATGTGAATCGACCATTTTTTTATTTCAAGAAGCTTGAAAATGGGAGTTATATTATTTTGTTACTATATGTGGATGATATGCTTATTGTAGGATCTAGTATGCAGGACATTGGTGAGCTTAAGGAAAAATTATCTCACACATTTGTAATGAAGGATTTGGGAGCTGCAAAGAAAATCCTTGGCATGTAAATTCACAAAGACATGAAGAACAAGAAGTTGTATTTGTCTCAAGAGGATTATATCAATAAGGTGTTGAAAATATTTAAAATGTGGGATGCAAAACCTATAAGTACAGCTATGGTTGGACATTTCAAATTGAGAAAAGATCAGTTTCCTACATCACATGAGGAGGTCAAGTACATAGCACGGGTTCCATATGCTTCAGAAGTTGGAAGTATTATATATGTTATGGTTTGTACCAAACCAAACATTGACATAGGAAGTGGGAGTTGTGAGAAGATTTATGGATAATCCAGGTAAAGAGCATTAGAAAGTAGTCCAATGGATTCTTAGGTATTTGAGAGGGACATCCAAAGCATGCAGTTATGTTATGGAGGGTCAGATACTTCTTTATGTGGCTATGTTGATTCAAATATGGCTGGAGATTTGGATGGTAGGAGAAGCACCACTAGATATGTATTCACAGTAGGTGGGATGAAAGTTAGCTAGATTTCTAGATTACAGAAGGTTGTGGCCTTGTCTACTACAGAGGCCAAGTATGTTATAGCTACAAAGGCTAACAAAGAGATGATATGGATGAGCGAAGGTTCATGGAAGAGTTGGGAAAGGAGCAAGAGGATTACAGATTGTATAGTGATAGTCAAAGTGTGATTCATCTAGAAAAGAACTCAGCATTTCATTCAAGAATGAAACACATTCAATTGAGATATCACTTCATATGACAGGTGTTGGAGGATGGGCAGCTAAAGTTGAGAAAATTCATACAAATAAGAACCCTATGGATATGCTAACAAAGCCATTGGAAAAGGAGAATTTGGAGATTCACTCCACTTCTGTTGGTCTTCGAGTTTGAGACTTGAAGAGGGATAAATGGGCCAAGGAAAAGGATTCAAGGATGAATTTGCACATGCATAGCAGAAATTTATCTCCAAGTGGGAGATTGTTGAGTTGTGGAGCTTAATTGCTTCACATTAACATGCTTTACTAACTTGCTAGAATACACAGTAACCCACATCAATCGGTGACCAGAGTCAATCACCTTGGGACCGATATTGATCAAGGCAAAGAGGAGCCAACATTGGTTAGGGTAACCGAGCGTCAATTTCTGTGCGTGAATGTTTATATTTAACTCACGGGAATTAGATCTAATCTTTGTTGTAAAGTTAATCTAATGGTTGTAAATGCATAGCTTAGGTGCCCTAAGTTTGTATATGTATAAAGGCATGAGAATTAGGGTTAGAAGGTGATGAATTACATTTGTTGAATGTAAGTTTCCTTGGAGAGCAAGAAAGAGTAGCTAGTGAGAAGAAAACATTATACATCTTGTGAGGTGTGGAAGATTATAGATCTTTATTTGTATTTCCTCTATAAATAACTGAATAATAATATTGGTCATTTCTTGGTGGACGTAGCCCACACTAGGTGAACCACGTTATATCTAGTGTTATTTTTCTCTTGTTTATTTTTTCTTTTGGTTAAATTTTGTGTTTATTGTTGGTATGCTTTAATTATTATAGATTTGTACAACATTGGATTATGGTTTAACCCCAACACCATACACATCATGACCATGCAATACACATGACTCCTTGGATTCAAACGATTCATCTCTAGTAGAAAACACAAACACTTTGCTCTTTACCTTGAGTGCATGACATGGATGATAAACAAACACTTAGACACATCCCTATAGATTTTTCTCAGTCCTTGACAGTCATAAATAGATGAGTCAATAAATTCATGAAACATAATCAACTTGACTTTGGAGTAAACACCAATACCATACCTCAAATGCCTTGAAACCATCAATGTCACCTTCAAGAAGCATAAACGCATGCTCCCCATGTCAATATTGGAACATACACACCATCCTCTCTTGTAGAAGCATCTTTATAGACCACTATAACACTGTAACATAACTAATGAGGTCTTAGATCCATCATTTTATCTCATGCATAACTATTGAGCATAGATAAGTGTTTCACCATTATTAATTAACTTGATAAATCTTTGAGATCAAACTAAAATCCATGAAATTTTTTTACATGCCTAAACACCACCTACAAGATTATAGATTGCAACTTTGAGGCAAAAATGACCATTCCCATTCATGACATGATCCACAAGACACACATTTGCATTTTTGAGATGACATCCACCTTCTAGATCACATAGACAAGGTTGAGAGCTACTTAACATAGCAAAAATGGATTTGTCATAAATTTCTCACCTATAGGAGAACCATACTCTGCCTTTCACACATACCTTGCACTGTAGCTTGAGATCATCTTGTAGATGGATCAACAAAAGAATCAAAATAGACTTACCAAACATGAGATAAAATTTCTTACACAACTCCAGGGCACATAACACCTTTACACATGCATAAACCAAATTCTTGAATCTTAGACCCATCAAAAGATTATGTAAACCAACTCTCATACTTGTAGATGCATAATCTCTTCTTCATATCAATCATGGAGTACCTCATACCCGACATTTCATGTGATCTTCACATTTGAGTGAGATTAAACAAGTAAACCAATCCACTCATCATCGAACATATTCTAAACCCCATTATACTTATGCAAAACCATTGAGAAGACTTAGGGTACACTAATCAAACATACATGCCCGTGATTTCTCAAACACAGTCTTGAAGCTTCAAGATTACGTAAGATCAGTCTATCACACCTTTTAACCCTATATCATCAACTTGCACTCATTCATAGGTTTCACATTCTTATACATGTCTCATAAGCTCAAAGAATCAACAAAAATTCACTATACCTTCTTCACGTCACCAAATGCATACTCACAAACCCTCTACTAGCCCTTGAATGATGAAAAATACACTTAACTTTTTGTGCATACAATTTTACAAGAATATCATACCAGATTTGGACACCATGTTCTTGTATTATGTCCCCCATAAGTATTGAAACATATTCATGAAGAGACATAGCCCAGATAAGTAACACCATTCATTGTCAATTCGGTCTCTGCACACACCCACTAAACTTGATAACTATCATAACTTTTAGGAATCTCCCACATTTTTAGAGTTTGAAACCACTTAAATCTCTGAGTACCCATTGTCTATAAACTTTGTTTAAAATTTTAGCTTCATGATCAACCATTTTTACCTTCAACCTCACCTTTTCTTTTATACCACTCAATATTCACTATTATGACCCAATCAAGATAGAGAGGCTACAAGAATGTAAAAACTTTGATTTCATGAGCTCAAATTTGACTATCAACACTAAGAAAACACCACCTAATATTATTATATTCTTTTGTCATGATTTGGATGCATGAATACAACTTGCTTGCTTGGATCCGCCTTGGTTTTCTCTTGACCTCACACGACTTGATCCCACCACCGCCACATACCACATTTAGAGTGATGGTTTGATCAAGTACTCACATGATAACTTCAAATATTCTTTTCAAGGCATTAGAAAACTGGACATCATGATAGGCACTCCATATTAACAGATAATCATGAACATTTTAACTTAACCCACCTTATATGATGGTGACAAGCGTCCCAAGAAGAATGAGTCTTTCTATGAATTTTGATCACCTTCAACATGCTTTTGAGACAATTTCATAGCTTCACACATGTCATACATACTTAGGCACACTTGACTCATGCACGTATAACTCATGTCAAACCCATGACACTTCATTCATGACTTAGGGTAGACTCCTTGAGACACAACAAACCTTTATGATTGACAAATGCACTAGTCAACAACTCAGACCAAGAGAAGTCTTTATAAAATATAGTCATGACTCAACAAACCTCTTTATGAGACACAACATCATGACTCTTACACCTACTAAGTCATTCCACACAAACCACTCACCATGATAGTCCCAACTCAAACTTCAAGAATACACACAAAAGGACTACTAGACAAATATTTTGACTTCCACTACATGAACAACCATATAGAGCCATATGGACATGTTAAATGACTTTAAATGACATGCCTTAACATCATGGGGAGACACACATAATCCTAGACATCTCCCCTCAATCCAATGCTTCATATGAACTGGTATACCTCTAAGAAGCATAGTATAGGTATATGACATCATGGAGGATCTAGAAGAAAGACCTAAGAAGGTCCCAAACCTTCTTGGACACTTGAGAATCTCCTTCAACTTCTTACTTATGATAATATCTATGAGTCATGCTTTACATTTCATCATCACTAACTCTTGATGAGACACCAAGATCTCTTATAGGCTGCCAAGTCCTTCTTACACTATTTTCATACATTCTTGACCCCTTAAAATCACTCTAAGACCATGAACTCTCTGATTTTCCATTGAATAGTCATGATAGAATTTTCTTGCAACATGACCAACTCCATTATAGTTATAACATACCACATAACTCTTCCTCTTGTAACCATCAACATGACTAGATGAATCATTTAAGAAAACACTAACAACATGGCCTACCTCATTGCACTTGTAGCATACAATATTATTAGGATGTTCACTCATATTGTCTCTCCATGGATGAGTATCTATAATACCTTCTACACTCTTTAGCCCTATGACCAAATGCATTACAAGTATAACAATATCCATTGAAAGTTATTTCATACCTTGAGGCATTAGGTTACCTAATAGGCTTAGTCTTCTCATTTTCCTTGATGAATACCTTCTTCTTTTATTCCTTGATGCTAGGTTCACCTACCTCCTTACTTGGAATCATGTATTCTTGCTTCAATTCCTTTCCTTTAGATTCCTCTTTGAAACCCAAACCAAATCTATCACTTATTGCTCTTTGTTTGCCAAGTAGATCATCTAGATCATTGGCACTTTTCTCAAACTTCTGAAAGGACATAGTCTTCTTACCAACCTCTAACAGCTCTACCCTTAGGAATTCTATATATTCTTCAAATTTTGAGCACAAACCATCTTTATCCTGCAATATTAAAACAAGATACTTAATCTTTTCTTCTAGCAACCTGATTGACTCATTTTGTTTGCTTGATTCAAACTTGTACTTTTCTTCTAGCTTGTGAATATGATTTTCATACTCTTTTACTTGAAGACTTAGCTTCTTGTTTTTTTTCTCATCATGCTTTAACTCCTTTTAGATGCCTTCAATATCATCTTTGACTTCCACTTCATCTTCATCAAAGTCGTTGCAATAACATGATAAAATCTCCTAATAGAGAAGAGTCATCATTAGAAGACCTTATTGCATCATTGGTCATGAATAGAACCTCATTTCCTACATCATCATGATCTGATTTAGATTCTGAATCTGAAACACCACTGCTATCATTAGACAAACAATCATCCTCCTTTGTATAAAAATCCTTTTCCCTTCTTCTTATAGTTAAACCTCTTAAAGTTCTTCTTACCTTTACCAAAATTGTGATTCTTCTTGCTATGTTCATCCTCATGATCTTCATCATCTTCCTTTTCATGTTTATGAGGACAATTAGTAGAAAAATGACCTACTTCACCACAATTGAAACACTTAAATGGAATTTTACCACTGTACTTACTAGATCCAACATTCAATCTTCTAGCCATCATTGCAAAGAGATTTTCATCATCAATTTCAGGAGTAGTGTTATCATCTTTCACCTTCTTTCATTTGGACTTCAATTCAAATTTGAAAGCAACCTCTCTCTTGGATGGTTTAGAATCACCTATCCTCATTTCATATGTAGTAAAATTTCCATGTAATTAATCCATCTTCAAGGTAGTCAAATCATTTGCTTCTTCTATGGTAGATACTTTGGAATCAAATCTAGGAGTTAGTGATCTCAAAACCTTTTGAACAATTACTTCTTCCTTCACATCTTCTCCTAACCCTTTCATGCTATTAACCATTTTGTCAACTCTAAGTAGATATGCAGCAATGGACTCATCAACATTCATCTTAAGACACTCAAACTGATTTCTAAAAATTTGAAGCTTAGCAATTATTATTTTTGAGTCAACTTCATACAAAACTTGTAATTTCCCATATGCTTATTTTTTTGATTCGCAATGCATAACCTTTCTTGACTCAGATTCTCACGACCATATATGATAGCACTAAAAGCCCTTGAATTGTCATCACATGCCTTCTTGTATGCAATACTAGTAGGTGGAGTAGTGAAAGTAGTGTAACCATATTTCACATGCTTTCCAAACATCAAATCCTAGAGACATGATATAATTATTCATCCTAAAAATACAAAAATCATAATTTGTCCCATCAAAAAGTGGTGTCTTGATGGTAGAAAGCACTCTATCGGCTCACCATTTTTTTACTTCAAAGGATCTCATTTCAAGTGATCAAACTTATCCAAAAGGACCTACTTTGATACCAATTATTGTAAGCACAATAGACTAAGAGGGGGTGAATCATTCCTTAAAAAATTATTCAATTTCATATTGATTACTTAGATCACAAACCACTTATCCAATTATTAATGTGTGCACAATATCAAATACCAAACATGCATTCAACCATGAACAAGGAAATCAACACCATAACACAATATATAAGTGGGAAACCCTCATGGGGAATAAAACCCTATAAAACACAATCTTTATATTGATATGTTTCAAATTTAGTTAGTCACAAACCCCACAAGGAGCATCAACCCTAGTTTTATGAAGCACCAACTCCACAATGAGGCTACAACCCCAAACGATTATCAATCATCTACTTAAACACCTTATGATGAATATATATGATGTATTGTTGCTGCCACAAATGATAGAGATCACAAATTCAGCTCACACTCCTTCAAACCCTAGGTCTTCAAACTTGCATACTTCTTCACTTTCTTCACTCTTCAAAGAATCAACTCATTTCACACACACCTGCTTTCATTATTCAACCTATCACACACTTGATAATATCTCAAAACATGCCTTTGAACCTGCAAAACTCTCATACCTAGGTCACACTTTTTACACACACTCAACTAGTTCAACTTTGCACCCAAAACATCACTTTTATAACATCTTCTTGATTCAAATTCAGAAGAGGCTGGTTTACCTCCTTTAGTTCAACCAAATCATCTTTAAACAATCCCATATGAATCACCACAATAGTCACATATGACCCAAGTAGGTCAGCCTAGTCAAAACCACTCACCATGCACCAAAAATCCTCAAAACCCTACCATTAGAATGAGAAAAAACCTATAACACCAAAATTATTTTTATTAAATCTCTAAAAATCACCACACATGTTTAATATGACATTTAAACATCATTAATGGTCACAATTTACATTATCTAATCAAATTATTTCATTTAATGGGCCCAGTGGCTCATTACCTTCTCAAAATAGTTGTTTCCAACAACCTGAATCTACCTTTGGGCCTCAAGACCCCTCAAGATGAACTCAAATATGGCATGTGACCACTCAATGTAAATCCCAAAACCTGTAGAACACTTCTAAGAAAGTTAGACATCATGAAACAATCATATGTTCAAACCAAATCTGCTTTTTCCTTCACCAAATCAAGCTGCCCAAAAAATAGTTTTACAAATGTGTGAATTTGGTCAGAGTTTTACAATAAAAAATAATATTAAAACTCTTTTCCTTTCATTCATCTTAAAACAATACATATATAGGAAAATATTACAACTATAATCAAGGAACTAATTCCTATTTTATCTCAACTAAAAACCATGTACGTAAGTTTATTTAAACAACCTAAACAAACTTACATACAAATAAAATATATGTTGACTAACCGTGCTCATATGTGAACACTAAATATTGTAATTCCTAACATTCCCCCCCTTAGTGTGAACATGGGATAAAAACACCATCTTCAACCAAACAACATGTCACTTTGTAGCCTACACATGGTCTTGATCCTCAACATTGACTATGGGAACTACATCATCCATGAATAGGGGCCCATCAACCTATCCAGGTGAATACATGAATTGGGACCCATTAACCAATTCACATCAACCATCAATTCAATATGATCAAGAACACTTCTTTTATAGTATCAATGGTACAAATCTCCACATCATCATCATAATAGGGAAAACACAAACATTGTATTGGACATAGGAACAAAGATGTACTTCTATTCTTATTCATCACACAAAAAGAAAAAAAATGTCACTAAATAAGTATTCGGCCTCTAAGGTAATGATGAACTTGAGGACATTGACGCGTTCCTCTTGCCTCTACACATTCATCCTGTAATAAGATTATAGATGCTCATTACACATAAACTTCATCACTTGGATAATCAATAAGTTCATTATCACTTGCAAGGGTATAATAATCATCCTAATCATCTTCTTCAACAACTAAAGCATTTTGATCTAACTTATCATCTAAGACATCTTGAGCTCTTTTCTTACAATTTATAAAACGATGTCTTGGTTGTTTACAGTAATGACATAGAAGGTTTTTCTTGAATATTTGAATTGATGTGTATTTTTCTGGAAGGATGACTTATTTTTTGTAACCATTATTATTTCTTCTTCTGGCACAAACCTTTTGATTTTTTCTTATTCATTAAGAAAAGAGGAAATTAAGTTTTCCAAACTAGGATTGATCTTACCAAGAGTAAAAACAATATTCGGATACTCTTTTGACAAGTTATCTAGTAAGATTACTTTAGCATCTTCTTTATCCACCTCAGCTTTTATTCCTGATAATTGATTCAAAATGGATAGAAACTTACTGATATGTTGAACCATATTGTCCTTTTCTCCCATCTTTAGCCCAAAGAGTTTTTGCTTTAATGTCATTGTTGCACTGCCTGCTTGAGATCCAAATAACTTGTTCAATTTCAGTCAAATGTTATTAGATGACTTGGTTAGATCGATATGATGCAAATATGCATCAGATAGTCCAAGCCGATAATTCCTAATGCTTTCGATCCTTACTTTCCGTTTCGTTGCTTCATTTTCATCATTTAGTTTTTTTATTTTTCCATTGAAAATGTCCCATAAGTATTTGTCAATCAATTGTAGTTGGGTTCATACTTGCCATGTGTGGAAGTCTTTCCCATCAAATATTTCAATTAGATTTATCTTTTCCATTTTGAAACTCCACAAAATCAACAAACTTGAACCAAATAATATTGACAATAATAAACCCTTTATACTACCAGAGACACTTGAATTTAATAAAGAAAATATATCAGAACTGACAGATAACCGACTCACCAATATACAACTAGAATATTTTGGAATAAGTGAGCATTCAATGTTGACTTAATACGTGGATTAATCTTGGTGAGGATGTCAATCCAATGGGGAGTGGTTAGCTATGAAACCTTGATTCTATTACAAGTATATGTGGGTAGAATAATACGCTCAACAAAATAATCTCCTATCATGCGCTCTTCCTCCACGTACAAATTAATTTCAATGCCACAACCAAGATGTTTGATGTTCAAGTCTCCAAAGCTATAGTAGAATGTGGCAAGGCAAATACACTTTGACTATAAATATCTAACAGAACATGTCTCTAACACACAAAACCAAAACATACAAATGGATTTAATACACATGAACACATTGAATCACAAGTACAAGTCATCCATGCTTTGATGCTAAATGTGAATTCGGTCAAAGTTTCTACAATAAAAGTTAATATTAAAACTCCTTAGCTTTCATTCATTTGAAAACAATACATATAGTAAAATATTACAACTATAATCAGGGAAATAATTCCTATTTTATCTCAACTAAAAATATGTATGTAAGTTTGTTTAAACAACCTAAAAAAACTTACATATAAATAAAATATATGTTGACTAACCGTGCTCATATGTGAGCACTAAATATTGTAATTCCTAACAAAATGCAAATGGATTGCACCCTTTTCCGATACCTTCAAGACCTAAAAATGGATTCAATGGATGTCAAATTCATCCCTATTCTCTTACCAGGTGATATCAAGTATCACCCAATCCATTTCATGCACTAACCAACTCAATATTTCAACAAAACCAATCTTGTCCTTAAGAGCAAGAAACCTTCTTTCTTAAAAACAGAACTGAAAACCTCATCAAATCAACTAATCATTACACCAAATGTATACCATTGGAAATCTCTCTGAATTACCTTTCCATAACATATTGTAACTCCTTCCAAATCTAAGTGGAAGGCCTTTAACCACCCTGATCTCTGCAAACTTCTTGAAACTACCCCAAAACTGCCCTTTGACCAGTCAACATAAATGAAGCATACTTGACCACTTAAATGAAATTCCATGACCTAAAAATATCATGTACATCAATAAAAACTCATATACATCACATAATGATCATTTAGTTTGCAACTCCTTTGGACAACCTTGTCCCAAAATGAAATTCTTTAGAAACTGACATGTTTGAGTGGGGTCCACTCATCGCCATAAGCTCAACCATACCTTATGGAAACCTGAAGGAGTCCTATAAATTTTCTAATCATCATCCATGTACTAGAAAGAAATTATGGCCATTTAGAAGCATTTTCTCTCTTACTTTTGAGTTAGGTTTTCAAACACAGAAAGAGTTGTTTACCTTCTTAACATTCATTCATAAAAATGTGAATATGAAATGACCTCATTATTTTTGTGAAACCTTTTAGAATAATTATAAAAAATCCTTTAAATACACAAGGTACCATGGAAACCACACAATTCAAGGTGAGCATCAGAAGATCCAATTTGAGTTGGAAATGACCTTGTTCTTGACCTTGTTTCATCAAAACTGACATAACATGCAAAATACTCATCAAGGAAACCTAAAATTTTTCCCATAGCACCATGAAACACACTAAATACATATCCAATCATCACCATGTCACAAAAACACTCCATCTCTCCAGCCACTGAGACTTGCATAGCTAGCCCTTAGGGTTTTACACTGTAAAGGCTAGGGTCAACTAAAATAACATTATAACTCATCATAAAAACACTCCAAAAGGTCCTAACATACCTATTACATCATAAATCAACTACCTACATTCATCCATGAGCTCACATAGCTCCACAACTCATCATCGTGCCTTCTAACAGCCATACCTAGTCCAAATGAGTACTTGAAACTTAGTTACGAACCTGTATTTGCACCGAAACTCATGTGATTGCCAAAAAATTCTCCAAACATGCTCTCTATCATGCCAACATGCTTCTCAAGCCACCAATAATCTCATACCATCATGCACCAACAACTAAGCTAGTTAGGTCACCTGAATAAGCTTGCAAGAACAAACAATTCTCACTTAATCAACTCAAACAACCAAGAACATATTTGAATCTTCATGTTATCATGAATTTGAGCATCATTTGACTCCACTCCATCATCTAATTTTTCATCAATGGGATTTTACATCAATGACAACACCTAAGCCACAACATGCCAACACATGAAGTAACAAAGCAATGAACTGAGTTGTTTGTGTACTTCTTGGCAAGATTTTTGCAAAGTAATGGTAAAATTAAAATCAAGAATATCCAACCCATGATAAGGGTAAAATTATGGTTTTTATAGAAAAATTCAGAGAAGAATTCTATCACACTTGGCAATCAAGAAGTTTCAAATCATCCTTAAAGGGGCAATCAACATTCTAATAATAGTAAACAAAGAAGAGGAGTTCCATACATATCCAAAAAGACAAAAATCAAGTGAAATGGTCAAGAAACAAGTGATAAATACACTCTCAAACTTGATACATGTGTACATAACACACATAGTTTATATTCTCATGTAAATGCGCAGGAATCGCGGTGCATATATCGATAAAGCATGATTACAGGACCGTCATGGCGATTACGTAAGCTGTTGCGATAGTTTCATAGCCACCATAGCAGTTACATGACTTAAAGTCATGAAAACTTCACAACAAGAAGAAAATGGCTCAGAAAGATAGTAGAGTCTAAGATAAAAATAAGTAAAGAAAAATAAGTGTGCTAAGAGAAAGGGGAAAGAATCTAGACTTCATCGTTTGTTCTGGAAAAGAGAAAATCATCATCAGAGACTTTTACCTTACCGCCAATGTGGCACCTATGAAATTTTGGGTGCATACATATTGCCCCCTTGGAGAATCATTTTAGCCATGAATGGGCGTAAAACATGAATTCCGAGCATACGACGCTTAAATGGGAAAGTTATAAATTAAAACTCAATCGTTGGTGTGTTGAAATCAAGCCAATCCAATGTTACCACCACTTGTAAAAAAGAGAGAAGGGAATCAAGTGCGACATAAAAAATGATTAGAAAATAATTCTGAAATAAAATGACAAGATTACATACCGTATCTGTGAGGGTGAGAAATATACCTGTTTGATTCTCCAACCCCGCATACACCTAATCAAAGCAACATTAGAAATTCAAATTTACATTATATATATGACTTTTTACTATTTATAGAAATCATTTTCACTCACCCACTTAGCTATTTTTAAATATTTGGATTACTGTTATCATTCCATGTTAGAGTATAGCCAAATCAAAGAGCATTCGAGAGATGATGCTAACAAGCATGACTAGTGGTAGTAGTAGAGGCACATAAACATGTAAGTTACATGAATTTTTTTACTTTTTCCTAAAATGTAGGATTTAGTTGACAACTAGATAAAAAGGGAATAGTTTTTATAACTTTTAAGTCAAAATGATCATAGGGGCATCATTTTTGGATTTGTCTTTTATTTGAGAAATTTTGATGTATTTTTTTATTTTTACAAGTTTGTAGGCTTTAGGGTACAACCCAAATTTTCATGCGTAACCACTACTCTACAAAGTGGCGGTTGCTGACAACCACCATGATGGTTACAAAATCACCGCTCCGGTAGAATGACTATTGCACAATTGTCACGATGGTTGTGTAGCTTCCACTCTACTACAAGAAACGATTTCGCAGAACCGTCAAGGCAATTTACAATTTATTGACTAAATATGGATTTTTTTGTTTCGCTTGTATTTATATTGTTTTTTTTAGCTTTTTGTGTGTTGATGAGGTTATGACTTACTCTTTTCTTGTTTTTTATGGATGCAAGGAGGCTACATTAGATGGATTCAGGCCCACGAGAAGGATTGGTTGCCTCAGATCTTGTAAAGACTCACTCAAGTCAAGAGGTATTTATTGGGGAGGGATGGCCTTTGGAGGATTTCTCAGACATGACTCGTTGCTCCCGTAAATCACCTCCTTTGCAATTTACTTAGTTATTGGGATGCAAATTAGAACACTTTTCGGTTTCACGGGGTTAGAGGTGAGTGGACCATCACCTTGGAGGATGTTTATTGGATCCTCGAGTTTTTGTCACCGGTAGGAAGTTAGCATTGAAGAGTGTCAACTCAATGAGCGGCTAAGACCCACAGTTCATCTACTTATCTTGGTGATGTACTAAAACTTAACATGGGTGCCAAGTAGGGGTTATATTGGTTACTGATTGACATCACTCATATCCCTACTTTGCACAATGCCATCATTGGTATTTTGGCCTCATGTTTGATCGGGGATAAGGCGGCAACAAGTTTTTGTTTTTCTGGTCTCCTATTCTCCATAGCATTGAGCAACATGACAGAGTTTACACCTAGGGAGTGGACATTTTGGGGACTACATATCATGATCTTTACATGATTGTCGATTGGGGGCTAAATCACTTAGCCATCCTACTCTTGTTATGTCTTGGGTATATGATCGATGATCCCCTACTAGAGGGGAGTTGGGATACAGATTCTAGGGATATCAAGGCACTCGATGGGTTGATATCGCTCCACTCGAAGGCCATCACAATTAGTTTCCACCCTAACCACAACAGACATGATTGCACAACCATATTAGGATATGGCTAGTAGATGGGGTGAGGAGGGTATAACACTAACCACATTCCACACTATTTTTCACCCGATTGACCAAGTAAGCAGATTCAAGACTCATTTAGTACTTAGGTACCCCAAAAGTTTGGGTTATTGTGCAACCTAGAATTTATTATGAATAACCTAGGTGCGATGGTACATCACTAACCTAAGCTAAGCACTCACTTGAAGCGTGCAAAGGTGCCATGTCCCTCTTTAGAGTTGCTTGTATAGGATGTTAGCATGATGATGTTTAAACATATTCAGATTCATAACTAGACATAAGCATTCCACAGTGCATAATCCAAATTTATATCTTAGAGAATCATAATAAATGAACTAAACAATAACTATGATAAGATTAACCATATAAGAACCAGATTCAGTTATGTCTAATGTCATTATCCAACCAATATACTCCATTGCATTAAATACTGTAAAACATAAAAGCTTCTTACACTATATCAGTACCTCCATGAGTCATGTGCACGTAAAAACTAACAGACAACTCTACAATAATTCACCACCTTCTAAACTATGCAAATCAATACATATTTATAGGGGTGGGGACATTCCCTTCACCACACATGCACTTCTCAAAACGGGTTGCATGCTGATAATAACCATGCACCTTTACAATAGTATGCACAACATGCAAGTGCTCTAACAATAGATGTCCTATAGTTAACTCCAAGTAGAAATCCTATTATTAGCTTAAACTATGCATGGTGCTTATCTGTCATTTGTTCCCAAAATACCATTGCATGGAGTGCAAGTCTTCATCTCTATGTGTGCTTCACACGTTATCTCAAAAATAGCCCTTATCCAAAAAAATGGCTAAGTCTTGAGCCAAAGTGTTCTGGCGTGCGTTTCCTTTCCTATCTTCCTATGCCTTCAAATGCACCTTGTTCCCATGTGCACATCCTTTGTGTGTCTTATCCTTAGAGAAACATTTTTTCTACTCAATAGGTTACCTTATATAGACTCTTCCAACAATGGTTACAAGCCACATAGGTATACGAGAGGTGAGATCCGCTTAGAGGGGAAATTTACAATGGAGGGTTGCACACACGGGATTCCTATTGGCATACCATGGGTTGTACAGATCCATTTTCTACACAATAGCGAGTTAGGAAAATACATATATTACATATTGGTGTGGTCGATGCAAAGCAAGGAGGAGGAGGAGGAGGAGGAGGAGGTTGAGTGACAAAGGATAAGAGATACCCCATCAACTACTAGATCTAAGGAAGAGGTGGAGGAGGAGACCATGTTCTCTAAGGATATGGATGAGGCATCGTGCATCCATAGTGCATGAAGGAAGAAGCATCCAAGGAGGATGAGGTAGTACCGGCTCCTACAACAACACCAACAGTTGATATTAGATAGATACCTAGAGACCGAATGAGTATAAACACACTTCTCCTATCTCCACTTCTTAGATTAGTTGTTAGTAAGACATTTCCTTCTCTTTTTTGTTATTTTTATAGTATGTTTTCTAACTTACCATTATTTGTTTTCTCTTTGCACCCACAATTGATGAACGATGATACCTTATTCATTCGTGAACCTAGACATGTTTGCATGCATCCTTACGGGGAAGACTCGAGAGGAGTTACTTGCAGACCATGGACACTTGGTACTAGTTGGATGTCATACTGTCGTATTTGTATCGACCTAGCTTGCCACGAGAGGTGTTGGCGAAGTTAAAGACCAAGCTTTTTGTATACAAGGACAGAGATAAACGGCGAGGACATTCACATAATGGAGCCGTCACTACTAGTCACTCACCTAGGTAGTCTCATGAACACTCACACATATTGACACATGGAGGCTCCCATGTTGCACCATGCCGATATCACCACGGGACCCCTATCCCTACCCCTTTGCGGGGCTCTAGGAGGGAGGGATAGGCCTAGGGCCTTTATTACTTTGAGACACTTTTTGGATTTTTATATCAATTTTTTTATATATTTTGAGCTCTTAGAGAGAATTTTTAACCACACTTACTCTATGGTGTGATGAAATTATACATGAGAAACTTGACAGATTATACATATATACATATTGACATCTTTTTGGCTTGACATTCTTTCGTAAGAGTTAACTTCATTGTGGTTTATTTCCTTTGTGTAGTCTTAGATGATTTATAATTTCTGATGTTTTTCATGTTTTTGAATGCATGCTATGGATGATGATAATGACACAATGTGATAAACAAAATGATATGCATATGATTATGAATATGGTAACAAATTTTAATTTGGATACTTTGTTTTTCAAGTAATTTTTAGCATTTTTGTTTCATTAGAAAAATGTGTTGAATATGGTATGATGATATGATAATCTCACTTCGTCCTTAGCTCCAAGAAACCAGTAAGATGTGATGGCTCGCCATTGAGAGATAAGAATAATGCGAGATATGTTTTTTGAAGAAGGCGATAGAGAATGATCAAGAGACAAGAACTTTGACAAATATTTCTTGAGAAACCTATGACCCAACCTAAACTAGGAATAACTTAACCAATTTGAAATTAATTTTTCTTGCAATTTTTAACTAGAATTAGATTCATAGATGGCATATTGATTGATAAAATATGGTTTTAAAGAATAATTGTCTCTCTTAACATATACATCTAAGTCATTTTCTTGGGAATTTTTAGAAGCACTTTTATTTGTTTGTTTATTTACAACTTTTGATTTATTAATGTGACCCCCTACGTCTTGCCCCATGCTACTAGTAAGAAGCATGGGCTCATCACCGAGGAAAAGACATAGGCAAGTAAGGGCACTTCCCTCATTCCCCAACTTCATACTACCAATAAGAAGCATGGGCTCATCACCGAACGTTGGTAGGGACAAGAAGTGTAACTATTTGTGATGAAATAAATTTGTGTTTATTATTTATTTATCTTTTTTTAATTGAGTTGTGATTTTGGGAAGAAACACTTGCCCCTAATCTCAACCCCATGTAACCTGATGAAGATACGAGGCTCAACACTAAATATTGGGATAGGAGAACAAGAGTTTCGGGTGATATGTTTAAAAAAATTGTTATAAAGAGATATTTTTAGGGAAATATTTATCATCAAGAAGCTTCTAGTGAAAACCATGGGCAAGAAGCACCCAAATCAGAAGAAACCATGGAGAATACTGAGTATGTAAGTCCTTATAAAGTAATGTCAAAATTTGTCTCTTATATAAAAGTGATGATAAAGATTATACAATTTTGAATGTATGAAAAGAATGGTGAAGTAGGTATGATTAAGAGATTTGCCAATGTTTGAAAGTCAAAGAATTACTTGAACAATAAGTTTCGTTTTAAAATTTAAACAACATGATAATGTAAGTGACAAGATAGTATGGATGTAATTAAGTACAATGTGGAAATCCAAATGATTGTACATAGAAACATTTTAGGTGAAGGGAATTAACAAACTCACTAAATTCTTCACCCTCAAGAGTACACAAATGATATGAACCATTTTGTAGTCTTCCATTACTTGATAATGCCCTAACCATTTTGGCCTAAATTTTCTACCTTCACCGACATTTTTATTAATTTGGTTGTCAAGTTTTACCACAAGGTCTCCTACCAAAATTTCTCGTTCATAGACCTTTTTGTTATATTGTCGACACATTCTGTCTACATAGACTCGATGATGT
Organism: Taxus wallichiana var. yunnanensis; assembly: GCA_018340775.1. NCBI lineage: Eukaryota > Viridiplantae > Streptophyta > Pinopsida > Cupressales > Taxaceae > Taxus > Taxus wallichiana. The sequence continues at coordinate 775,483,158 of CM031237.1, read as the reverse complement.
TACTCAACCCTGAGCCGCCTTTAATTGAGGTTTTCTAATTCAAGTAGTCGCACGTCTCGGTATGCATTTTCTTGTAGAGACACATGAAGACTTGGCAATTCTACCTCTAGCGGTAAGATCGCTTCGTCACTGAAAACTAAAGAGAAAGGGGTTGGCCCCATCTGAGTCCCTCGTTAGAGTTCAAATAGAAGTCCTATAGGCCCATAAGGTAGGGAAAATATTTAGGTTCTAGTCTCTTTTATTTTCCTTGACCATTTTAAGAAGAATGGACTTCAAATTTTTATTAGTCACCTCAACTTTGTCCATTTTCGAGGGTAGTATAAAGAGGCTATGTGGTGAGATATTTTAAATTTAGCACACAACTCACGCACCTCTTCATTCTTAAAGGGAGTATCATTATCTGAAATAATGACCTATGGGACACCATACCTCTTGTGGCAAATCAAGAAAGCACCAGGATGCAAATCGGGTTTCTAAGTTGATGTTTCGGGCATCCAGTGTGATTGCACAACATTGAAACCTCTCTCCAAGTGTGGGACTTTTAAAATGAGAGAGGAATCTCCATTAGAGGTTGGTTCCTCAAACTCTCTCGATCAAATTTGTTATTTGCACAATCACGAGAGGTTTGAATCCTAATCTACTCTAAGTTCCAAGGAGACAAGAGATAAAGTACAAAAATTGAAACTAAACTAATAGGTGATACACCAAAGGAGTGGTGAACACTTCTTGTTCATACAAATTGACACAATTTCATGAAATGGAACATGAAACATCATACACAGGGTAATAAGATGCAATTAGAGGTCCGAAATGAAACAAGACAATACAAACAAAGGATCGAAAATTGATCACAGAGTTCTTGACTGTCATTTTCACTGTCAAAATCCTTGCATTTGCAACATCAAAGAGGTAGAAACCTGTTACAATCATGAAGAAGGTTTGATACTTGCAAAAATCACTTGTTCAAGGTGAAAGAAGAAGTCATTTGTCCCAAAAAAATGTTCAACCAATAAAAATGACCAAATTTGGCTTTTACAACGTATGGGTCGAGCCTCGGAGAGAGAAAATGTGTAAAAATGTGGGAGCCATTCCCATTGAATGAAGATGCATTAAAACAACATGGGCGTCCCATGCACTCCATGCCCCGACATTTTGGCCAATTTGAAGAAGAATGCGACCCATTTTGCATTAAAACTGGTTGTTGAAATGTCATTTCTGGCCATTACCACGTGCCAGAGATGTTTCTTGATTTTCTCTCTCCAAACTGAACCAAAATTCAAAATTGACCCTGGAATCATGTAGAGAATTTCACCATCTTTCCATTGATATAAAGAACGTGAAAATCCGAGCTCTGGATCGAAAGATATGGCGATTTGAAAATTTAGGGCAAAAACAGGCCAAAATCGGATCGGCGGGCAAAAAGTTTGAATTTTTACCCGTTTGGTCTTTGGAAAAAAATTCAAATTTTCCCGTGCTCCGCCACTCTAGGTGCCACGTGGCACGTTCTGATTGGCTGCGGGCCCTCTAAGGGAAAATTTCCCACAAAAACTCCGCCGAGCCATAACTTGAAAAATATGAGGAGTTAGGAGGAAAACTTTACCTTTCTGGAAAGCTGAGAGAGAGCTCTATCCAATGGTGCCATTTCCAGAAGGTTTTGAGTGCCTAGAAAAAAAAATATTCTGACTGAGGCACAAGAGAAGGAAAGATGTAAAGGAGTTAGCCACAAAATGAGCAGGGGGCACATTTGGGATAACAATACCTACATATGATCTAGTTCAAGATAAATTTAGCAATGACCTATCTAGGTACCGTGGTCGAGGCATGGCCTCAACCCACTTTGTGAAGTATTATGTGGCTATGATAATAAAGTTATGGTCATCTCGACGATGAGGAAAAATCTTCTCAATTAAATCAAGACCCCAAGTAGAGAAGGTCTAAGGTGTCTCTATTGGTTGTAGAGCTTATGTTGGAATGTGTATAACATGTGAGAACTCTTGGCATTTTGGCACTTCTACTCTACAATGTCATGTTCTAATATGGGCCAGAAATAGGTCATTCGATGGATCTTGCAAGAGGTCGAATGCCCTCCAAAATGGCCACCACATATTTCACTATGGGCTTCAAAGAGAATGTTTTCCACTTCTTGTTTATCAACACACCTTAGTAGCATGCCATTAAAATCTCTACAATAGAGAACTTCTTCTACAATCACATATTTTGTGGCTATGACACATAAGTGTCACCTTTGTTACAAATTATATCCTTTAGGATATGTGTGATCTATTATGTGGTTTATTATGTCTATATACCATGAACACGAGGCAATAACAGGCCTTTCTTCTATGTAATAAATACACTCATCAGGGAATTCCAAGTCAACTATCTTCCCATAATCTATTGGGTTATCAACTAACTAATCCGCATGATGATTTTCCTTTAATGGATTTTTGATTAATAAAGGTAAGCTCAAATTCACCCATTAACGTGATAAACCTACTTGCCTTCTGGACAAGTTTGTTTGACTCGGGAACATCCAAAATTGTTCCAATTTAACAATTACTCTTGCTTCTTGGTTGAGCATGTAATGCCTCAACTTCTTAGTCCATGAACACAATGGGTAAGAACTCCTTTCGCACGGTTTATTGTGTTTTAGAGTCAAGTAGTGTATGACTAATGAAATAGATGGCACATTCACGACCATCATCATCCTCTTGCACTAACATGCATGCTATGGAAAGATCATCGTAGTTTGAGAGTATAAAATCAAAGAACGATTGGCCTTAGGCGGCATGAGCATCGGAGGAGACTAAGAAAGTGCTTGATTGACTCAAACACATTGTGACATTCATCGGTCCATGCCTTATAATAATATTTCTTTAACAACCCATTGATAATATGGAAAACATATGTCAAATCAAGGATAAACCCGTGGATTACACCAAGCTTACCCAAAAGGATCTAATATCGACTCGTCGATGGAGAGTCATTTCAAGAATCACCAAAAAAATTAGGATCTACATCAATCCCTTGAGAAGAAATGATGTAGCCTAATAATTTACCTCTAGTGACTCCAAACACACATTTCTATGGATTTAAGGTTATGTTATATTGGATAAAGCATGAAATAATGATCCGAAGAACTTTAGGGTGGTCACCTCTCTTCTTATCTTTCACTAAGAGATCATCAGCGTATGTCTCGTGATCTTATGAATAAGATCATGGAATATATAATTCATATCCCATTGACTAGTAGCACCAACATTCTTCAGATCAAATGACATAGAAAAAGGTTCCTTGAGGAATGGTAAAGGTAGTCTTCATTTGATCTTCCTTAGAGATCCTGATTTGGTTGTATCCAGAGAACCCGTCCATAAGTGATAACAACTCATAACCATTTGTTGCATCAACAATGATATCAATGGATGATAGTGAGAAGTCTTCCTTAGGAAAAGCTTTGTTTATGTCCCTAAATTCAATACATATCCTGATTTTTCCATTCTTTTTTAGAATAGGGACAATGTTAGATAGCCACATGGAATAGTCCATTGGCTTTATGAACCCTACCTGAAGAAGCTTCATCACTTCCTCTTTAACCATTAGAGCCACTTTGGGCTTCATAGGTCTCAATTTCTGCTTTATAAGCTTCTCTTCAGGTTTTGTTACCAAGTTATGAATTACTACATCGGGAGACACACTGTCATATCCTTATAACTAAATGCAAAGGATTTAGAATGCTCCTTTAGCACCTTTGTATGTTCTTCTATTTCTTCAGGTGACAATGAAGAACCAAGATTTAGAATTTTGGGCTCCTCTTTGTCCCAATGTTAATGTCAATAGTACCTTCTATTAAAGAAGTGTTTCTTTATTCAAACTTAGGAGGAGCTGAAGGCAACTCCAGAGGCTCTTTCTCAACATCATAAATTTCAAATTATTTTGATGAGGAAGGATTCATTTTTCTATCTTTGAAGTATGAAGAAGAGTGAGGGATGAGGGAAAGCCCTTTTTATGATAGGTAGGATGGAGGTCAGTATACACATGGAGGAATCCTAAGATTTCCTCATCATTTTTGTATATTCTAGTGTGATAGGCTCATTTTTAGTCTCTACATATGTTAGAATAACATTGTTAGGCATCTTACGAACTAAGGGTTCAACTCAAATAGAGACCGTGAACTCCATTTCCTTCAAATCATTGCTAGGAAAAAAACAAGAGGAAGAGGTAGCCATAGAATCAACAAGTTGATTATGTTCCCTAGGAATGGCCTCAATAGAAATGAAATCAAAATATTTACATAGCTCGCAAGACTTTGTGGATTTGTAAAACTAGAGGTGTTATGCTCTAGTCTCATAAAATTTTGAGAACTTGTTTTACAATGAGTTGTGATTCACCTAAGACTCTAATGTTATGCACTCCCATCCTCTTGGCCATGATGAGTCCAAGAAGTAGAGCTTTGTATTCTTCTCTATTATTAGTACACTCAAAATTTAATTTGAAGGAAAAGGGCATGACTCTCCCTTATGGAGAAGTGATAATCACCCTTGCCCCTACGCCATAGCATCATTTTGCTCCATCATAGTTGAGGGTCCAATAGTTTTAAGGAAAATAGATGTTGCATTGTCTTTTGAATCTTCTTCCTATACCTTAGAAACCTCAACCATGCAAACCTCTTGAATGCATCCACTTTGGGAGAGATCCCGAACCAAGAACATTTTTGACACCCAAGGAATCGAATGGGTGAAAGATTATCAAACCATTCTCTAAAACTTTCACTATCTCCATTGTTGTTTTGGTAGATATGGTTTCTACCACAATGGTTTGACTTTCAATCTTATATATCACTTTGATGGATTTTGGCTTCGTAATTCATTCTTGAAACTAGGTTAGTTGTATGGATCACTTCCTTAGAGGGGGTGGCCTATTTAATTGATTAGTCGGGAGCTCAAACTTAGAATGAACCCCGGGTTTCTTTTTAAGGTTTTCTAGGTGAATTTCAAATGGTTTTAGGTCACCTTGAGCCATGAAGACCTTCCCTAAATGAAGGAATCTTACTTCCTAAAACAAAGTAGATGAAATAGCCTTCATTCGGTGAATCTAGGGTCTACCAAGGATCATATTATAGTTGGTTTCCTATCTATAATATAGAACTTAGTTAGAATGGTCTTAGGCCCAAGAGTGATGGGGAGAATGATAGTACCAATGGATGTGGCCTTAAGGCTATCATAACCCCTTAGCGTGTTTCTAGTGGAGGAACAATTTGTTTCTCCATACCATAACTTTTGTAAGAAAGAAAAAGGAACAATATTAATATAAGCTCCATCATCAATCATTACTCTCTTGACGTAGTTGTTATAGATCCATACTTGCAAATACAATGCAAGATCACCTCTTCGTGCTAATTCAACATCCGTAGGCATCTTATTAATATCAAACACAAATCTAGTATCTCTCTCGTGTTGGCCCGGAGGATAGACATCAAAATATATATGATTAATTTGGGCCTTTGGAGGAGGCGTGATGTGCACAAGATGACCAAGACCTATAACCTCTAACAAAGTAGATTGGTGCGTTGGAGAATTCCTCAACAAGTCCAAAAGGAAATGTGAGAAAAGGTCTTGGTGAGATCCGTGATCAAATCATAAGCACCCACTAGATTGGGAACTACGGGTGAATAATCTTGTACTAAAGGATACATGGGGAGAGGTTGTGATGTGTACTCGTAATTATGTGTAGCTACATGGATTTCATGATTTGTCTTCAACTCAACTAAGCCTAGAATTTTTATTTGATTCCTCTAATCCAAGTTAGGAGTAACTTGTGGATCAACAGACGTAGAGGCTTCTTGATCATGGGTTCCTATAAGAATACCTTTGTTAGTACCATGAGGATTAAATTTCTCATTCTTAGGAAGTTTTGGGAAAGGATCTCTATATATTCCAAAAATAGCATTTTACAAAGAGATGGGTCCCGTATGGGTACCTTGGTAATTTCTACAGGGTTCGCTAAGAACATGTCAATAAAGAGTTGTCTTTGATATTTTGGAAGTCATTGTATGAACTTGTTACAATCCCTATAAGCCCGAGCATCATGGCCTATCACTCTATGGAATCCATAATATAAATTAGGATCATAATCCCTCGATCTCTGGTTTTGGTTTTGTTGTGGTCCATAATTTTTATTTTTATTTTAATATTGATTGTTGTAATTAAAGTTCGGGGCCTTTAGCCTTGATTTTGGTATTAACTTGGGCTATTGGACCTGAACTTGTTGAGTGGGAGGATGACTAAAATCGACCACATTAATGGAAGGTGGGATTGTTGGTCCTTTGATTATTTACATTTCCGTTGTTATTATTTACATTGTTTATGTTCACAATGTTTGGCTTCTTAGGTTGATCGGTAACACCATCTGTTGTAACACCATAGTTCGATTGAGGACCTTGGGTCCTTGGTCTTTATTTGAACCATTTTGAAAGTTTGAGTGGGAGGTGACCAACCTCTGTTGGGGCCATATGTCTTATGTTTGATGTCAATTTTCACTTGGTCAATGTGAAGCGCGCCCTCTAAGACTTCCTCATAACTCTAAAGAGGAAACTTTTGGACTTCCTCCTTAGTCTCTCGATTAAGTGAGTGGAGGAATAAGTCACATAGCTCCATCTGATCCATGTTTAGAGCACTTGCAAAAGAATAAAGGACTTGTTATCACCTCTAAATGAAGTGGGCAACTGACATTGTTTACTCTTGTTTGATGTGTAATAATTTTTTGATCCCTATCCTTAATAGCTTGTTCATGTTAAAATCCTTGATTAACTCAAATACAAGTTTCTTAAAAGAATTTATAAAGGCTTCTAGGATTCTATAATGCTAGTCAAGAGAAATCCCTGGGCCTTTGGGAATATCTTTGCAATGATTACATCCCGAGGAGTAACTCTCTAATGACAATATCATATGCCTTAATATGAGCACTGGGGTATCCTTCTCCCTTAAATTTTGGAATATTTGGAAATGGCTGTGAGAACATAACACCTCGTATTGTAAAGTCTAGAGGCTCTTTCAGTATTTCAGAATAAGTACCCATCACATAAGATCCAACCATTGAAGACCCTTGATGGGGACGAGGAGGTGGAACAGGAGTTTGATAAGGCACAATGTAAACATTAGTTGGGGCATAAGGTAGCCCTTGTTATTGAGTGCAAGGACTAGGGAAAGAGTACATATCCATATGAGGAGACTTTGAATACATGTGAACATAAGGGGGATAACACTAGGATATGGGCTTATGGGCACAAAACCAAGGAGCTTCACATTTCTGAAGAAGCGGCATTCAAGAATGCACTTCCCGCTCAGCCCTTATGTTGGATATGTATATGAAGGATGAGGGGTCATTCCTAGTGTGCTTGATCCTGTAAGGAGGTCATTAGGGCTAGGAACACCCAAGTAGACCTGTGATGGTGGTTGTTGATGGATGTTTGTGGAAGGGGTATAGTTCTAATTTTGAACATGATGGGAAGAGTTGCCTTGCCCCGTGAATTGTGTAGGTTGTGAAGCTTGGAAAATTTCTAACTCTTTGATTCTACCCACCAATGTTGAAACTACATTACCGGTGAAGGTTATGAATTTTGTTTAGGTGTATGTTTTACATTTTTAGGTTGCAAAGGTATATGATACCCTGCTATAAATTGGTCATTTGTAGGCTACCCCTTTTAGGCTTGCTTTCTATTTTAGGAGGAGGGATGACAATATTTTTCTGAAGAAGATAATATGTGTATCCTTACATCTTGTTTAAGGATCCTTCTATAGCATTAAGATGGTCATCGCTTTGGGTGAGACATGCTAAAAGATCATCATTTTGTGGGAGATAGGAAGAAAAGGAATCAATGTTGAGCAGATAAAAGATAGCTCAAGTATGAAAGTGCATAAGGATTGGGTATGTGGACACATGGCACATAGAAGGATGTGGAAATATAGCAGAACAATGCATGCCTAGGACAAGTGTACACATGACTTAGCCACTTTTGCAGATCTAGGCTATTTTTGGAGAGTGTTGAGCACACGATGACATGGAGACTTGTAGTTCACACAAGGCTATTTTGGGAGTTACATCAGTTCGAGTGCCATGCGTAGAGTCTTAGTCTAATAATAGGATCTATTCTTAGAGTTAACTAATAGAAGATCTATTATTAGCAATTGCATGCTTTTGTACATTCTTGTAAGGGTGCATGGCTATTATTAACATGTAGCCTATTTTTGGAAGGTGCATGGGTGGTGAAGGGAAAGTCCCCACCCCTATATATATGTATTGATTTGCACGGTTTAGAGAGATTGATTAAATATAGAGTTATGTTGTGGATTTGTTAACACACATAACTATGGAGACTGAATCTTGATGTATGAAGCTTTTGTGTTTTATAGTATTTAATATAATGGATCATATTGGATGGATATTGGTGTTAGATGTGACTGAATATGGTTCTTGCATGGTAAATCTCATTATAATCATTATTTAGTCAATATTTTCATATGGTTTAGATCTAGATTTGGTTTATGCATTGTGGATTGTTTACTATCTATTATGAATATGAATATATACATGCCCAATCATGCTAACATTTTGGACAAACAACTCTAAAGAGGGACTAGTACCCTTTGTGCTTTGGGTGAGTGCTCAATTTGGGTTGAGTGATGTGTCAGTGTGTCTTGGGCTATTTGCAGTGAATTCTAGGCTACATCATTGGTTCCATTGTCGGGACCTCTTTCTCAACTTTTTTTTAGGATGTTGCGTGATGAAGACATACCGGTTGACCTTGGCTAGTATTGAGGAGTGGTTAGTAGATCTGGAAGAAGAGTATGCTCACAAATTCAACATTGGACCTGATTTTAATGCACACACATGGGTTGAGAAGAATCTATATGATGCATTGTATGAGACATTCTTTGTTATCTTTCCTATAGAGCTATATGAGTGGTTGGTTGCTTATGCATCTAAGAGGAATTGGAGGTTTCACACTTGTTTGGATGCAAGAAGAATTCAGGCCTTATATGATGCAGATTTGATTTGGACGCACTTTGTGGATGTTTGGTTTTGTGGTGTTTTGAATAACTATATTCTTGAGTATGTAGTTTCAAATTACTCTTTCCCGGAGGTTGTTGAGTTTTAGTTTTTACGTGAACCCAGAGGATTGTATTTGTGTGGTATTCCACTTGGTGATCAAGATCTGATTGTAACCCTGGATTTAGAAGAGAAGTTCGATGGCTAACTAAACCCCACCATGCATGGGGGAAGGAACAAGTTTGGTAAGGATGGAGGACCTAGTGGTAGAAAAAAGACAAAGGGAAGAAAGGTGACTTAAGTTTAATGAGGTGTGAGAGGGATTTAGAGAAGCAACGTGAAGTTGTAGAATGGATGGCATTGTGGAGAGAGATGGCTCGTGAAGGATTTAGAGCTCACGTAGAAGATGTGGAGCTAGAGCATCTAGATCTCCCCATTTGGGAAAGCATGGTAGGGAACCCTCTTCAGCCTCAGATGAGAGTGTGTAGTAGAGATGACATGGGCCATGGGCACGCATCTGAATCTACTTGGTGACCTAGCCCTTGCACTTGGTTTTCTAGTTTCTACGACAGTAGTAATCAAGCAAGTTAGTGTGAGTAGTAGAGTTGTAGTAGATAGAGTTAATTTGTAGTCAAGTTTAGGAGTTAATCAGGGAGCTTATTCATCTATGGCGCAATCATCATCTACTTTATTTGGAGGACTAGTTGGAGGTATCTTTTTTTGGTGCATCGTTGACATAGAACGTAGGCGCATAGAACCTTGGCATCACATATGGAAGTAGTGCAACTTTGTAGATTGTGGGCATTAATTTAGCACAACCATCGTCAGAACAAAGGTAGTGCATCTTCGGTCCATTACCTACTAGAGGGGGTGGATTAGGAGGATCGGGTGGCTCGGCGTTGGAGGATCTGGTGGATCTAGAGGTGGTGGAAATATAGAGGAGGAAATATAGGCTTTGGATCTAGTGGGCAAGAGTTGCACCAACCTCAACAAATTTACATGGAGATGTCTCTCTGTTTGATAGAGTATAAAGGCATTGAAGATGCAGGCGAGCACATGCATATGTGTGAGATATTGTGGCACAAAAAGGGGATTATAGCTCCATAGAGCGCAAGGTAAGTATTTTAACTGACTATGTTGTAGGGGACATGCACGCATAGTTGGTATAAAAAGTTTGATCCTGATCAGACTTGTGTGGACTATATACGGCATTGTGAGATGCTTTCTTAAAGAATTTTATATCCTTGAGTTTGAGTAAAAAAGCATAAGTGTGCTCAAGGATATTAAGTAGGGCACTACTGAAAGTGTTCGGGAATATGATGCTGGTTCAAGACTCTTATGTCTAAGTTATCTTATGACATCCATGCAAGCCAACATGCACAATGGTTGTTGGAGGATTGATCACACCTTTTAGAGAGTGCTTTCACATAAGACTTATATAGATCCACATGAGGCACTTGAAGTAACTCTACATGTTGAGGTGGTAGGAAGTGTGGACACATGAGTGAGCATTCTTGGAAGCTCAAATTACAAGCAATGGCAAAATAGTTGGAGAAATTATCTGCTAATTCAACACATGAGATGCGTAGTGGAATTTGGTGTACAGATTGTGAAGTAGAGGGCATACTAAGGATAGTTTCCCTAGAAATCGGTGTGCTCCTTGTTGTTGGATTGTGAGATATGTCACTTGGACCACATTTGGTGCCCATTATTACAGTAGTGCATGATAAGAAAGAATGTGTCCAGTTATTGTAAGATTTGTAGGTCCTCGACTCATGATATTGAAGATTACAGATTGATTGATCAGATCCATGATGTCATTGATATTGGCATATGATAGATTGGTGTTGTAAATAATTCTAAGGAAAAGGGTGAGCATCATGACTATGATCACATGATGAGGGACGTTTTGATGGCGGTCATGGTAGAGGTCGAGGTTACAGAGGTGGATTCAGAGGTTGAGGTCGGGGTGGAAGGAGTGATTTCCCTCATGGGACTTGTTATACATGTGGATCTCTTATCACTACAGGTGTGAATGTCCACAAAATATTGTGTGTTCTTTTTATGGAAAGAATCATAGTTATGAAGAATTCCTAGACTTGTATGAACACTTAAGAAAGAAACATAAACATGAAAATAAGGGTGTAGGAATGGTTAGAGTACAATGCATCATGGAAGACCAATGGATGCCAAAGTTAGTGTCGGATCTTGAGTTGATACTTGTGAAGATTACTACATGCGTTGAGGCTGCATGCACGCTAGGGAAAGCTCTAATAGAATCCTACCATTACTAAGGAGGAAGTATTGCATGCCAAGTATCTAGACCCTATGCATTAGAAGGAGGTTTATCAAGAAACCATGGAGGTAATTTGGAATTTATAGGGTGAGATACAATGTTTGAAGGAACAATCATGTGAAGTTGGAACAAAAAAAAAGAAAGTTGATCTCCATCAGACAAATGTTGATGATTTGAAAGAGGTTTGCAAGATGTTGTGCCAAGAGAACATTATTCCTTTGTTGGGGAGTTGGTTGAAGGGAAACACTCACACATTGGGACTGAGCATGAGAGACAACTTTTTGCATGCTAATCTTCCTCGGATAGTTTGGATTATGACAAGGAGATTACTCTAAATGTTGTTGTTGATGGTTGGCTTTTGAGTAACATCTTGATTGACACAGGTGTAGAAGTGAATGTACTTACTTTGGATGTGTGGGTTCAAATGGGAAGACCTCCATTACAACCATCTTCTAATGTGTTGTTCATGGAAAATCGAACTAAGGCAATGCCCATTGGAGTTTTAAAAGATGCATCCATTACTATACTGAGGGGCCAAGTTCATTGGGGACTTTGAGGTCTTAGCACTTGTAGAAGAAGACAATTTTCCCACATTACTTGGGCACCCTTGGTGTTATGCAAACAACGTTGACTCACATTTCAATAAGGGATATATCAGCTTTGAGAATAAGGAAGAATGCATCATCATACCTTTGACAGATGGGAAATCTATGCCTTATGTAGAGCCCTTAAGTGAAGAAGACTTGAACAAAATTTATGTGTGCACCATTCGAGATCGGAAGTTCTTGAGCCATCAAAAAAGGAGTTCTCTAGTGGGATGATGCACAATCAATGAGTGATACTACAAGTGTTGCATGTGATAATTGGGCACATGAAACTTATGAAATGGTTGGGTGTGAAGTATGAAGTGCAACTACGTGCGTCAGTAAGCCACATAGTATCAGGCATTTGGGCAGCAGCCAGGTACCAAAGTACACATGAGAAGATAATCTAGAAGTATTCTACTTTGCTATGGAAGTTCAATGGGAATGTCAGGTGGAAAGAAGGAACATGTTAGTATATACTTTACATGTGGGATGGACAACAACTAGTGGATGGTTCACAGGGATAATATTTTGGAGTGGAGAGAAGTAAGGATTGCTTTATCTGCTTCGGTTTCTAAGAAGCAATGCACCTACTCAGATATGTGCATTTCATGGTAATGATCTTGTTCAACACCATGTTCAACGTAGTGTGAGAGACTTTGGATAGCAGGGAAGGAAGCTTTACCACCTTCTTTATGGGTGCACAAGTTTTATTTCACCTTACGAGGTTACGTGTGCATGGTATGTCTATGTAGAGTTGAATAGGGTGATTGGAAATTGGCAAGAACTTACTTGAAGGTATGACTCAAACCTTTGATTACTTTTCTTCTAAACCTCCGGTGAATGAGGCATTGTAGGTTATGAAGCGCTTAACTATGGGAGATAGTGTAAAAGCTGAAGAGTTACTTCAGGAGTTGTTAGGAGAATCAGACTGGTGGCGCACTTTGAAGAGGAAGAAACAAATGAAGAGCATCTTGGGTGCCTGCCTAGAAAGAGAAAAGGGTAAGATGATCTACATGGTTGATGATGAAGAGGTAGAGAACTGGATATTGAGCACACAAAGGGTATGCATGAAGTCTTGACATAGTGCAAGATGAGAAGGCATGTGCCTACCATGAGCCTATGAAGACCAAGAAAGTGAACATTGGAATGGATGTTGAACCTAAGGAAGCCATTATAGAGATTATTAGTCTGACTCTAAAGTTGCTAAAATCATTGAGCTATTGTGCAACTTTTAGGATTTGTTCCCTAGAGGTTATCATGAATTGAAAGGTGTACATGAATCATTAGGAGAGATGAAGATAAAGTTAAAAGAAGGTGCACCTAGTTTGGAAGAGGCCTTATAGGATGAATCCAAACTTGTGTGTCAAAGTAAAAGAAGAAATTGACAAAATGTTAATTTTTGGAATTATTGTGCCAATTGAGGAGTTAGAATGGGTGAGCCCTATGGTGATCAACATCAAGAAAGATGGAAGAATCAGGATTTGTGTGGATTATAGGGAGTTAAATGTTGCATGTGTGATTGATCCCTTTCCCACACCATTTACTGAGGAAATCTTGGAAGGCGTTGTAGGGCATGAAATATACTCCTTCACTGATGGATTCTTTGGATATCATCAGGTAAGGATAGCTAAAGAAGATCAAGAGAAGACAACTTTCACCACCGAGTGGGGAAGTTTTGCATACATGGTTATGCCCTTTGGATTAAAGAATGCCTGCAGTATTTTCACGCATAGTGGTACAAGCATTCCAGGATTTTATTCACAAGTTCTTGCAGGTGTATCTGGATGATTGGACAATCTATGGGCTCATGAAAGATCATTGTGATAATTTGAGGCTGATGTTTGAGAGGTGCCAATAGTTGAGCATCTCCTTGAACATTAAGAAGTGTATATTTGCCACACCCTTTGGAATTTTTTGGGCACATCATCTGTAAAGAAGGCTTGCTAGTGGATCCTGCTAAGGTAGTTATTATTTTGGGCTTAGAAGAGCCTACTAGCTAAGAGTGAGGTGTGTGGATTCTTGGGGCACATAGGTTATTATAGAAAATTTATAAAGGGATATGCCAAGATTGTGTGCCCTTAGAAGAATTACTCAGGGGAAAAGGAAATTTCTATTGGGGTGAGGCACAACAGCATGCATTTGAAACATTGAAGGAAAGGCTTACTACAACACCTATTTTGTGCTTTCCTTCATGGTCCAAGCCTTTTCACATTCATGTAGATGCCTCTGGCATGGCCATTGGTGTCATATTAGCTCATCCTAGAGAAGGGATTGTTGATCATCCTATTTGCTTTTTTAGCTAGTAGAAAGTTGACTCCAATAGAATAAAATTATACAACGACAGAGCGTGAGGCCTTGTCTATGATCTACGCACTCCATAAGTTTTGACAGTAGTATTTTTAGCTACACCTTTCATCTTTTATACAAACCACATGGCATTGAAGTACTTGGTGAACAAGCCCATTTTGTAGGGTGCATATGTCGTTGGGTACTGTTGTTTTCAGGAATTCAATTTTATGGTGGTGGTTAAGCCCGATAAGAGAAATTTGGTCAGACCATTTATCAAGGATAATCAGGAGAGGACACATAGAGCATTGAGGACACAATGTCGGATGCACATCTATTTTAAGTTGAACCACGTGCCCTCGGACTTGGAGGATATTGTTGTCTTTTTATGCATAAGTGTGGTGCTTGAAGGAATGAAGGCTTTAGAAAAGAAACAACTTGTTATTCATTCATTGTGCCTTACATGTTGATCAGTGGAGACTTATACAAGTTAGGTCATGATGAAGTTTTTTGTGTCGGTGTGTACTTGAGCATGAGTGAGAAGAAATTATGGTAGAGGCTCATGGCGGTATTGCAGGTGGACACTATATAGGGGATGCCACCACACGTAAGATTCTACTAGCTAGTCTATGGTGGGAAACATTATACAAGGATTGTAAAGCATATTGTAAGGCATGTGACCATTGTTAGTGCCTTGGAAAGCCTGGGAAATGAGATGAAATGCCTTTGAGGCCTATTACTAGTGTAGAGCCTTTTGAGAAGTGGGCAATTGACTTTGTGGGCCCTATTTCCCTAGCCATGCATGAGGACATGATCACACTATTATAACTTGTACATATTATCTTACAAGGTGGGTAGAAGTGGACACCTACAAAGGATTACACAGCAACTACAACAACAAGGTTTATGTGGGAAAATATTATTAGCAGGTATGGCTTGCCCTTTAAGTTTAACAAGTGATAGGGGTACTCATTTCCTTAATGAGACTATATAAGGATATTATTGGATGAATTTATGGTTGCACACCATAGGAAAACCCCTTATCACCCTCTTAGGAAAATGGAACTATTGAGGCCTTCAACAAGATATTGAGCCATACCTTGACCAAAAATTTTGATGTTGGAAGGAGAGATTGGGATGATAAAGGTTTCTGCGGTACTTTGGGCATACAGAAAACCTACAAGAGGTTGAATAAAATAACACCCTTTCAATTGGTGTTTGGCGTAGAGGTAGTTCTCCCCATGGAATTCATGTTACCTTCTTTGTGTATTTACGTGTGAGGAGGTCTGGCTGATGAGAAAGCATTGGAAGAACATATTGATAAATTGATGCAGTTAGATGAAAGGCGTGCCATAGCAAGATGGAGTCAAAAGCAAGAAAAATCTAGGCGTAGAAGGCATGACATGATAGGCACATCAAGGATAAGAAGCTTGAGGTTGGGAAAATGGTACTTTTATATGATTCAAATTTTTTTGTGCCACCCTAGAAAGCTTAAGGTGCATTGGTTGGGACCATATGTAATCACTTATATACTTGACTCGACGCTTACTAGTTAGAGGTGCTGGATGGAACACAATTTCCTAGTTACTTCAATGGGAGTAGGTTGAAGCCCTACTATAAATAAGTCTTCTTAGTGTTTGTAATAAGGCAATATTGCCACTTAGATTAGGTTTCCCTTAATGCATTTCCTTTATATGTGTTTCCTTCATTGTTGTTATGTTTTGTCAATTTAGTTCAAGTGTTTTTGTGTAATAAGCGCGCTTGCGCACCAGAAAGTTGATTACAATTTAAGTGTTTTTATGTAGAGGACCACACATACCCTTAGTGTGGGGTGGTTTATATACATGGTTCATTACCAAGTTGAATATAGTTGATTGTCATATGAAGATGGGTATGCATAAGGAAACTTTTGTGCAGTGCTTTTTGGAAGGGTGTAGATAGAAAAATTACTCCTAAATGAAGACCACAAATGGAAAAATGGATGCACAAGTATAACGCGAGGTAGGCTACAATAGTGGAAAATACTTGGAAGAAGGCGCAGTGGTGAAGTACTTGGTGCATATGGGCGCGTGGAAGGAGGTATGTGGCCAAGAAGTAGAAGGTGCGCGCCAGAAGGTTATGACTATGGCACGGAAATGAGCAATGTAGAAACATTGATGAATGATGCATTAATGTTGGGATCGGTGGTAGGTGAAGGAGCAATAAATGTGATAACTTTTAAAAATCTATATAAGGAGGGTTGTGAGGCCATTTTTACCTTTGCGATTATGAATTCTCGAGTGAGTTGTTTTATGAGCAAGCTAGCTAAGACATGGTTGTGAAGAGTGGAGAGTTGTGAACTGGTTAGGTTGGTTAGATCTGCGCACACAAGGAACTATTATGCTCCATTTGTTGAATTGTTTGAGCAAGGCGAAGGCATGTAGGAAAGGATATTGATGGCTAGGGTTTGAGTTCAAGCTAGGGCACATGGAACCGAGTTGTAGAGCTTGAGGGAGGTAAGAGAACACATCTTTTGATTGAAATGACACCAAAAAGAGCACTAGGGGAAAGTCAAGGAAAGAAAAAAATAAGTTGAGATTGAGATTGAGGATTCCCTCAAAATTAGATTTTATTTCTAAAATGCAATACCTAGAGGAAGTGATTGTGGTTCGTGATTAGGATTCCCACATCGGTTGAAGCATAAAAGTCGGTGATTACAACCATAGGACAATTGATAAAAAGGAGGAGTTGGACGCATTGTTGAATAAAAAAGACAAGCAAACGAATAGCGAGATGACATGCCCACATATGACGATGTTGGGGAGAAGCTCCTAAGAAAGGTAGGGGTTTTCCCAAGAACCATATGAAAATAGGCTGAAGGAGATAGGCAAACAAATTTCTAGGAAGATGGACTATATGGTAGGCATGATTTCTAGTATGATAAGTATTTGTAGAATCTTGCAAAATGAAAAATAAAACATGAATCAAGATGAGCTAGTTATCATAGTCAAAAATGTCCCAGACAAAACAGGTGAGGCATTAAGCAATTGGTAGGCATTGGAGGCATAAGTTAAGAATGAGTATCCAGAATTAATACTACCTATTGAACAAAAGAGTGATGAATGATATCTCATTCTTTTGTTTGAACAAGTCTTCATTCTTTCACTCATTGTTCTTTACTTTGGAGAGATAAGTTAAGATTACCCATTGTCGGGGGCAGAAATGCATTTAGTGTGGGGTAATGTTGAGTAGATAAAAGATAGCTCAAGTATGAAAGCACATTAGGATTGGGCGCGGACACATGGCGCATAGAAGGACGCATGGAAATATAGCAGAATAATGGTGCACGCCTAGGACAAGTGTACACATGACTTAGCCACTTTTACAGATCTAGGCTATTTTTGGAGATGGAGTGTTGAGCACGTGATGACATGGAGACTTGTAGTTCATGCAAGGCTATTTTGGGAGTTACAATAGTTTGAGCGCCATGCAGAGTCTTAGTCTAATAATAAGATCTATTCTTAGAGTTGATAAATAAAAGATCTATTATTAGCATTGCATGCTTTTGTACATTGGTGTAAGGGTGCATGGCTATTATTAGCATGTAGCCTATTTTTGAAAGGGACATGGGCGGTGAAGGGCAAGTCCCCACCCCTATATATATGTATTGATTTGCATGGTTTGGAGAGATCGATTAAATATAGAGTTATGTTATGGATTTGTTAGCGCGCATAACTATGGAGACTGAATTTTAACGTATGAAGCTTCTGTGTTTTACAATATTTAATATAATGGAACATATTGGCTATATATTGGTGTTAGATATGACTGAATATGGTTCTTACATGGTAAATCTCATTATAATCATTGTTTAGTAAATCTTTCATATGGTTTAGATCTAGATTTGGTTTATGCAATGTGGATTGGTTACTATCTGTTATAGATTTGACTATATGCATGCCCAATAATGCTAACATTATGGACAAACAACTCTAAAGAGGGACCTGGTACCCTTGCGTGCTTCAAGTGAGCACTCAGTTTAGGCTGAGTGATGTGTCAACGTGCCTTGGGCTATTTGCAATGAATTCTAGGCCACATAAATCGATTGCAAGCTAATCAAAGGTCTAGAGAAGACCCGTGGATAAAAACCATGTTCTCCCGTGAATGTCATGTTGTTGTAGCTGGATAAAACTAGTTGTGCACTGTAGTTAGGTTTGTCTATCTCCATAATCCTAACTATTGAGTTGGTGTTAAATCCTTTAGGAGGGGACGTGTGAAGAGATAATAAATTTTGTGAGTAGTTATCAACCCACCTAGATAATGATAATGACTATTGCATACCCACTTGGTTGTAATAGGCTTCAAGACCCAAGATGGGTTTGTCATACTCTTGACTCGACATATTCAAGGGGTGTATTAACACCCACAAAATAATGGGAAAGGGGAAGGGTGAATGAAAGAAAAGAAAGAAAGTAGATACAAAAATGAACTAGTCCTTCATTTCATGTTCACCAATTTGGTACACCTGAAAATCAACATGTGATTTCAGATGCACGCAACCTCCGAGGTTATGACGAGACAGTTAGAATGTAATGGATGTGATGGTAACATGGTATATGGATAGAGTATAAATGGGATGGGTGTGAATAGAAATAAGAACTCAAGGAAACCCAATGTTCTCAATCTGGTAAAAATGGAATTTTTTCATTCGTAGAAATGAATGCTTGTCTAACTTTTTCAGGGGTGATGCTATGATTAAGAATGATTGCAATGCGTAAGTTAGTGTCAATATTTGTAGATCCAGACAAGACTCTAGTCGGTTGTGGAACACAAGGAAACCGCCATTTGTCGTCTGTGAATTCCTCTCCAAAGAGGGTCATGAAGATATGATGAAAGATGGGATAAGGACAAAATCAAGTATTTTGGGGTCTATTCCGATCTACCGATCAACCCAAAATTTCTCAACAATATTTGCTTCCTTATTAAGGCAATGAGTTTGCCAATGATTGTAGGAGGCACGGGCTCGTGAAAAACTAATTAGCGTAAGCCTTGGTCAATATTATTTTTGTCTCACTTAATTTTTGGTTGTCTATTAAATAGGTCAAATATCCAAATGTGATGTTGCGGTGGGCCTTAAATGGTCATGTGAGCACTAAAATAAGAGAAAGGGAAATAAACAAGCAAGTTGAAATCCAAAGAGACCGAGAGATAAGATCTGGTATCCTAAGCCGCTATGGAAGTAGAAGTTGTGTTCTTTCCAATCTAAACTACTTTAATTCCTACCTTTAAATAAATGAAACTAACAAACTCAAATTAAATAAAAGAAAGTTGATTTCCCCTTTTAATTAACTAAGTTTGATTTGTAAGCATCTACTCAAAGTAAATAAAACAAGCTATCTAATTGTTTTGGTATTTTCAATGAAGCTTTAAAAGAAATAAACAAATGAATCTATTGTAACTTCTAATCTATGTTTTTGTTCTTTTCTTGTTATTAGAAATTAAATAAAAGAAATCTACAGTAAAAGAAACTAATTAAAATAAAAGAAATCTACTTCTATGTTAAAATTAAATAAACATAGAGAGTGATGGATGTAGTTATTCCTTTGTTGCATGATGTGAGGCTAATCTAATTTAAACACAAATGTTTTATAATTTGTAATTGTGGATTTATAACTTCTTATAATTGCTTCACCTCATAATCACGAGAAGAAATAAGGCTTCTCAGAAGCAATTTCCTCTTCCCTAAGACTTCCCTAGTAAAATAAATGAAATGTATAGACAAATTAATAACAAAGAATTAAATCAACAAGTGTAGACATATTAGCTTCCTCAAGCTTCTTTCCCTTACAGATCCACAGGGATAAGCAAGGAGGAAGATTTCAATGGAAGTTTGTTTGTACGCATACAATGAAGAAATGAAAATGTACATGTATTTTAAAATGAAGAAATAAAGTTCTTGCAGAACCTTACTCCAAATTCTTTATCGGGAAAATCCACAACGATAAGTTGAAAAGAAGATATCAATGGAAAGCATTTTACAACAAAGAAATTGTGAATTCTACTTTCTTAATACAAATGTATTTAACTACAATACTCTAAAAATGAAAGCTTTGAAAGAATTATAAATGCACCCTAACCTAGATATGTAGAACTGTGACAATCTCCAAGTGTGGTGATGATTTATTTGGTCTCCTCAACTTCCTTTCCAAAGATGAGAGTCCAATTGATCCAGATAACAAAGTTGACTAGTTGTAGAAGAAATTACAAAGATGTAGGAGCCGACTGGTTGCATGCTACCTGGTCACAAATGTAGGAAGGAAGCAACAAAGAAATGAATTGAGTTGTTTGTGTATTACTTGGCAAGATTTTGGTAAGAATAAAGTGGAATTCAAACCAAGAATCTAGAACCCACGATATGGGTAAAATTCTAGTTTTTATTAAAAATTGTCAGAGAGAAGAAGTCTAGCACACTTAGAAATCAAGAAGTGCCAAATCATCCTAAGAAGGGGCAGTCAACATTCTAATAATAGTAAACAGAGAAGAGGAGTTCCATACATATCCAAAAATCTAGAAATTAGGTGAAATGGTCAAGAAATGTTGAGAAAGACACTCTCAAACTTGAGACACGTGTACAAAACACACGGTATAGATTCTCAGGTAAATGCACACGGAACCAATGGTATGTAGACTAACGGTTATGGGACTTCCAGTATAGATAGACCAAAGGTTACATAACCACCATGGTGGTTACATAACCGTTATGGCGGTTGTGTGACTTAAAGTCACGGTAACCTCGCAACAAGCATAAAATGGCTTGGAAAGATAACAAAATCTAAGACAAGGATAAGTAAAGAAAAATAAGTATGCTAAGAGAAAGGGGAAAGGATCTAGACTTTATCATTTGTTTTAGAAAATATAAAATAATCATCAGAGACTTTTACCTTACCACCAATGTGGCATCTATGTAATTTTGGGTGCATACAACCATCACTACCTAACTGAGTGCATAAGAGGCATGGAGTAGGAACAATGCATGATATTGGATAACTTGTGCCTATAGATTTTTAGGAATCTGGCGGTTCTACTCATCACATCAGACCACCAATGAATCCATCATGGCTACTGAGAAGGTTATTGATTGTACTATTGATGCATCCTTAGGACTGAATTCCACACTCATTTGATTGTAATGTCCCCTTTTTCCTCGCGCCAAATGGCCCAAGGGCCAAGGGCCGAGTCGGGTCTAAAATGTGGTCGAGATCCATGGGGTTATGGACACTGGAAGATTTTGGGAAGGGGCCCCATGGTTTTGATATCCTAGTTTGGCATTTGGGGGTCACTTTTGGACATGACGACTCAAAAAGAAAAAAAGTAACTATAGTTACTTTTATGTTAGTGGCCTCTCCATGGAATGAAATGTGCCTAAGGGTATGGGGGCTTGTTTGCCAATGAAAAGTATATAAGGAGATGAGGAAGGAAGAAAAAGGCACTTTTTGGTGCATACTTTTAGCCTCTTCTCATGCAGTTGTTGTTGTCGCGTTTCTTCAGCTTGTGGAGTCAAATCCCACAGGGACCCTAGCTTTGGTGGTGAGAGACTCATCCCTAGCTAGCAGGGCATTCTTCAGTAGTGAGATATCTACCCTAGTCTGTCATTTTGGAGCCACTTTCGGGCCGTGCTACAGAGATATTTCCAGAGGGTTCAGAGGAAGGGTTTCGAGGATTTTTGGGGGCTTTTGGGGAAGACAATCAGAGGGGCTCTAGATCAGACTCACGATAGCCATCTGGGCTGGGCGTGGCAACACGTTGAAGGTGCCTCCCTCATTTCCTAACCCCATTCCAAGTGAGGTGACTTGTAGCCTTTATTTGGGGGTTTTTCCAGTCAGTTGTTTCAGATCTGAAGGTGGAAACGTTATTGCATGTATCTATTAATGTTATTTCCAAAGACCCTTATTTTTGCTCTTGTATTTAGAGGGTCATGAACCTCTGAAGTTTTCCAGCCGCCTAGGGCTTTCTGTACTTTTTTGGCAGCAATATATTATTCCAAAAAATGTTTTCATAGTGTTTATTATTACTGTTGCAAGCATCCCTCAAAATTTCATGCATTGTGGGAAAATATTTTGTGTGATATCAATTTAATACCATTCGTTGTCCTAGTTGGACATTTTGATAAAATCAATATTTTACTTTGCTGCAATTTTTCATATATTTTGTGCATTTTTAAGTAGTATCCCACAAGGGATATTTCATTGATGTGATTGAGAGTAGGACCATGTTCCATTAACACCATATTAAGAAATAATTACATTTTATGATAAAATGGGTCTTGAGATTTCCAAGTGATGCAAAATTTGATAAGATAGTGATTGGAAAGGAAAAAATTAGGCATCACTTCCATGGATAAGGAATAAATTTCATCAAAAGAGAAAAATTCTTGAGTGGAAATCATAACCTTGTCAAGTCTTTTAAGAACTCGATTTGATCTACATCGGAGATTGGAATAGGAAAACTAAGACTCTAAGATAAGTGATGTAAAGTGTTCGGGTCATAAAATTGAAAGTAGATGCCCCCAGAGCCTCGGTGGGACCTGGTAAGAGGTGCAGTTCAAGCATCCATGCTACATGTAGAGATCTTTAGGAATTATGCATCCACAACTAAAGACTAGGTGAATGCATATGTGTATATAGAAAAGATAATGACATACAATGGATCCATCTAGCATGTGTAACAAAGTGTACATGTAAGCATAAGTAAGTAAGAATAAATGTGACCAAGATATGCAGTATGTTGTGAATGTGAATGGAATAGAATGTAAAGTGAATGTGATAGGAGTAGCGTGCCCCCAAGTGAATGTGTATGCATGAGATGAGGTTCATTTATAAAAGACCTCTCATTAGTTAAAAATGAACCATAGAACAAAAGTGCATCATCGGGAAATGGTTTGAATTGTGCGCTAGAAGGACGTGATCATGAAACATAGAGCATGAGAAGATGAGGTTCATTTCAGATTTAGACCCTTAGCAATCAAGTATGAACCACGAAACTAGAGTGCATCATAGGGTAGTGTGATGTGAATGTGAGGGAGAGATATGTCACAAATGCGCAGAGTGTGAAATGTGCAGTGTGTGAGGTTTATGTATGTAGTATGCCCTCAACAGTCAAGTGTGAACCATAACACGAGAGTGTGTTATAAGGTAATGATGATACAAGAGTGTATCAATTTTTGTGATGATGGATATATTACACGGTGTATGGGCAGATGAAACAGACACCTTAGAATGCTAAAATGAGGGGGTTTAAAGTAAGCATGATGCCCCCCAATTATATGATGTGAAGAAGAATGAAGTAATGTCATCTGAGAGATCATCATTGTCATGGTCAAAGTCGAATGGAGATGTGTTAGAGACTTGGTAGGTGATAATATGGAATTGATCATATAAGGAGCCATTACGGCTTAAATTGTACATACCCATTGTGTATTCTTCATCGGTGAAAGGTGGCAATGGACAACCTTGTGCATACCAATGATTAATATTTTGTGAATAGTTGAGAAATGAATCATTGTAAATAGAAACATGACCGAATGACATAGGAAATGTGATATCGATATGATCAAGATCTAGAGTACCACCAATGTAGTCAAGCCAAGACTTCCCAAGAGTAAGTGGAGAAGTGCGTGCAACAAAAACTGATAGATGGAAGACATGAAGGCCATAAGCAGCAATAATGTGAACATATCCATGATAAAGATGAGGAGAATAAGATGGAGGGATGAGATCCTCCAGTGTGAATCCAAGTCAAGCCAAGCCATCATATGTGCAAACAATTTTCAGAGCAAGTGGGATTGAATGGAATGTGATGCTAATAAGAGTTATTCATGAAAAAAGTGCATGTGAAAGGAGGAAGCGCAAATGCGGACTCCTCATGAGAAGATGAGATAGGTGGTATGACATCCAATATATGGACAAACCCCGATAAAGTACCATAACATTAGTAGAAGGGGGTTGCTTGAATTAATATTCACAGGGCCAATAACAACGAATGTATCATTAAAGTATGACTCATATATCTCGATAGGAGTAAAATTAAGAATGCGCAAACTATCATCGGTAAGCTCAACAATATCAACCTTATCATCGTAATCATTAGTGTTGGCGTTGTCATGTTGGATATCCATATCAAGGATATTGGTAGGAGGTGAGATAGATGTAGGATAGAGAGGGTCTCAGTAAGTGTAGTGGTGATGGGTATGGGAGTAGACATGGTAGGTGAAATGATATTATTAGTGTGAGTGGAAATAGACAACATGCTTGCAGAAGTGGAAGAAGGTTGTGAAGCACTATACTAACCAATATCATATGTATCAATGTGGCTATATGGAATAGGCTACGATGGAGGAATATGCATGACAGTTTCGAGGTTTATGTGACATAACTTGAATGGATCGAGGTCGACAACAATGGTATGTTCATAGCCATTATGTAAGAATTTAACACATCGATGAAAAATAGATGGGACATCATGCATTGCATTAATCTAGGGTCTACCGAGCAAGATATTAAATTGAAACGATGCATCGATAACGAAGAATGTCGTAGGAACAATCTTAGGCCCAACTTGTATAGGTAACATGATAGTGTCAAGACATGTGTGAGTAGTGGAGTCATACCCACGAATGAGGTGGAATCCTTAGTAATGAGATGATCAATAATGCCACTTTGCTTTAAAAGAGAGTGAGCACATATATTAATGATGGATCCATTGTCAATGAGTACACACTTGATACGAGTGGTTCCAATGATAGTGGTGATAAGCAGAGGTCCACATGGATTATCAATAACAGACGACGATATGTCCTCATCATTAAATGATATAACATTTGGTAAATTTTTGAGATATTGAATAAGATGTGTGAAGGCCATCGAAGAATTATTTCTTTCAATGTGAATAGACCGAAGGAGGCCTCTAATGTATGATGACAATCGGGTGCATTACACAATAAGTCATAAAGTGATATTTTGGCTGGTGCATTCTTAAGTTGTTCGATAATACCATAGCCTTTAGAAGTGGTAGGAGGAGTTGTAGAAGTAGTAGGTGGTAGGATATAAATGTGTTGAGCTCTATGAGGCCGAATGCGTGAGTAATGACTACATTAATAGTTGATCAGCCCTAGACATAATAAAGCGAGGAGGATGCTTGAGTATGAACTTACATAAAATTAATAGCAGTCTTAACCATCCTAGAAACCTTAGTTGGGGAGAAAGAAGGATAAGAAGATTGATCCATGACTCAAGAAGAATAATATATACTTAGAAGGTAGGGTTTGAATGGATAGGTTCACCAAATGATTTAATAAAAATAAGATTTTTGTAAAACCCTAATTGCAGTGTAACAAGTGATAAATAAGCAATGTACAAATTTGACCTAAGTAATAAGCAAGATAAAAATGAAACCTAGGTGTAAAAGAAGGGATAAAGTACTTAGCTGATTTCATAATAAATCCTAAGATATGTCGAGACTAGAAAACAAATGAACAAGAAGGAGGAGAGTATTGCAAGTGATTTCAAAAAAATTGTGCGATAGCGATCTACCGGACTAGGGCGCTTGGATCAAGTCGGGGCGCCCGGGCACTGGAGACCTCTGTTGGGTGCCCGTGATTGTGAAAATGGTCAAAACTAATTTTTTCTTGTGTCACACCGATGTCGCTACCCTTCACTATTGATCACATGTATATCGCACTATATTCGTAGAATTTTCCGTAGCTGCAAAATAAAAGACCTCTTGCAGAAACCCCAAAACACATCAAGTGTTGCACTACGTCTTAGATCCATGTAGTCATTCTATGTGTGTGCGTGTAGAATTGTTCCCTAAGAAGCTCTTGTGTAAGATGCACTTTGAATAACGAGCAAGTATCTATATGTAATAATATAAGTAGACGTGTGGATGTCAAAATGAACTTCCACTCCTATGTGTGCATGAAGAAAAATACAATCCCTTGAGTGAGTGTTGTATGGATGCTTTGATGCTCTTGAGATGCCTTTGGATGCAACCTTGGGTGATAGTAATAGATGTTTAGAGCTTGGTCCTTCATAATGGTCACATAGCTTTATATTTTTATATGATTCCTTTGGTTAAATTTCGTAATTAACAACTAAAAGGTGAAACCATAAGAAAACAAGATGCCCAAAATAAAAAAGAGGCCCAAAAGGGGTGAGTGAAATACAAAGAGGTGGGGGGCGGCCATGAGGATGGGGGCGTCGGGCGCTAGTGTCCATAGTGGTAAAAGATGAAACAATGAAGCATCGACTAGGCTATAGGGTCTACGAGGCCAAGAAGGATATATAAATAAAGACAAAGAGGCCAAAGACAATTGTTAATTGCTAGTTTTCTCGCTTAGGAATCATATGAATAGTGGTATGTGATTAGGACCTAAAAATGTACCCAAAGTGAATGATTTAGTGTCTACAATCACTTGATGTTCCCGATATTACATTTTGGATCATTATTATGAATTTATTGGGTATGACATGATTATTGTTTATCATTTCTAATAAATTTCTTATACTTGAAGATAATTACCTTTTATTTGTTAGATTAATTATGTCTAGTGTGATTTTATGACTTTGTATATGACTTGTTTTACTCTCAAGTATGTTACATTAATTGTGAAGACATTCCAAATCTACCACTCATATATGATTCCTAACTAAATAAATCCCATTAACAACCTTTTATTGATTAATTAAACCACTTCATCACAACACACATCCCAAAACATCCGATGACTAATTAATCACATTTAATCACTCTTAATTAGCCATTAATCCTACATCTCAATTATCACACATTTGTTAAAATCAACTAACCTCCCCAGCTAAAACCTATATAAAAGGCCTTTTAAAGGTATATTGTACACCATCCTCTCATGCAAGCTTTCCATTTCTATAAACCTTACTAAATTTAGAAATAATCTTATGTAGAAGCCTTGCCAAATCTAGAAAATCCTTCCATTTTGGGAATTTTATTACTTCATCCCTTCCTTATAGGAATGCAACCCAATTCTTGCACAAATTGCTTAAACACACACATCCATTGAAAAAAACCATGCAACAAGGAGAGGTTTTGCATTCTATTGTAGATATGTATTGATTTATATTCTTATCTAAATCTCAAGGTGCTATTTTAGGTTTCGATTGAGGATTTTCTTGGTGTCATTTCCTTATTTTATGTTTATAACCCTTATGCATATATATATTGATACAAGTATTTCTCTTGTGATGTATTCATGTGTATCTTCTTGTGTTATGATGGTTGTCTTATTATTTTGTATGATTGAAAAATAGTGTACACTTTGTGATTGTATTAAGGCACACATATTCCACATACTAGTTCACACACATGCACATAAAGATAAATGAGGAGATAAAATGTATTTAATAACTATAGGGTGAAAAATCACATAAGAGGTACATGCCCCATACAAATATTATTAGTTTTAGGGGAATTATCCCTCACCTCTCCTCTCTAGCCTACGTGGCAAATGAACTTGTGCACATATGTGTCTCAATATTGGACACAACCCTAGATCCTTACCTCAAGGTTCCGTGATATTGGTGCTATCATTATAGTTACTCACATTACATAAAAATGTTGTGAGTCCATCACTAGAGATAAGGGCATGGACACCTCACATCTCAATCTACCTCTCTCCTCGATTAACACCGCTAGTTAATTCTTAAGATGAGATATATGTACTTGCTCTTGCATATTTCCAATATGCCCTAGCCATGTTGACTAGATTGAAAAGTAAGCATGATTTCCTATCTCAAAGTTAGCTTGCTTGATCCAATCATTTATTTTATTATGGCCCAAGTTAGTATCCAAATCATGACATCAATGGTGTAGGTCCAATCATCAACCATCATTTTTTCACATTAAAAAAATCAATCAATGAATTCTCAACATTAAAAAAATTCTTTTGACCTAATCAGTTGAGTCTCCTCTACAAAAATTAAGCTACCTTATTACTTGGATTAGATGTACCACTAGTGGTTCCTCCTCCACCACATCATCCTCTCCCTCTATATAGGGCTCTTCAACATCGTACTCCTCCTTAGGATGATTTTGCTCTCCCCTTAATATAAGTAGTGTTTTTAGATGAAAACCGACCCACCATGCTTAATGGTCATTTGTAGCTCATAGACCTAACACTATAATGATGTCTTGACATATATCCCTGAAGCATGTCTCATATAAAAATATGTGTAGTTCTTTCTATATGTAGGTAAGCATTTAACACCCCAAGAGAATATTGCACTCCTCTCCTCCATATAATGTATAATTTGTTGGAGAATGAATGAGCAATATACACCTTTTGTGTCAACTAATACAAAATATCTCGTTAGTATAGCCATTTATAATGCTTGTGTGGCATGTCACTATATATAAGGAATTGACTATAATCCCTATGTCGGTATCATGCCTCACAACACTTACATCCATATAATATCCACACTATAGTTTTTCTCACCTACCTTAGGTTTTGTTGATATTGCATGCTTCCCTCTAATATAAAGCATCAATATCCTCCATACGTCATGTAGGGTAATTGTAATCTCTCATGTTCGTAACCAAATGTGTAAGTATTTTTATTGCACAACTCTACCAAAGTAGTGAGTGTATTAATGTCAAATCACATCATATAAATGTGTACAACATAGAGAAGCCCCAGATTGCATCTAGATGTGCCACACATATTTATCCAACCCCAACTATTGTATCATTTATAACATTATTCCCTTTCGGAATTACTTGCACGTGTACAACATCCTACAATAACAAAGAAAGATAAAAAATAGTATTTTCCTAACTAGATATGTATGGTGTGTTATAAATTGAAAATTTACATAAATAATAAGACCGTACATATTTCTACTAGAAGTGTACACATCCATTATAGAATCTTATAAATATTCGGAGGTAATCACTAGAGAAATACCCCATCTAGATGCTCACTTACTCCGTCATTTGGACAAAAATGGCCTTGTAATGATAGGATCTTGGATAGAAACAAGTGATGTTTTAGTGGGAAAATTAACACTTGAAGCAGAAGAAGACTCACTATTAAATACTCCAGAAGGAAGATTATTACAAGCTTTATTTGATATTAAGGCACCACCTATTGGAAAAGAGGAGAGGGCTTGCTCATGGCAAGGCACTCGACCCATAAATCAATATAGGGTGGAGAGGGAGGAATATCTAGATAGAAATTTGCCGAGGATGCCTACTTCGATTGATCGGGTCGATTGTTTAGATCATGTCAAGCTATATAATGTCCAAATTGGGAAAAAATTGTTGCCCTCTTCTATATAACCATATTTGGAAATTTCAAAAACAAGTAAAAAATTAAAAATTTAGGCCCATAATGACTCACTAGACTTGCCACCTCAATTATAGTGGCAATAAGGCATACCAATCAATTGATTGTTGAAGAACTTTTGTCAATCCCATGTGGTATATCTCTCATATAGCTCTGTTTATAAAGGCAAAATAGATAATAGCGAGGTGATTTATTATTTTCAATATATATATGATGTAGCCTAGAATCTACCATGTGAATACCCAGACGTCTTTGGCACATCACCCAACCTGAGCTAAGAACTCACCCAAAGTGCTTTAGAGTTTCTTGTACATGATGTTAGTGTGATGGTGATAAAACATATTCAGATCCATAATTAAACATAAACATTCCACAATGCATAATCTAGATCTAGATCTTAGAGAATCATGAATTAAACAATAACTATAATAAGATTAACCATACATGAACCAGATTCAGTTATGTTTAACACCATTATCCAACCAATATTATCCATTGCATTAAACACTATAAAACACATAAGCTTCTTACATTATAAGGTATATCCATAAGTCATGCGTGCATCAAATCCAACAACATAACTCTACAATAACTCACACACACCCTAAACTACATAGTTCAATACATATTTATAGAGGTGGGGACTTGCCCTTCACCACCTATACACTTCTCAAAATAGGTCGCATGTTGATAATAGCCATGCGCCTTTACAATAGCATGCATACATGCAAGTATTCTAATAATAGATGTCCTATAGTTAACTGGAAGAAGCAATCCTATTATTAGCTCAAACCATGCATGGCGCTTATCAGCTGTTCATTCCCAAAATACCATTGCATGTTGCGCAAGTCTCCATCCCGATGTGTGCTTCACATGCTATCTCCAAAAAATAACTTTGTATCCATAAAAACGGCTAAGTCTCGAACCAAACTGTTCTAGCACGTGTTTCCTTTCCTATCATTCCACGCCTTCAAATGTGCCTTGTTCCCGTGCTCGTATTCTTTGTGTGTCTTTTCCTTAGAATAATATTATGTCTTCTCAATAATCTACTGAGACACATATACATATACGCATGTGTGTGTGTGTGTGTGTGTGTGTGTGTGTGTGTATAATGGGAAAAACTTAATTTCAAGTCACTATTCATTCGCAACTACTTTACATGATTGGTCAAATTGGAATGATATGATTATGATGTTATGGTAAATAATGTTCACATAAAGTGACACCAAGTATATAGTTTAATGGATCATATTATCTTGTATATCTTATGTTGTTATATTTATTGATGATGCATGACACTTTTTACTACATTGCCTGTAGTGGCAATATAATTATCTTTCTCTAGATCCAACTTTCACTAGTTTATGTGATTTTATTGAATCTCGAGGGGGTAACTATATTCTACATTTTTCTATTCTATTGATTTGATCACTATTGATGTTTTTAGTACACATGACTATATAAGTTAATTGGGTTTTGAGGGCTAAAGTTGATAGGGCGCCTAACTTAAGCTCTTGGTGACTCATGCCATATAACTAGGATGTTATCCCCCTAATTTAACTTCATGACGTTCCATTATTATGTTTACACATGATTTAAAGAACATTTTGTTTTTAATACTTCTAATTTATACAATATATTATGATTTGTTTGGCACTCACCCATGTAAATAGTATTTTTGCAGATTTCTAGGTGCATTGGCTTTTGTCCTAGAGATCTAGACACACAATATTTTATATCTATACCATGTCTTCTTTTCTACTTTCACATGTATGTGCACACACATTAAAGTGGTCTAAAATGTATACACCTAAAGTGAGTCACAAACATTTATTAGTTGTTAAATTGCATGTTTTTTAGTGTTCTTTTGTTTTTTTTTTTATTAGTCCAAATTGAGCATTATTCACATGTTCGTTAGTGTTGGTGTGTTGTTTGTAAGTGTTTGCATACCTCTCCCCTTCTCTCTTATGTGTGTGTCTTCTAGAGGTGTATTAGGAGTGTGAGTGGCAATCTTGGGTCTATCGTACTTGTGGGTCCTTTTATGGTCCATTTTAGTAAAGGTCTTTTTGTCTTTATGGTTATATATTTTTCACTTTTGGTTGTCATATTGTTGATTGGTGTGTGAATAAGGTCCTATTTTGAATTCGATTGTCTATCTCATGCTCATGGGTCCTTTGGGATCCATTTTATTAGGGTGTTTTTGTCTTTATTATTGTTTGGTGGGTGAATAAGGTCTTGGTTTGCATTCAATTATCTATAAGACAAACACATGACAATTCATTTTCATATAGAAAGAAACATCGATAATTATCAAGAGAGCATTGAATATTGTTATCACTTATAAGCATTATACAAAATCAAGCTCAATCATTTGAAAAGTCATCATTTTACGAAGCCCATATTTCTCGTGGAACATTTTTGACACATGAATTAGGGTTTTCATGTTAATGAAATTGTTTTCATTATACACATTTGTATTTTTGATATTATTTATTGCTCGGGGGGGCTTGATAAGTAGACAATGCGTTAAAATCTAGTTAACCCGAACACATGCCCCTAAGAATTTGTTTGTCGTAGGTGAGTTGGTAAAATGGACTAGTCATGTCCAACCCCACCTAGGTTTAAAACCTCATAAAGGCACCTCGTTCGTAGCTTTGGTCAAAAAAATATTTACCAATTAAAAAGAAGATGGTAACCCTTACGGGTAAGAAGTAGAAAGCTATTTTGTAGGCTCCAAGGGTCATAACGCTTGAAATGAAGTGAGGTTATTAAAGATTGAGATCTGGATTTGAGCATAATTGCCAAGTCATTTTCAATTACTCGTCATCCGCCAAGAATGCCCCCATACTTTAGACATATCAAGCACACCCCCATAATCCACACATGTTGCTCTCTTCATTGCCAATTTAATAACTCAATATTCTCAAGACGCAAACCGATGTCTCGAAACTCGGACTTGAATAGAAGTCTCGAGTAACCAAAAACCCCAATAACCAATTCCACAAATCCAACAACCAAATTGCACTACGTTGTTTGGATAAAAATCTCCTTAACCTTTACCCGCAATATCTTTGTAATTTTTTTTGACACATGCATGGTTACATCACCGTCACAGAAGAATCTTTCTATAGGTGCAAACCAACACACCCACACATGGGCCCTTAAAAATTTCCATTCAAACCTAACCTACTCACACACATCACTATCTTCCTTTCAAAACTAGGTATATCTTCCCATAACCATTTACTAAATGAGGTAGCCTTTTGGCCATGAGAGAATACATGGTCATCATATTCCAAATTCCTTATGCCATGAAACCTTTTGACACCAAAGAATCATTTATTCATTTGTATTTAATATAAGGTCCTTATATTCTCAAGATTTATATCAACCTGAAAACTTTTTTGATACGAAGATTAGTTTATCCAACGATTGTGAAAGGTCTATATAAGGGAGAATTTGCATTGAATATTGAGGGTGTCGACGCGCTCCAAAGGAACAGGACCGAATCCTCACCATTGGTTCAGAACATTCGTTTTCCCTACTCGATATAAGTTTCAAAATCGTGGAATGGTACATTGAATTTATCCCTGGATTCTCAAAATTATTCCCTCCCAATAAATTTACCCCGAAAAAAAAATCCCGCAGGTTGGAATAAGACATAGGAGTATTCGCTTCCAAGAACCTGAATGAGATAGGACCTGAACCTAATATTCGGATTCAACTTTATGAATCAGAATCGTTTTTCAGGCCAAATCCCTATCAACCCACAATTTTTCGAGGTCGGGATCCGCTCGTTGGCATCCAATTCTCTTCTGGGTGTCTTATAAAAATACCAGGGAAGGGCAGCCATTTGGGAGCAAGAAAGTTTTTGAATTCATTCTGCAGGTGGATTTATTTTGTTTTCTTGACAAAATCAGTCAATATGGTGTTCTACTTCAAGGCCAGGCCAGAGGCAGGGGATTACACCATTTACATGGGCCTCGACAAGCATGAAAATGAAGAGCTTATCAAATATGGCATTCCCGAGGATATCTGGTATATTGGTTTTTAGTTTCTTCTATATATGTTGCTAACATATTGCTACTTTTGCTTGTATACAAACGTTTTGTTCTGTTATATCATGACTGAAACATGTTTTATTGGAAACTGTTATTAAAACTACGTTGTGTTGAAAGCTGTTATTATATGTACATTGCAATGGCTTTTGTTTTTGGGTTATAGTTTGTCGCCGAATACAAGTTAAGCCCTTGCATTAATCACGTAGCCTGCGAGTTTTCAATGTGGGCACCAGCTGGTTATTTTTGAAATATATGATGCTTAAAACTCTATTCACAAACTTATATGTAATATCTATATTTCTATTCTAGATATGCTATTCTTTATGTTTCTCAATATGATTTGCCTAATTCTGGACTAAACTCATGATCCTAATTAGGGAATCTATTGTGTAGTCAAGAGCGAAGAGAGCATAGAAAGGGATTCATGAATTGAAAACATTACTTATCCATCCATCCATTGAGATGTTTTCAGAAAGAACCTAAATAATTCCAGAATTAGTTGGCGTGGGCTTGTTTTGCGCCTCTATTTTCATTTTTAGGGGCGGTTTTAAGGAAGCAGCTAGTGCTTTATAATAAGTCTAGAAAGAAATGTCTATCAGCAAGAAGCTGTATTGGGAAGCTTTATGAGAGTAAAATATAGAGACATATATATTGCAAGCTTAATCTGTGTGTAAAATATAGATAGATATGTGTGTGTGTGTGAGAAACATTATGAATAATTCCCAAGGCATACAGCCTAGATAGAAATGTCTATTAGTGAGTTGTTTTAGCCTTTTAGGGGCCATTTCCAAAGTGTAGTAGATTGGTTAAGCATGTTTGCTTTCATGACAATGTTACACAAGTGTGCCAACAGTGTGTCCAAATACAAAAGTGATGGGCTTACAATGCCTAATTGTCAATTCATATCTTTTTCTCCTGCATCACTGATATGGTTTTACAAAGACTAGTGGGATGTTAGGTGGTTTTTCTTGTACAATAATCTGCGAAGTTTTAGTCTTTGAAGCTGGGCAAGTTTCTATTCAAGTTAAAATGATTTACTTGTATAGATAGCCCCTGATAAGAAAATGTAACAAATGTTCCACATGCTTTCTAGTTGCATTTATTGCCATAAGCAGTCAAATGGTGTGTTTGTTCCTGTGTTCATTAATACTGTATATTTTGGAGATATATTTGGAGTTCTTGGTGATTACTTTAGAGTATATGTTTGGAACATCTGTTTTTCACTGCCCTTTCCATTTTATCATTTTCTTTTGGACATGCTTGAAACAGCTGTTACTAGTGGTTTGTCTAAGCTTTGAAGCTTTATGAAATCAGTAGTTTGAATGCTTATTGGGCTTTGGCACTATTTTGATATGTATTGGCAAGATTTGCTAAGCTGCAATTTGCCAAACAGCCTGTGGCCATGATTCATATCATTAGAAATATAGGCTTATGAAAAGAATATGTTCTTGATGACATATGCACACCATAAAGGTTTTCACAATTTTTCATGTGGCAAGAGCAATCATTTCCAATGGCTGATAAGAAATACTGCATGGAATATGTCTTATCTTTATTTATTTTGTGATAATTCAGATATTACAATTTACCATCAAGAACTAGATGGCTACCTGTTTTTACATAAAATCATTACTGCCATGATGTTGTACTGATTTCATACCGAGGCTCTTTATAATGAGAAAATACTACGATGTTGGATAGGTATTAAATTAGAGATGGTCCAAGGACATGCCTTTAATTTAATCGGGAGTTACTGCTAGACATCATTAGAATCTTTAGGTGTATCATAAACTTAGTCATGCCTTTAATTAAATCGGGAGTTTCTGTTAAATGCCATTATAAACTTTAGGTGTATCATAAAATTAGTTGACTTTAATGTCGACAGAAGGTATTGATAGAATGTCCATTGCTATGGTGACTGGACAGAAGCGTAAGTTGCGTAGTTTCGGGAAACAACACTTCAGCTAGTATTGTTTCATGCATATCTAAATAGAAAGATTATGCAACTTACTGTTTTGAAGAACTTTGTTCTCCATCTGTTAGATTATACACCTATTGCTGTTTGAACTTAGAAACAGTCCTATTTTTTTTTTTTTTTCAGTGCTTATGATTGCATGATCTTGCATTATGCAGGGGAATGACATCTGTTTTGTGGATTGATCTCATATCTATAAGGTACAGCTGCTGGATTTTCTTTGGTACATTTGAAGATTTATATCCCAGATGTCTCTCTGCAGGTTCCATGTGGATAAGCTGTCTTCTGCACACGTATATGTCAGAATGCACAAGGGTCAGACAATAGATAATATTACAGAACCACTCTTGGAAGATTGCGCACAACTAGTGAAGGCAAACTCTATTCAAGGCATGCTTTTTTTTGGTTGTCTTCTATGTTGAGTTCTAAATCTAAAATTATCTGTCATTGCTTGCATTTTTAACCTTCATGTTACATATTTCTGCAGGAAATAAAGTCAACAATCTTGATGTTGTGTACACCCCTTGGTCCAATCTACGAAAAACTGCATCCATGGATGTTGGGCAAGTTGGCTTCCATAACCCCAAGAATGTAAGTAACTTCTACTAACTTTCGATGAAACTTGAATCCTTTGGTTGCCTTGAAATCTTGCACGGACTTGGGAATGATGTTGTTTTCTTGCATTGACAAGGTCAAAAAAACATTTTACTTGTTCCTGCAACGTGTTTAGTGTTTGTTGTCATCGTGTGTCACGGTTTGAACAGTAATAAATCTTGGTTGGATTTTCGAATCTGCCTGTTAACAAGAACTTATGTATTTGTGGGTTTTTGTTGTGAGAACAACTGCCCTTATTAGGCTTTTTTTTATCTATTCATCTATTAAGCAGATTGTATCCCCACTGTGCATTCAAACTCTGAGGTGTTTCAATTCCGTGGTCACCTTCTTTTCTTAGCTGTTGAATCTGCATATCATGGCTTGCAACAATGTTGTAATAGTGAAGGTAATAAAATTGCTAGTGCATTTGGTTTCCAAAATCATAAGAATGAATGTTATGACGAGGTGTTTACAATCCCACTAGAGAAAGAGGGATCTTTGCTATTTCTTGAAACTAAAAATGCAATCTGAATCCTAAACGAAGAAGGCATCTCCATTCCAGAAAATAGGAAAATCACATTCTGGATTCCTCTTCTACACTGAATATGCCAGGTCTACAAACCAGAATTGTTGGGGTGTGCTTATCCAACCAAATTTGGCGGCACCCAAATCTGCACCGGTGCAGCTTAAAGCACCCCAGGCACACCTGGCACGTTTCACCTAATTTCGATGCACCTCATTAGAAGATCAATTTAATAAAACACATTTCATTAAAACCCTAAAGCATATTACCATCACATGATTACATTACAACCAGTTAGTACATTGTTGTGTATTTTGAAGCAGTATTGCCAAGATTAAAATGTAGTAACAAAGGTCCCTTAACAAAGAGTTTTGATTTACACGTAGTAACAAATAGTTTCTGAACAATTTAGATATTAGTTTATGATTGGCTTGTCATATATAGAGGTACATTCAGTTATATCACATGTATGATATATCTGATTTACCAAGTCCCATGATGATCTTACGTTTCAAATTCCAACTTTCAAGTTTGATGTTGCAGTTTTAGTATTACAGCGTACAAATGCTTTGGGGCCATGCACGACATGTACACCTGAAGCATTTTGGGGGTTTGCTCCAGGTGACCCCTGACCTGTGCACACATGTAACATGGCCACAAACAGGTTAGCTTGCAATGGAGAATCGAGATTAGAGTGTCTGAGTTTGATGAAGATATTAAATTAAACTGCTCATGACAGCCCTCAACATAATAAGGATAAATGTAGCCAGTCTTCTGAAAACTTTCTTTGACCACACATTAACATTGTTGCCCAAGGATGGAATAATTCCTCAAATAGCCGCAAGCCTTCAAATTCATAGCAAAATGATTTAAGCTTTGCTATTGCTAGGAGCTTGGTAAGCCTGGACTGACTACTGGTGTTTTAGCATTCTTCTTAAGATATCGAATCTTAAAATTCACACCATTTTCCAAAGTAGAATTGAGGATCCACTTTATCCATTGTCAACTAAGATAGGAGATCAACCTGGACAATATTAGTTCCCATGTCCTTCTAATTTTCTAAATAGTGCAAATGGATTTCCCTTATGAAACAAGGATTTTATTCTTCCCATAAGATTCTGCTTACTCAGCTGAACTGATACATGTCGACCGTGTTTTTGAGTTCTTTAAGGACTGTTTCTTGGAAACCATGAAATTTGTGGAAATTTGATTTGTAGATGTTCTTCTTTTACCCTTCTTCAAATGAGATTGAGATCCCTATGAATAGTTGTCTATAGTTTCTTACCTATTATAATTCTTCAGATGTAGTTTACATATATGAAATCTGCAATTGTGTTTTTATTGTTGTGAAGCCATGTTGTGTATGCAGCATCGACTCTTGCAAGTCATGTTTGTTTATGACAAAACACACATTTAATAAGGTTGAATCTTGACATATATTCTCCTCTTTTCTATTGACATTTTCAGGTTAGAACTGTCAGAGTCGAGAAGCGTATCAATGAAATTGTAAATCGCCTGAATAAAACAAAAGTTGAGCGGAAGCCTGATTTGAAAGGTTTGTTTATCTGGTTACATTATCATGTAAAATATTGGTCAATCAGTCTATTCATGGTGCCGTATATGATATAAATTTGTCTACAAAATATATCAATATGCAAAATAGGTCGCTTATCATAAGGAGGTGAATTAAATTCCATGGATTATATGCAGTTTAGCAATTTGTTTAACATCTTTTTATTTTTGCAGCTGAACGAGAAGCTATGAATGCTGCAGAAAGAGCAGAAAGAAAAGTTCAGCTCAGAGAAAAGGTTTGCTTATATTTTATAATTATTACATGCCTTACTTATATTTCTATGCTACATGGAAATGTCCCCCACCCCCGTACCTGCCTAGAAATGTTTCTGGTACGGAAATGGGTACAGAAACGCCATGGAAACGTCCGGGAAATGCCAGGGACATTTCCGAAATGTGCGAAATGTGCTTGGTGTTTCGTTTCTGTACTTTAGAAGCCAAAATCGAAAACAAAAACCTATTTTTAGCATTTATTGCTTCTAAACCTAATCTACCCACCCAACCTTCCTAAAAGCTATATAATGACATCTTTGGTCCATTCTAAATCACACTCATTTTTTTCTCTTGCTGAATTCAGTTTTTATTAAACTAACATTTAGCATTGTGAAGAGCAAAGAGACATCAAGGAGCAGCTTGAAGATGATATATTCTAGAATCTAGATTATAATCATGTATATATGAAACATTGAAATTGTAACCATGTTGAATGATGAATCTTTTGAACTTCAATGAATACAAAATATTTTGAGTGCTTTATCTCTTATGGTCCATGGACTAAAATTTTGAAAATGAGTACTGTACATCTGTATGTACATATACATACACACACACACACAC
Source organism: Taxus wallichiana var. yunnanensis (assembly GCA_018340775.1). NCBI lineage: Eukaryota > Viridiplantae > Streptophyta > Pinopsida > Cupressales > Taxaceae > Taxus > Taxus wallichiana. The sequence goes on along the minus strand of CM031237.1, from coordinate 775,444,027 downwards.
ATAATTTTTTTAATAATATATTGCACGGATTTTTCCGTAACGCGTTTCGTACCCAAGTTTTTTTGAAAATTGGGGTTTCACGTTCGGATCTGTACCCATGCATCGCACCCATTTCCTGGCAACATAGTTATATTTTTGTAAAAATGAAACGAACATAGGTGTGGGACTTTGCAGCTTTAAACTGTACCCCAGCAAAGCATCTGGGAATTTTAATATTAAACATTGTTTCTGGTGTGCTGTGAAAATTCTGTTTAATTGTAATCAGTAGGCTGCTGACAGTGAATGTGTTCTTTTGATGATTGTTGGTATGCTAAGTTTGTTATTGTTTAATGGTACGGTAGTCAGATCAATACTGTATTAAATTATTTCATTTCTTTTTACATGGTATGGTGTGCAATGGAAGTTCAGGCAGATCCTTTGATGCCTCTAATTAAAAGTCTTACTGGGTTTTATTCTTTCAGAAACGGCGTGAGGAGTTGGAGCGTCTTGAAAAAGAGAAGCAGGCAGAAGTAAGAAGCTATAAAGGCCTTATGGTTGCAGAGAAAATGACTTCCAATAAGGATATTGCATCAGGGAGTAAGTCTCTTCAGGAGTTGGAGGACGATTTCATGTGATGGCACCACAAGGAAGCAGCATATTAGTGACATATGGCTGAGTTTATATTACTTTGTTCATTGTTCTAAAAAAATTCTCAATGTAAGGAACATCTGAGGTAGTTCAAGTCCAGTTTTGTTGTTTTCTACAAGTGTAGTCAAGTCAGTTGGAGCTGGTTGCAGGTTCTTCAGCAAATAGACGAATGTAGTTAAAACCTATTTCCAGTGTCATTGTTGCTGGTTGCAAATTATTAAGTGAATAAATGCGTTTGTTCTCCATAGACATTGGTTGTAGGTTACGGATGTTCTAGGAAAATGTGCAATGAGAGGGTTTTACTTAGTCTTTTGGGATCTGCTTTACTAACTATACTTCATTAGCGATCTTATGGATTATTTATTAAAAACTCTTATGGTGCATTCTGGACAAGAAACAGTGATATCTGTGATTCAAATGAAGTTGGGTCAATTTTTTTGCAGTGTCTGCTTTGTTATTCAACTGATATGCATTAAGATCATTAGAGTAAATTAATGATTATATAACAAACATGCTATATAATCACATCTTATTAGAAATAAGGATTCTTGGGGTCATTTTCTTGTTTCTTGTTTCAATTTTTTGTCATGAACTCTAGATTCATGCTGTTTTGTTTTAATTTTATGAAGTCTGAATGCTTTTTAGTGGGACTTACTTCAAAGAAAATGATATCTGGAACACACTTGGTGTGTGCCTGTTTATATTAATTCACGCATCCTCCAAATTTCATCATGTAGCATTTTTACTGAAAGAGACTTTCTGTTTTATAATGGTCTATTGTATGAAAATTTAAAAGTTATTTGACATATCGATTTGTTCTTCAACATTGTATAATGGTAAAAACATGATTTACAACTGAGCTTGCACAAACATTTTAACTAGGGGTTTCTCAAACTTGAACCATCTTTTGTTGAGAATATGTTCAGTTGAAATTCAATTAGAATTCATGAATTATCAATAATGTACAATATGCACATACAATTTTCTTTATAAGGTGGCGAGAAGCAGGTATATAGTAACAACTTGATGTTCCTTATGGTTTTAAGGAAAATTACATTGTTTTATACAAAAATTGACTGTTTGTTGCAGATTCTTTTGTATATTAAGAGTTGCTTCAAATTCAATTATTCTTTTGAGTTGCTCTAAGAACTATGATATGTCGAAAATGTTGTTTTTACTAGTTTGTGTCTATATCCTCAGTTATTTAGTTTTGTAATTAGGGCATCTTGGCATGCCTTCCTCCTATTGTGATAATGTTTATTGGTTATGTCTAGTTTTTTCATAGATATTTATTTTTTTAATTGGAAAGCGTGTTTCTATTAATAATACATAAAATACATTGCCGATCATACAAAAACTAGTGGAATGGGATCACACCCCTAGAAGTCAAATCGAACCTTAAGGACACCCGAGAGATCAAATCCAATCATCAAAAGCTAACAAGAGATATGATAATGACTACAATATTTTAATAAAAATATCTATTCAACCAAAAAAGGAGAATATAAAAAGTCCTAATGGTTGGTGTTGACGTGTGAGTGACAACAATTGAATGACACCCCCGGTTCAAATGACATAGGTCATTTAGGCTCTTGATTAGCATTGGAGGCAAAAAAGAGCGCTCAACCAAAATGACCAAAGTCGATTAGAGAGCAAACTTAAAGCAAAAGTGTTTGCTACTGTTTTTTGGTAATAAATGCCAAATATATTGATGTATTACTCAGTTTTGTAGGTCTTGAGCTGTAGAAGAGTCTGAAACGGCATGAACTTCTATCTTTTCATACCATAAACCAGAAAAGTGACACTGTAGGAGTCCTGCTAGCATAGAAATTGACATAAATATCTCTAAAAGGTGAGTGACTTTGTATTTACAGAGGCTTTTTTTTGCCTTAACTAGCAAAAACTAGGAATAAACAAAATATCAATAATGAAGTAGACAAAGATTCTACCGAGTGGACTTAAGAGTTTAAGCTTGACTTAACTTGTCTTAATTTAATATCTTATCCTTTAAAACTCTGTTTACAATTCATTCTCATTTGCCAAAAACGTGTTTTACCCAAAACGCCTTATTCTCTTGGCAATTTTCTTAGCTCTATGATAAAATTCTAAGAATTAAACAACAACCTATGATGATAAATCTTGGTAACTTTGCAATAAAGGATGGGCTGTGGGGAGGTGAGCCAAAGAAGCTCCATGAATACAAAGTTTTGAGATCGCATTCTCTTAATGCACAGTGTATTGCATTTACAAAAAAAAGCGAAAATGAAATCAGGGTTCATGGGCAATGGGCATTCGTGCAAGTTATGAGGTAATATGGTACCAAATTTTTCACATTTCTTTTGTAAGATGTTCCCTTGATATAAATTTTGGCATGCAATTATGATGAGTTTTCAGAAAAAAATCGTAGTGAGAAAACTATTGTGAATTTGATTTAATTCTGCAGTTTTACCTTTCCTAATGTTGCATTTTTGCCTTTCCTTGTTGTATTATGTCTACTGCAATTCTTTCTAACAGGACTCGTCTGGCTAAAGATAAGCACAACTTCCCTGCTTTTTCTTGGCAGCCAAGCATAGTATTGGTACCTGTGCCAAAATCTTTTTGGAAGCATCCAGAACCTGCATTCAAGAGCCTGTTTTCATTTAATTGAGACGAACAAATTCGTGAAGCCTTGAATGAGCTAGGCAGAATATATTTCATGTGATTGCAAAATTTTGATCAAAGATTTTACTCATTATTGGAGGTGGATGTAGGGGGTGAAGGGGACTTTGAGAGTGATGTTAATGGTACTTGCAGCAGTTAAGAAGTCTTAATACAGTGCTGGAGGAGGATTATATTTGAGTAATTAACATCAATTCAGGTAAAATATTGTTTCTTTTAATCCCTTTACAATTTTTTTTTGGGACAGTGGTAAACCAATTTTCCCCTTCATTCAATTAGGCCTTGCACTACGCTTTCTTTGGGGGTGAGTGTTCATGCTGATTTGAAGAAAAACAATTTTACAGATCCAAAAGGATGCACAATGCACATTCTTCCAGAGTTGAAGAATATTAACTGGTTTTTTCAATTATTCTATTAGGAATTTTATTGTGGCACTATTGCACAAGAAGCCTACTGGCATTGACCTCTATTAGTGCTAGCACCGTTGCTTGCCCTGCACATTTCTTAAATGTATTTGATTTTACTGCAATGGCTGAAATTGTTGTGAATTCAAGTTAATTGTGTTGGATATTAAGCTCGAGTTAGTATTTTCCAAGTCTACTTTCGTACTTCCAATTGCAAACAAATGTGGTAACTTATTGTTCTCAAAAAAATTCTTAGTAGTTCGTGAGAACCATAAGAGTTTTAGGATAAAAAATAAGTTTCTTTTCCCCTTCAATTTGAATTCAACTACAGGATATTGTTTTTAGTGCAAAAAAATTCATATAGAATATCTGGATTTTAGGAGTAGATTTCATGTAGCAAGTGCTTTAAAAAAGGAATATTTAATTTTCCACTACTTTGAGTCATTAAAGTGTGAAGTGAAGGCAGTTGGTTACTCATAAGGTTAATTTGAAAGGATTACGTCTACAATAATGGCCTTGAGATGTCAGTTACATCCACAATTGTGGCTCCAGATGTCGTGGAGCTCAGCTTATAATTATTTTGGACTGTTATGGTTTTTAAAATCTTAGAAGTATGGTACAATGGTCAGTTTGGTGCTGGCAGAAAAGATCCCACATTTTTGGTTTTATGGTTACAATTGCTTTCTCAATTATAGGGTATCCAAGTTTCAGCAGTATTGGAGTCTCACTATGTTTTCCAAGTCTAGTGGAGACTGACAATATGGGCTTATTTTGGACAACTTGGGTCTTGAACTATAGAGCGTTTGGTTTGATGTGTTACATTGCTTAAAACTGTAATTCCAATTTCTACACATTTATAGCTAAGATACTGGTTCGTTTTGGGTATGGCTTTGGGTATAGTGTATTATGTTTGCCTCTATGGCTAGTTTTTCCTCCCTAGGAAAGGTTTGGGTATGGCCATACAAAAATAACTAAATATTAAAAATAAAAATATTCTAGCCTAATAAACACAAAATAATCACATACCAAAGATTTTTAAGGGGCATAATATCTAAATATTTAAAATGGTTAAAAAGGAGTCCATCTTGTATTAGATGGACATATAGCAAAACAAAATATTATGTTTTACATTATCTATAAAATTATATTGACACAAATGCCTTTTGTATTGAAATAATATTCAAACAAAATATTTCGTTTTAAGTTTTGCATTTTCTAAATCCACTCCCGATTGCAGAGAGGGTCAAGGCAAAGGGGCTTATTCTGTGTATCAAACAGGACTTTGGCTAGAGCTTTTGATCCATCTTTCGTTTTGTTTGTGCCCAATACCATCAACCAAGTCTCGCCCTTCATTCTGCTCTATCACCTCGCTTTCCCATTGCACTTTCTCTGCAAGCACTTCACTTAGTCTGCTTCCCTTGCAATGATGACACTTGCCACCGCAATGAAGTCCATACCCTCCACATCACCAACTTTCAACTTGGGTGTGAAAAAATTGTACAAATGAAATGAAAATAATTGAAAAACTAGGCTTTTAGCTTGCGGGTTTGCTCCATGTACGCTTGGGATTGTTTCTTTAGTAATTCTTGGGCTGTCCCAGGCATACTCAGGAGAATTCCCAACTAAACTGGACCCCTACCTGAACTGGGGTTCATTCTGGACCAGCACCGGATGTTGGTACTTAGGCTTTTAGTGTTCTTGTTAAGAATTAATTCAAGTAGCTCTACCAAGAATAGAGCATATCACTTGTGTAAGTAGATTGTGACTAATTGTAGGAAGAAAACTGATGTAAAAGTTATTATAGTTTAATGTTTCTTGTGTTTAAGGTAGCAGAGATTCGCCCCTTGCCCCTTAGCAACACTTTAATACAACTCTTTTCATCTTCTTCTCATTATGACTTTGTCCACAAAGAGCAAATAGTGGAGGGTACAACAACATTTGCTACCAAATTCATTCATTAAAAAAATGGTAGTTAAGCAGCAACCTATAATTTTCTGAACGACCTTTAAGGCTTACTTGGAATTCTAAAACTATTAAAATCCCATTACATGGATCTTCTCATTTTGAAAAAATACAATGCCTTCTATTGCGCCCACACTAACTGTCGTAATAATGTAAAAAGAAGAAACCAAATGGATTTTTATCGAGTTTAACTCAAATCCATGGGTTAGTGTTGCAGGAGCATCCGGGTTCACAAGAAATGTTGCATCAATAAAAAACAAGTAAGAGTAGAAATAAGCCGTGTGCTTGGTCCTCATGGTTGAAAGAGTCTGAACTTTGTGTTTACCCATGCAACATGCGAAGCCTAGTGCACACCTTGTTTAGAGAGCTCTGTGATATGCTGCGAAATCCTACAAGCATCCATGCAGCGACTCTGATTGAAAACATTTTGAAGAACTCCGCGATTTCTCTTTGTTTACAAGGTCACACATGATTCTGGGAATCTGCAGGGCTCTGTGAAGTTGCACAATGCTTAAATCGTATGTAAATTTCTGTTAGTGTTTGCAAACTCGGTTTCTATGACATGCTACTGTTTGGTGCATAAGCTATCATTTTGGAGCCAAACATCTGCACATCTGCCAAAATCTCGTTAACTTCTATGAGGTTTGGCAAAGTCTTGCGTAGTGTCCCGACGATCCTTCTGCATGGAATTGAAGTGCACGAGGACTCACCCTGGACATCATGGAGTATGTCAATGACCTTTTCTGTGAAGAGCCTCACTCCCTGAGGCACTCATCACCTCACACCTGCCACACATCAGAATGATGCCATGTAAATGTGCACAGCGGAATGATAATGCCTTTGACCATCTGCACACCATAAATGTGAAGTTGAAGAGTCACAATGGGATGATAGGTATCTGACTGAGGGAAGTTGAACCGTTTAAACTTCCATAACAGTTTCTTGATGAATGCCTTTATAATGAGTGGGTTTCATTGTTAAAGGGATTGGCCATAGATTAGCCTGGGAAGAGAAGGTTGGTGAGGAGGCTAAGGTTGACCAAACTGAAGAGATTTAGTCTAGCTTGTCTTAAGCAGACACTTGCTGTGATCACATAGATGTGAGTGAAGTTATAGGGCGTAATTCATGTCCATTGAGGGACTGACTGCACCTCTGCATATTTTTAAGTTTAGAAAAGTGTTGTATGAGTGTTTATGTAAATTTCCTCGCTGAATGCAGTTGGACTAAAGATCTGTTGTTTTCCAGTGCATAGACTGTGGGTTTGCTCACCCGTTGTTTTAAGTGTAAATCCTTACGCTGCATGGTCAAGGAAGCTGTTCAATTTACTCCCCTTATTGTGATTGCATCAGTTGGTATCAGAGCTGGTAACAAATCTGGGTAGAGGGTAAGTGTGCATACATCCTGTAGTCAGGAGAGTGTTGAGTAGGTGGTTTTGTTGCTGAGCACGTGAAAGAGTATTGTTGGGAGCTTGTAGAGAATAGCGCCTACATAGGATTCCAGAGGAGATTGCAGCAGTAGGTTCAGGTTGAGATGCCTCCAAGAAGAATGGCTGGTAGATGGAGAGGTAGCTGCCAATATGGTAGGAAGGTTACATGGTGTGGAGATGTTGAGAGCTATGCAGACAAGACTGGTTGTTGTTGAAGATGATAGAAGAAGGCGGTTTGCCCCAAGGGTTGATGTAAGTAACATGAAAGATGAAGAGTTGGGAATAATATGGTGCAACCCCATGACCAGTTAGAGACATGAGAAGATAGGCTCATTTGAGCTATCTCAAAAATTGAAAGGGAGACCAAGATGGAGGTTCCAAGCTTCTCAAAAACTTTGAATCCCGAGGAACTGATTGATTGGCTCACAGAGATGGAAGAGTACTACGAATTTGTTGAAGTAACTGATTGGAAGAAGGTGAAGGCAGCTCTGATCAAGCTCAATGGGAGTGCAGCTTATGATGGAAAGAGGTGCACAATTGAGAGGAGCAGGAAGTGTAAGGATAAGCTTACCCGTTGCGAAAGGATGGTTGCCGAGTTGAAAGGCAACTTTCTACCTACAGACTATCAGATAGATTTGTTGAAGAGAACTACACAAAACAGTTTTATAAAATCACAATTCAGGCTTGTCACAATGAGATGGACCAAGAAAAAGTGGCGAGATACATCAATGCACTGCGCTTAAACATCCAAGATGAGATCAGCATGGTGAGGTTACATACATTGAACTAAGCATACCAATATGCTTTAAGGGCGGAGTAAAAGTTGTCAAGAAGACAACAAAGTGCATCAAGAGGAAGAGGGAGACTCAGCAGTGGTCGAGATCAGTCATCCCGTGAAAACAATCAATAGTGGAATGATGAAGGTTCTAGCACTTCTCAAGTACCAAATCAGCAAGTCAGAGGCAGAGCCACCTTGGGAAGAGGGAGAGGTAGCTATGGAAGGGGAAGAGGAGGATCATTCATTGGAAAATGCTTCAGGTGTAGAGAAGTTTGTCACCATGCTTGTGAGTGCCCTCATGCACATTGTGATGATGAAAGAAGAAGAAATGAAGTGCACAAGTCCTACAAGCAGATGTGGAATCCATGGCGATACCTGAGCATATAGAAGAACCTGAACAAGGAGAGAATTTACTAGCAGCGATGATAGTTTAAAGGTTGATGAAAAGAAAAAAGAAGCATGCCAAAGAAAACACATTTTCCGGACAGAATGCAAAACAAAAGTCAAGTGCTGGTAATGTTATTGTGGTTGATGGTGGGACCACATACAATCTAGCGTCCATTGAAATGGTAGGTAAACTGAGTCTGGTATGCAGTATGCACACCACTGCACATCACAGCTGAATCCATATAGGGTGTCATTGTTAATAGAGGGTCATGATATCACTCTATGGTAGTGCTGTGAAGTTGATACACAGACTGGTCGATACAATGACGAGGTTTTGTGTGATATCTTGCCTATGGATGCATGCCATGTTTTGCTGGGGACGGTCATGACAGTCTGATAGTGAGATGTTAGTATCAAAAAGGGTGGACAGAGAGATCATCTTAGTCCCTTGAAGGAGAAAGAAGACAAGCCAGTGCACCAAAGCCTTGTCATGTGTAGTGACAAGTATTCTTTGCCAGAAGTGGAGAAGGAAGCATGCACCACAATGATTGAAAACTGAAGTTCAGGCAAAAGGAAAGGGAATAAAGAAGTGGACCATGAGTGTCCAAGCGTGATAGCAATATATGTCTACGCAGAAGCGTGGAATTGCACCTAAGGAGGGGAAAGAGATGCCGAGTGCAGGCAGAAATGGTTGGACAAGGGGACTGGGACAAGAGTAGTGTGGGAGATATTTGGCGGAGGACGGTCTATGGTCCAGCAGGTGGCTGGAAGCAAGGGAGTACCTCACATGGTGGAAGGGCATGCTGTGGCCTTACCCTCAGGTCAAAAGGGTGGTTCTACCAGCTAGCGCGAGTTTGTGAGCACTAAGCTGCAATATACTTATCCGGGGTGTTTGATGCAGGAGCATTCGGGTTCACAAGCAATCTTGCATCAAACAAAAAAAAGTAGGAGTAGAAATAAGCCATTTGTGCAGCCCTGAGGGATGAAGGAGCCTGAACTTTGTATTCACTCACGTAGCTTGTTAAGCCTTGTGCATGCCTTGTCTGGAAAGCTCTGCGAAATCCTGCGAGCATCTGCACAGCAACCCAGACCGAAGAAGTTGTGCAGAACTCTGCGATCTCTTTGCCTGCGAGGTTGCACGTAATCCCGGGAATTTGTGCTGTTCCATGAAGTTGCATGATACTTCAATAGTCTGCAAACTGCCGTGAGATGTCTGCGAACTCAGTTTCTGTTAGCTTTTACCATTTGGCACACAAACTGTCATTTTGGAGCTACTCATCTGTGAAATTCTAGCAAGTTTCTGCACGGTTTGGCAAGGTCTTGTGCAGTATACTGATGATCCTTCTGCATAGAACTGAAGTGCATGAGGATGCACATTAAACATCATGGAGTAGGTTAATGACCTCTCCGCAAAGAGCCTCACTCCCAGCAGCACGTGTCACCTTAAATCTGTCACACATCAGAAGGATGCTACGTGCCCATGCACGATGGAATGATAACACCCCCGACCATTTGTGCAATTTAACTTCCATAACGTATAAGGGTTTCTTGATGGATGCCTTTATAATGAGCAGGCACCATTGTTCAAGGGGTTGGCCAGGGATTAGCCTGGGAAGAGAAGGTTGGCGAGGAGGCTAAGGTCGACCAAACCAAAGAGTTTTAGAGTCAAGTTTGGCTCAAGCAGAGAATTGCTATGGGCAGGCAGGTATGAGTAGAGTTGTAGGGTGACAGTGTAATTCATGTCCATTGAGGGATTGATTGTAACTCTGTATATTTTTAAGTTTACAAAAGCGTTGTGCGAATGTTTATGTAAATTTTCTCACTGGAAGCAATAAAACTAAAGATTTGTTGCTTCCCATATTTTGCATAGATTGTGGGTGTGCCCGTCCATACTTGTAAGTGTAAATTCTTAGGCTGCACGGTCAAGGGTGTTGTTCAATTGACGCACCTAACAATGACTGCATCAGTTAGCAAGGAGAAGATGAGCCCTGTCTATCAGGTTTTCCCCTTCACCCACCCCCGTCCCCATGAATACAGTGTCACCCAAAAAAATCCAATTTGTTTGCTAAAAGATTTCCTTAACAGATATTTGAGGTTCCTGCAGGATTGCAACAATTTGTTACATTTTTGTCTTCTCCATGTCCGGGTTTATGTAAATTTTCTCACTGAATGCAATAAGACAAAAGATTTGTTGCTTTCCATATTTTGCATAGACTGCGAGTGTGCCTGCCCACATTATTGTAAGTGTAAATTCTTAGGTTGCACAGTCAAGGGTGTTGTTCAATTGACCCCTCTAACAATGACTGCATCAGTTAGCAAGGAGAAGACAAGCCCTGTCTACGAGGTTCCCCCCCTTGAATACAGTGTCACCCAAAAAAATCCAATTTGTTTGCTGAAAGATTTCCTTAACAAATATTTGAGGTTCCTGAGGGGTTGCCACAATTTGTTGCATGTATCTGTCTTCTCCACGTCCGGGTTTATCTTAGGCGTAAGAGTTAAGTATGTAAATGGGTTGAAGTAGTTTCCACACAAGTTTCCAAAGACTTTACCCATTCCGAGCCTTACTGCAGTGCATGCTAGAATAAACACATCTATTAATTTTCAGATTAACAAAAATGCTGAAAAGTAGCAGAACTTAAAGAAATCTTCATACTGGCTTCAAACATTTCAACAAACAATTATCCTTGAGTTTTTCCAAGCAATTAGCTGCACGAGCCACAAAGAAACACTTTTAAAAAGCCTCAGATCGTGTTAGTAGTCTTTTAGTTAACAAGTTCAAAGCATAAAATTTAAACCAAAGCCTGCCTCGAACCAAAACAGAAATAAATTTAATTCAAACCTGCCTCAAACTAAAACAAAAATTAAATTGCAAAAAGAATGCCAGACAACAATGGGCATGGACCCCACGAAATAAAACTGGGCTTTCAACCTTTTATATGTGATTGAGAGGATCTTGAAAGAGGTAACAGATTTCTAAGTCGCCTCTTGCCTGAATTACATGCACGCCAGAGCTCTGTCATTGAGAATGATAAAGATTAAGCTCTACTTGGACATGGTAGTTATAGGATAAATTATCAACTGAGAAGCAATCTGCAAACAAAACAAATATATTGCCATTGCTAAGGAAAATCTTGGACAAACTCATGATGATTGAGAAGGAAACATGCAGCAACTTTTGTAGAAATCTCAAAGTCATTGATATCACAGGACTCGAGCAACCTGCATACACTATTTTCTTTCACCACACTCGTGAGCTTTGGTTGAATCGTATCTGTTGCAACTTGATGGTTTCCCGGATTTGAATTTTTAGATATAGACTGTTGATATTAGAATAGTTGTGGAAGCTATTGCTGGTTTGCTAACAGTTGTCTATTTCTAGCAGTTTATGGTAGGCATGGTTGAGAGCAGTTTATGCTGGAAGGTTTTATAATGCATGCTGGAGTGGGATATGAGGCAATGCGTTCTTGTTTTGAAAGTGTTCTGAAAGCCAAAGTAGCGAACCCAGTTCTCTGTTGAGGGTCAAAGGTCTGATTCTATTTTTACTAAGAGCAGATTTATTGTAGTCAATTTATTTGTTGCATGTATCTGCCTTATGTTTGATTGTTTGGGTGAAGATTTGATTATGGATTTTTTTGAGTTGAATATGTTTTATGGGTTGTGCATGCTACAACTATGGTTACCTGTGGCTTGATCCGAAGGTCTGTATCTTGTAAAAACAAAACCCACAAAAATTCAATTGAAAATCAGTTATCATAGACTATTTTTTTCCATGAATGCCTAGACTTGATGTGCCTTTGTCACTTAATTAACAAACTGCCAAAATATTTTCTCATTCATTCAACCCGCCTGTTTTAGTTTGTCCAATTGGAGCATGTGAATTATGATCTTTGGCCAATTTTCATATCAATCTTATCTTTCTTTCCCTGTGAGACCTCTTTTCATTCTTAAAAAGTTAAAATTAGCACAAAGAGGTATCAAATCCAAAACAGCAAATGCATAACATGTGCAGAACTCGGAGTCTTGGACAAAAAATTAGGAACATACATTATTCATTACAAGCGTTTGAAAATATCACCAGTGCCCTAAATGCAAAATACATCTGTAATTCATGACAATGAAAAATTCTAAGTTGCTAAGGAAAATTTACAATAGGAAATTTTAACGAAGGCTGGTCTTCTTTGTGCAGAACATTCATTAATATTAAAAAACTCTATAACCAAATAACTTATGGGCTGTGTGATATCCTCTAAAAGTCACTCGTGAATGACAGATAAAATCATTTTTAAACACTGTTAAAAAATCAAATAACAGAATATTTTCACATTATCCATTCTATTACTTTCGCAAAACGTAAAATGTTAACAAAAGCCGAGGAAACATGAACTTAGTAGGCCAAATCCTGTATGAAGAAAGCATAATACATTTAGACCAAATCACTTGAAATTCTGCTACAGACTTATATATATATATATATATTTTTTTTTTCAACAACTCAAAAAGTGATTAATTTAGACATGAAATTTTAGATACACAATTAGGTGGCATTGCTCCCCTGGCTGTAAATTGCAAGTGTCACAGTCCAAGACTAAGGTGTCAGGGTTTGTTTTGATTAGTCATTGAGAAGCAATTTGAAAATCAGTTACAGAATTGTGCTACCAAAAACCCAACTGGAGCCATCCGCACCTTCTATATTGGTCCAAACATCATGTAAATCTAGAGCAGGAGAGAATGCTCTGGCAATTTATTTACGAACTGTTATATTACTGGGTAAAATACTGCGTATAATTTTGGAAAGCTGCAGCCCGAATCAACTATCAAAAAGGTTAGATCAAAATTTATATATTGTTTGCTTGGATGTTGTTGGAACTATTTATTTTTAATTTTTCAACATTAAGTTTCAGCTTAATCTATGCCATTTACTAATATTAAGGATATCATATATTTAATAGTGAGCAGATGGTTGTTAATTATTTAGGAATTCTAAGAAAGCTTGCTCTTCCTGCATTGGTACGACAATCCGTGAACAAGAGTAATTGTGATCCAGATTAAGTGCTAGAGCTCAGTTCTCAGTTCTTTGCCTCCTAGTTAGACTAGAAATATATAATTTTCTCTTATACAAATATTCAAACAAGCTTTTACAATTTACTCATTTATAGTGTCATGTTTTGCCTATTAACCAATTCAACCTGATGTGTGATTATTTTGTCAAAAATCTGATCATTTTACACAAACCTCAAGGAGGTAAAGTCATATAGTGGAGTGGAATACTCAACTTGCGGAATATGCCACTCAATTTGTAAATTTCTTGTAATTAGAAACTTGTATTACATCACATGAAAATAACTATAAGCTAGAGAAGGCTCACAAAGCATGACTCTGAAATGGTTAGCAATGTCAGTGTTGGAGAGAAAAGGGTGCTAATGCTAATCAATGTTAGTATTGGGGAGAAGGATGCTAACACCTCAGTGTTGGAGAGAAAAAGATGCTAACACCTCAACCTGGGGACGACCGCTCCGAAGACAAGCTTCCAGATTGCAAAAGCTTTTGGTACCAATAGTGCCTCAACTTAATAGTTTTTGAAAATTTACAGATTTCAGAAGAAGCCTTTATGAACGCCTAAACCTATTAAGGTTAGTTATTTGTTTATATTTGTATCCACAATTATCTCTCTCTCTCTCTCACACACACACACACACACACACACACACACACACACACGAGAATAAGTATGATCAACAGGAGCATCAAATTTTGCATTGCTAAATTACCAAATACTTATCCTTTCCACAAGGATGCCAATCAGTTTAATCACTTGTTTGCTCTTCTAACTATTGTTTTGAATAATCTTGTAATAATTAGTAGCAATTACCAAACTATTATCAAGTATTCCTTCCAATCACCCTTCTGATGGTTGGGTGGAGAAGAGGATTGTTGGGTGGAGAAGAGGATTGTTTATCAACAGAAGTTTTCAGATAGATTTGGGGAAATGTCATTTTGTGAATTTTAAGTTTTCTGAAGATAAAAGGAGCACTTTGAAGGAATTGATAGGTATATGGGCAAGAATGTTTCATGCACAACAACTACCGACCAGGCATTTGCTTGTGGGAATGGATCTGTTTATAATATGTATTAAGAGTGATCTGTGTAGTAATTATGATGAGGTATGGAGTGTTATGGTGTGATGTTAATCTAGTGAGCAGATAGATTTGGCAGGTAAGAGCTGTTTATCTGCCAAGTGTAGTATTGTTTTGGAACATGTTTTGACATATGTGAAGCCACTTGCTTTAAATATGCTGATTTGATATCTAGGCTTAATATATTGTACAATTTACTATTAAAAATTATTGTTCTCAAATTATGTTCGAACAAATTTGTAAATGCATTGCATTTTTGAATTAGAACCTCAAAATCAAACAAGGATTTTCCAACAATAGGATTAGTTCACACGCTACACACATTGAATAAAACAATCCAAGTTGTTGCAAATATAGAATTCCCTAATTATGATGATAAAACCCAAGTAGATTAAAAGCATATTCTGTTAAGCCCAAGTAGATTAAAAGCTTATTCTCTTAAGCCCAAGTCGATTAAAAGTAATTATGTTAACCCCATGGAGTGGTAAAATTTGCTGCTTGGCCAAATAAACAAACATTTGAATTTCTTTGTAACCCTTGATATGTGCAACCTCTTGATATTTTGTAACTATTTGAAATTTATAGCTAAATATAAAATAAGATGACTATATACCCTCTTTTGAAGTGATGGATGTTCTTACATATCACATGCCTCAAAAGAAAATGATTAACTGCACCATGTGCAACATAGATAAAAACAAGAGCTGTAACAATCGTGAAAGCACATGTACAAAATAATTTGATAAAGAATTGATGTCATCGTGAAAGTTCATAGTGATTCATGTAACCCGATACTAATATGCCATCATGTAAGCAATATAAACAAAGGGTGAAAGGTAGGAACAAATGATATGCATCATTGTAACAATAGCCCCCAATAAGATATAGCAATGCATGATCTTTTATCATATTTGCGGAATATGTCTTAATGTAGAAAAGATATAACATTGAATGTACCAAATATAGTAAATCCCAATTTGACCATGATATATGAAGGACATGAGTGAGGGCATGTCTTAATATAAGAAATGCAAGATATATAGATACGTGGGTGTATAATTCCCCCGATAGCAATGTATAAGTATTGTAATGGTATGGAAGAAGTCTGCAAATGATATGCCCTCTTGCAACCATATGCTCGTTAAATGACAAGATATATCAACGAAACACAATAATAGAATGCCACATAGATGCATTGCAGGAGCATGGCAACATAGGCACTAAACATAGGATACCTAAAGTTATAGTGGGCATGCTACGGATCATGGCACCAAACATATGGTCTCACATAATAAAGTCAACCAATGTAAACATGCACAAATATATAACTGCATAGAGTAAGTGAAACCATCGAAATGAAAAATTGATTAAAAGCAAACAAGCAATCAATCCTACATAAGTGACACAAACTTGACAACTAGAGGATCCTCTATAGACAAGATGAGACAAGATATGCTAAGAAACATGCACAAACACAAGCACACATAAATAAGCAATTTGAACAATCATAGGGCACCCGAGAGAAACACAATATATTAATCATGTGAAGCAATCTATAGTACTCATGCAACTAAGCATAAAATTTACAAGCTAGAGAAAAAAATGTGCAATCAATTGTAGAGGTCAATATGATAATGGAATAATAAGAAAGATAACCTTGAAAAGCACCGAGAAATTCCCATTGTGCATATATATCCCGATGCACACATGATAATGTTGTAAAGCAAGCTGTAAATCCATGATCATATGTAATATGTAAATCCTACATGTAACTCAACATACAATGAGCAACATGTGCATAGCCGTATATGTGTAAACCTCTAACAATAGGTATGTGTAATAATTATATGTAATAATGTGTAACCGTGCAATTGAAAAAAAGAGACAGCCCAATAATTTTTTTTTAATGTTTTATGATTTGTAGGAAAATAAAACCAAAAATTCATAAGCAAAGATGCACAAAAGCAATAGAGATTAAGAAGAACTAAATCGATCAAGTGAAACACAAGTCAATGGGCAAAATGAGAAGAAGCAAGAAGACAAAGATCAATCAAGGAAACACAAGCCAAGGGGTGAAATTGAGAAGAAGCAAGAATAGGAGGGTTCCTACTATCCTACGACTTCCCTTAGAACCCAACACACAATAAAATGGAAAGCATTTATGTGTGTGCGTGTGCGTGCTATCATCAATGAAAAATTTCCACAGACTTTTGGAATTGGAAATACCTATCAAAGGCCAAGGTTAGTGTATTTAGTTTCCATACATTATTGTATGTTTTTAAGATGCACTTGTAATATTATTTATAATTCAATATGTGGATAATTCACCCATTGGTGAACACTTATACACATTTATTGATAGAGAAGTATTAATAGTCTTTTCTAAGGCTAATTTTGCAAGCAACTCCTGTCTAAACCCTAACTCTAGTCTCTTAACTTTTCTTTATAGGAGCATAAAGATAGTGTATGAGATTATCAAGAGTGAAAGACAAATTGATTGTAATATTTCTATGATAAGGGACATTGGCCCTTCTTCACATATGGGATTAATACTATGGTAGTTATTTTATATTGATCATATATGTGTTTATATTGCTTTTATGTTTCACATGTATGTACATGCAATTGTGTGATAGTCTTAAGTTTATTGCAATAATTTTGGATCCTCTTCAAAAATTTCTAATATGATGTCCGAGCTTTCCCAAGCTTCACTTTGTTGCACGGATGATTTTTTCATCTTTGGAAATCATCTTCTCTTTAGTTTGGTGAGTTTTCTATCAAATTTGCACCAAAAGGACCTTGTTGGTTCATCGTTTTTAGAGTTTCATGAAGAGTTTTCAGCTATTTCATTACAGTTGGATGTCCAAGAAAGTCAATTTTGACTTTATTTCATAAAAAATGGATTTGATTGCTCATTTAATTTATCTCTTAAAATAGGCTAATTATATTTTTTTGCTAAATTTTTTTTTTTTTGTAAATTTTTTTTTTCATAAAAAAATAAAATAAAAAAATGACAAAGTAATAATAAAAAAACACACAAAAAGAGAAGCATGCAAATCTGAAAGTATTTTCTTATCTTTAGGAAGTAATTTTTAAAAAATTGGAGAAACTATACTTTATAGTTTTGGAGTTGCAAGACAAAATTTATTGTAGGTTTTTTTGGACAACTTTTTGCATATGACCCGTAGGGGTTTTCTTTGTTTCTAGCACACTTGACTTCAATAGGCCATATCAAGGTCATATGATGTTTTTTTCTATGTTTTTATTTTTCAAAATGCCTATTTTTAAAAGAGATTCGTAGTGACTTATTTGGTTTTTACATATTTGGGTGGTGGTTATGGTTATTCGAGTTTGTTTGGATGCCACCTAGACAGTTCAAGGTTACATTTGTGATAACTTACACATATGGAAGATTTTTCTCATGTTTTTTTGAAAGCTGTGTTTTTGAGAAGAATTTATTGGTGCAATTATAATTTTGATTTTACATCATGTACACCAATTTTTCTATTATATTTATTTTTCGCACTTAATAAAACTTTGCTAATAGTTTATTAATACTTCACTTGTAAATGGGTACTCATTACACCATTTTCCGGAACTCATATTGAATATGGTGTGTTCTTGACTACATCCAATGATGGCTATGCAATTATGTGCTTCTTGAAACAACTTGCTGGGCACTTACTTGGCACCATGTGTAGTGGATTCATTCCACTCATGCCTTGATCTATGAGATATATTGTTTAGTGCTTAAGTGTTTCCCAGCACCTGCATTTTCATGCAATTATTTATATGGGGGATATTCTCAACATATTGGAGATAAATTGTGTTCTACTCCTATATGTTTAGAGAGATATTAGTAGTCAACACCATTTCTTACTTAGTGGCTACATCCGCTTGACACCCTTGCATTCTGTAAAATAGATTAGCGTCCATAAGGACCTCAATACGTTTTGGTATTCCTTGACACATAGTCAATGTGACTTGAGCTATGACCCATTGTGATACACTTGCACATCATATTGGAGTTTTGTGAAGTAAATTCACATTTTGTGAGGAAGCTTTAACATCATCTTCAACATGCTCACTTTACTATTAAGAGTTGTGCTCCTTCTTGGAGCTAATACGTGATCATTTTATTCGATGGACTTAAGTCTTATGTAGTTTTGTTTGGTATTTTCCTTAGCTAAAAAATATTTTCTATAAGATATGTCCTTTCATAGCTCTTTTAGCACCAAAAGATGCTTGCAGCACCTTCAAATGTCTAGTATGGTTGGATCATATACTTGGTGCACGTGCCATCAACACATGTCTTGTTAATATTTTAACTTCACTCTTGTTTTTTTTAGATCTCTTACGATCTACATAGTCAACATATGCTTCGAAGTTTTTCTTCAAATGACACTCACATCTTATTCTATCTTACCCAATTCAACATAACAAGTGGATAAATATGGATATGTATGTGATTATACCGCCTTGGATTTTTTATTAATTGGTCGTTTCCATGCCTATGTGTTTATGGGTTTTGATACATTGATCGTTTCTATGCAGTTGTGCCTATGAGTTGTGTTCTAGTGGTCATTTCAATGCTTTTGTGCATATGAGTTTTGATACAATGATAGAATCTATGCACTTACGCTTAAGATTTTGATGCTATCATACAATTATTAGCTACTTCTAGTCATCATTTCAAGGCACATTTATACTACTTGGAGGTGTCGTTTTTGTACGATTTTGCACTATCTCTAGTCACTATTTCATGCAATATGTTGTTTATACTTATTGTACATGGGTACCTAACATGGCCTTATTGTCGAGACATATATGAGTTTTTGCTTTGCTTACTTTTGAAGTTGCTATTACGGGGGTATTGGTGCACACATCCTTTCTTATTTTAAGCTTACGTAGGGTAATTAAAATTACTTTATCCTCTCTTTTATTGAGTACAATTTAAGGGGGAATGTTAATTTATTTAATTTCCATACACTATTGTATGATTTTAAGATGCATTTGTAATATATTAATAATTCAATATGTGGATAATTCACCCATTGGTGCACATTCATCCACATGTATTGATAGAGAAGAGGATTAATCAAGTTATTGAATTGATTTAGTTTTACTATTAATAGTCTTTTATAAGACTTACTTTACAAACAACTACTCTCCAAACTCTAACCCTAACATCTTATCTTATCTTTATAAGAGCATAAAAATGGCGTGTGTAATCAACAATGGAAGAGAGTTTGATGATAATATTTATTTAAGGAGGGATATTGAGCCTTCTTCACATGTGAGATTAATATTACGGTAGTTATTCTAAATTGATTATATGTGTTTATATTACTTTTATGTTTCACAGTATGCACATGCAATTGTGGGAGGTAGTCTTAACATTATTGCAACAAGCTTGGATCCTCTCCAAGAATTTATAATGTAATCAATGCCATTAAAATAAACCAAAGGGCTAAAATAATGTCATAGAACATCGAACATAAAAGAAGTAACTTAAAAGTTTAGAAATAGAAGAAACGTCAAGAAAACATCTCAAGAGAATATATTAATGAAAACAAGGGGAAGTAATGAGAAAAAAGTCCATGTATGATGCATGAGAGAAGTAAAATGCTAACAGAGTATAAAATAGAAGAAAAAATAAAACTATGTACCATAAAATGTTTAGTTAAACACATGGGATTAGCTACCAATGCTAATTGATAATCTTGACTAAATGTCCATAGTCCGTAGCAAACTGCCCACATATCATCATGATTGGGATCCTCAAATTCCATGGAACAAGAGTTCACAGAGTCAAATGTGTCACTAGTACTATAAAAATGTAATCATGAGTTATATAATAGCTAGAATCATTACCACTAGTAGTGTAATCATGTTAATTGTGATAGTTGTTTTATCCTCTTGTAAAAAAACACTTTGTTTGGGTCATGTAGTTGAAACCCTACAAGGTTATTTTTCTTGAACACACATAAGAGGTTTTGATAAGACTACTTTAGTGTATGGATGAGTAGGTACTTGAACTCAAGATTTTTTAACACGAGGTTGTATGATTTTCTATTTTGGTAGAACTTTGTGTAATATCTTGTGTTGTGTTTGAATTAGTGACTCATAAAGAGTGCCTCAAATAATAATTACTTTCTCATCACATGATCTTTTAAAAGTATCGACACAATGTGGATGTGATAGATTATATTTGATTAAGCCATGGGATTCCAAGTAATATATCATATGTCTTGTTATCTAACAATATATGAAACCACACTAACAAATACTAGGACCATTGATACAAGGAAATGTAATACCCCAATAGGTGTACGAGTAAGACTTTCATAACCCTTAATGATCAAGGACATGCCATCTAGATCCTTTTGAGTGTATCTAAAACTAGAAAGGAATTGAATTGTACATATGTTTAAACTTGGACATTTGTCAACCATAATGCTCTTAGTGAACTATGAATGTGAATCTATATAAGCTTGTATGGATAATAGTCCAATGCTGAAATCATCTGTTGGGATATCATGGTCATAGAAATTAACAAAAGGAGCCTCTTAACGTGTATTCATGATCACACCAATGAATCCATCTAACATATAAACATTTAAAATTGATAGAGATTGTGTAGGTCCTACCACATAAACATTAACATGCTTGCTATTTAGTGTTTTGAGTAACATGATTCTAAATGAGATTGGTAAATACGTTCAAATTTTGATTGGATTATGCTTCCAATTTTTCAATGTACTATTGTGTCCTTCCATTTGAATGACATTATTATCGATTAAGTCTCAAATATTAAGTTTGAATTGAAAAATTACATTTTTAGCTATATGACAATCACAATATTAAGTTACCTATAATATTAAAAAGAGATTAGGTTCAAATGTGTTAATTTATAAGGGAATGAAGTACACTCATGCCCCCACTATGCATTGTAAAAGTGCATTCGAAATTGTGAAAATGCAAAAATAATGATGCTCATGCCCCTAATGTGCCAAAGTAACAATATAGATACATGCCACATAGAGAATGTGTAACCGATGTTGGATTGAAACTATCATTTTTACCTCGCATTTTGTCTTGAAATGTAGTATATTATATATTGAATTATGTAATTATCCTTAAATCTATACCAGAGACATGAAGTTTTATATATTCCTAAAAATTATAAAATTGGATGTCGAAAACTTCCTATGATAGTATCATCCATTAGGAAAGTAACTTTTGTTCCTTCCTTTGTTGGAGAATTTTATCTATATTGGATTTATTCGAGTGATTTTTATTTGTTCATGTACTTGTGTATTGTAACATGTTACACCGCATCATGTAATATGTAATCTATTTGTGTACATGAATTACAATTATATTCTTGAGATAAACCTAATGAACACCACCCATTTTGAGATGATTGAGGTAGTTTTTATATATTTTAGAATAAAATAATTGAAGCATTCCCATGTCAAATATAATATATAATCATCGTTGAAACACATAGAAGATAGTTGTCAGAGGTGGCCACTATGTATAATGTAGCCTTACAATAGAGTACACCATAGAAATCATGACAAAGAGAAAAAACACAACAAACATAGATTTATACAAGCATAGAATCTATAGACACTCAAATTTAGTAATTTACCCTTTGACCCCGCTAATTGTGATAGTGCTTCTTGTCTAAAACAAACACCCACGTTCGAACCCTACTCAATACATCGTGCCTAGTTTTCCTAACTTTCTTATTACCACACATTGATGTGTCAAAAATCATAAATACTAATACATAATACTAGTGTTCAAACTCGCATTTCATTGTGTAACCTTCATATTTCACTTACCTTTTCTCTTTCCAAAACCTTAAAAGTTGGTCAAGTTGTATAATCTAGTCCCATTAACATATATAGTCCTTCACCAATAAATCCTCTAGCTTTATTTGCAATACAATATCATTTTTGGGTATTTTCATCCTCTTGGGTAGACCTTATCAAAATAATATACCTTTAGGACCCTATATAATCAAGTTAACATTACCTCATTTATGCACTTGGAAAGCACATAGCAAATCACTTGGCACACTCATTTGCAAAACTCACAAAAGGCAATTAGGGCTCCCTAAATCTCCATAAAGTTGATGCACATTCACTAGGGCAACCCAAACTAATATTATGAAGAAATCAACCAGTCAATGAGTCTAACTTCCCTCATTTCCAAGCACATTGAGTTCCCTACTTAAAATTCTTAAGAATACCACAATCCTATCAAACATGATTAAAGCAATTCAAGTTGCCAACCAAATGCAATCATACGAGATGTCACATACTAGGTGGAGAACTACGTGTGGTTTGAGGCCTCTTCAGAGTAGTGCCAATGTAGGTGGTGCATGAATTTCACTTCAACCCAAACACTAACCTTATTTTAGGGTCTTCTGTAGCACCCACCCATGTGAGACCCAAACACAAGACCAAAATATACTAGGATAATTTTTTTGATTCTCATTACTTGTTACAAGACAACACATGGGTTTACTCACAAAACTACACACCACATGTGATGCTAACAAAAACATGAACCTCTTGGAAGCACAATGGGTAGGGGGTGAACCAGTCTATAAAATTTTAACTTCTTTTATCATGAAAAACATTCAACATTCATTTAACCATTCATCATACATAACCACATGTGAGCTTATTAGATGTGCATTAACCATTCACAAGTGCATGCAATAAGAGAGAGAACACATAGACACCAGATGTAAGTGGGAAACCCTGAAGGGGAAAAATTCCACTAAAAATCATTGCTTATATTACTCAAAGAAAGGAATTTCAAGAATATTACACATCCTACAAGATTTGTTTAGTGAGGCACCAACCCCACAAGGAGCACCAACCCCTAAAACTTTGCTGATATTACTCACAACAAAGGAATCATATGAATATGACTCATCGCAATAGATTTGATAAAAGAGCAACCATTGAAAATATGATGATATTTCAACTGATTGTGATCCAAATGCAGCTCCAAACACATCAAACCCTCATCCAAACAATCTCTCTCCAAACTCACTCAATCTCTCTTCTTCATGGGCTAAATATATCAATCTACTTTGCACATATGATCCTCAAACTTCTTTAGGTATTCATAGGTCTTCTCATCTTTGTTATAAACCCCTCTTCACTCTTCTTCACTCCTCTATAGGTCACAATTTTCTCCCATACACAACTAGTCACAATAAGCAAACAAAACATGCTTTATATACATGACTTAACTTAAAACACTCTTGGGTCAGCCATGACCAAGTATGTCGGTCACCCCAACACAAAAATAGATCAATAACATCATATAAATAAACTCAGAGGACCTAAGTAGGTCAGCATGGGTCAAGACAACATGAACAAGCACCAAGATGCTCACACAAGCTCAAAATGCAATCTCCAAGCTCTAGTGAATGGATCATGATCTCTAACATCATCAATTTATTTTTCATGGATCAAGAAGCTCCACACAAAAGTCATAAACAGGTCCTCAACATCACCAAAAATATCAGGAAGCATGAAAATATCCATCTCCACCATGAAACACACCAAAAATTCTTAAAATCCCATTAGGTCTTCTAGCTCCGAAATTTAGTCCCAGAAAATGAATGAGTTCACATAGCGAAAATCATCATCAAGGCTTGAGTAATATATCATTATAAATCTCTCTGAATATAATTTACATAACAACTCACTTTTTCATTCAACTCCAAGTGGAATACCTCCAAACAACTCAATCTCTGCAACTTGCTCCAAATTGGCTTCAAGACCCCAAAATTAGGTCTTCAAAATTGAGTTGGTTCACCTATTAAAAATATTAATTAAGAGACAAAAAATATATCAATAGAAAGGTATCTTAATATAATTTCCATAACATCTTACATTTCCTTCCAACTCATAGTGGAAGGCCTTCAACCAAGCCAATCTTTGAAATTGCTCAAAACTACCTTTTCAACCCCAAAGACCAGTCTTCAAAGATAGGGCATACTTTGCATATTAGGACCTCAACCATGACCTGAAACTATCATGGAAATTTAGTGCAAATCCTATGATTCTATAAATGATGATTTATACATTAGGTTCAATGGACATATTTTGCACAAATTGAAAAACTCTAGAAACTTGCCTTTTTGAGTGGGGCCCACATACTGTCACGAGCTCTAAAATACCTCATTGAAAATATGGAGGAGTCCTCTATAAACTCCAATCATCAATTTTTTTTTAAAAATCAATTCTTTCTTGGTACAATCAATTTCCTCCAAGTCACTTTAGAGCTAGGGTTTTAAAACAACTTATCTTCTTAAAGATTGTTCATAAAAACCCAACAATAAAAAAAATCCATTATTTTTGAAAAATGATCTTATCTCAATGGAAAAACATCCCCCAAAACCTCTGGGTCCCATGCAAAGTACACAATTCACAACGAGCATCAGAAGGTCAACATTTAACACAAAAACACACTCTTGAAAACCTGGTTTTGGAAAAAACTTCATATCTTGCAATTCCTTTAGCATTTTGACCTAAAAATTTTCATGAAGCATCATGACAACATCTTATAACTGAAAAAACTCACCACCATGCTCAAATATTCCTATAAATCTCCGGACACATCGACTTACTTGTACTTTCTTATCCCGTCTTCACCTTCGCTTCCTAGGACCATGAAACACCATCAAACCTATAAGATAAGACTTGAAAATCATCATAAATTTCATATGCACCATAAAAATGATTTTACCATGATTGAACATGAATAACTTGCTCCATTTCTCAATTCCCCATACCAAACCACATGCTCTAAGTCTAGGAACAAGCTTAGAAAGATCACTCTGACAACCCATGACAACTCATGAAATGACCACGTAGGCCATATGAAGACACTTGGAAACTATTGACACATCATATGGAACTTGCATGACCTCATGAAACCTTTAAACGAACTCATGAGAGCTTATACTATGACTATGCAAGCTAGAACCATGTCAGGACAACATAACAACTCATCAAATCCTTACACTACTAATCAATCTTCATGTTAGACCTTGGATAACACCTCATGGAGAATGATATGTCATCTTCACACCTTTTCCATCAATGCCTTTTCCATTAATGAAAACAACTAGACACAATGGCCAATAGAACCTACTCATATAACATGTAGGCCATGCAAATAACAAGACAACACAAGACATAGTTCAATGTCATGCGTTTGTAACGAACATGTAAAAAACCATGACCCAACCATAAATTGCACATCATCCATGGGAACCTTCCACATTACCACATTTTTTAGGTTACATCTTTATTATATTCATATTTTTTTATTTAACCTTAATGATTTAGGGAGTACTTAACATGAAAGCACACATTTTCCTTTTTGGAGACCACATTCCTTTTGGTTCATTTATCACTTAGCTTATATTGGTTCCATCCAATTTAGTTTTTTGTCTTATTATGAATACATTATATAACCCGATTGATTATTAGAAGTTTCTTAACATTTATACATTAAGTTTTGATTCCCAAAATTAGAAACTATGCTTTCTCAAAAATTGTTTTCAAGAGGGTCAAATCACATCTACCTTCACAACACAAGAAAGATTTATTAAGTTGAAAAATAATCTCCATGGTACTTATAATTCATAGCCCAACATCACAAGGGTACATTCTCAAAACAAAAAGCAAGTTACAAACTCCCTTTACGAAAAGAGTCTTAGTGGTGTATAATTGCATATACCAATAATCTCTGCGATCCCAAGCACTCTATTATATTTTCCCTTCTAATGGTGTTTAGTTTCTAGGACAACCATAAGATTACATACTAGATATTTTGACTCAAATGTCCCAAAAGTGACATTATGCCTAACATTTAAGCATCTTCCACACTTTCATACCCACGAGAAAAATTTCTACTAGGTTCTAGGGAGGAACACACAAATTCTTACGCTTCCCTATGACTCTAGGACTATGAAGAAAACTTAGATCTAAACATAACTCAAGGCTTACCAAAAAGGACCCTCTTGTCACCTTATAGAAAATGTCCTAGCAGAGTTGGTCCATTACAATTCCCATAGGTGGTTTCACATATCTAGAAGTAAGCAAACATATTCCTACGGTAACAAGGATTTGAGATCCTATCTCCTCTTGTGAAGTTAAACTACTACAATCCACAAATGTTGGGATGCATTTTGAGATGCACATGGGTCAAACGAGTCCTATGTTCGGGAAGGGAGATCACAAGGTCGAAATATGTGTTCCCATAAGGAACAACTCATCTCTTCACATAAAACAAAGAAAATTACTAATGGGTTAAAAGAAGGTGGTTTCCATATTTGCTTTGTTCCTAAGCTCCACATTCAAGGAACCCAATTCGATAGAGAAAAGATCAACCATGTTCATTGCTTAGCCCTCTATGTTTAACCTCAAGACTACTATACAATTCCATTGCTTAGACCTTACATCCCACATGTCACAAAAGTGACTCTAAGCCTTAAACTAGGGTATCCCACACAACTTCAACATACATGAACATAATTCTTAGAAACCCTTCTTACTCTAAAAATATTTAACCATTACCATTTCTATAAGATGGTTTCGTGACAATGACGACAAACAAACATGATTCAATAGAAACCTGAATTTGTGCTCTTATTACCTCTAAACTAGGAGGTTCTAAAGAGTGTTAAGGAAACTAGGCTCGCCCTTTAATTTTTAGTTATCTAACTAATGTGCTCACACACAAGGGGGTGTCAAAAAGGATCTTACTCTAAGGTTGTCCTTTTTGCCTTGGTTTTTCTACGAATTCCAAAGTAATTAGAAAAACACAAAGGAGTTCATTCATGAATAACCCACAAAAGTACACTATGAAAGATCATTTCATTTCTAGTGAAAAAGTACATCTACAACATTAGCAAGATATAAACCTATAATTAAATCACCCTAGAGAAGAATGCCCCTTTTCCAAAAGATGCCAATATAACACAATTTCTTACTCATCACAAAATAATCAATAAATAACATTCACGTTCATAACAATAATGTTGATACATCTACTTAATATTACATTTATATTTCATATTACAAAAATACCAACAACGCTACCATTTCCTTCTTGTCCCGTGTACCTACAACCACCGCATGGTCAACACAACTGTTGACATGACATCAAACTACAACCAAACACGAAATACAATTTCACAGTTCTCTAACAATAATGAAACTATATTTAACATACTTCAAAGGAGAGTAAGAATTGTAATGCCATTTCATTTCGTTTCCAAAGCCAAGGAGAGAGATAGAGAGAGGAGAGAGAAAACACCATTTTTCCACATTCAATTTCTTTTCAAGCAAGTGTCAACATAAAGTTTCCTATAATCATGTATTTGTGTTTACAAGGTTTCCTATCGTTATTTTGCTTGGATAATGTCATATGACAAATTTCACCAATTAGTCACAAGTTTCCAAAAAGTCAAATTTAGACAAGTTGCTCAAAAATCAGTGTTCGAAAACCATCTTCGAGACTCAAACACACAAGGGAAAAAATTCCTACCTATTCCCCTATATACAGGAAACACTCAAAGCTGATGGAACCCCAAACTGGAAATGATTAAAATGACGCTCGTCTTTCCAGAGCTACTAGTCGTAAATGCACCCAAGCGGCCTTGTCACCCAACGACCAGAGGCCTACAAAACCTATCAAGAAAACTAGCTTGTGGGATATTTTTCTCCAAAATGAGGGTTTGTAGTGATTTTCCCATAGAAATATTAGAGGTATGCGGAAGCCAAAATCCATTTCTACACCCAAGGCCAAAACGACGGGTCAAAACCAAATTGCATTTTTAACTTTCAATTTTTTTAAAAGTGCGAACTAGCCCGCTGGGCTCCTAAATGCGTTATGAAACAAGGTCCAATGAATATCCGAGAAACATCCCAGGGTTATGTTGAACACTCCACATGACAAGGTATACAACTAAAGTTTTCTTTTCTCATTTCGGGGTTTATAGGAATGTTTCACGCATCATTGAATAACAAGTTTTTTGTTAACATTTCCCAAGGTTGTCAAGAAGTAGTTTTACTAAGTTTCTCGTTTATCCCGCCAACCGCGTGGTTTTAAAATCCAAATTGGTATCATATTTTATCCATCCATCTTACGAGGTAAGGGAGAGTAGTGTTTTCATTCATGGTTAATGGTCTTGTTGTGTACTAATAGAGGTAAAATTTGCTATATAATAACCCATCCCGTTTAATTCACCTAAACGTTATTTTTCTTTAAATCGATATATAAATCCATTACAATTAAGACTAGGAATGCTAAAATATGCAAGGATAGAGTAAGATGACCATGCTTGGACAAACGGGTGAGCATTAACTGTGGGGGTTGACGATTCACGAACCATTTCCAAATTGGTTGTTTCTACGTCCTTTTCGAAAACCACAAGGAGCATCATTTGTACCCAATTCACGTGCTCACTGTAAGCTCTAACATTTGCAAGCATATACACAAATTCGCTAATAGGTACCTCCTTCAAAAACCCACTTCCCATTATGATTTTTTTCTTCCAAAACTTCTCAACAAATCCATTTTGTGTGAATCCAACAATTATAACAAATATAAGAGAAACATATCTCTAGGGAATTTTATCAAACAGTTCACGTGCCTTGAGATTACTTCTTCAATGTTGTAATAATAATCATAAAAACCAAATCCATCTGCCACCCATCTCAAACTCACAACATTATGCAATGCAACCCTATTAGAGGTGGTGCAACAAAAATCTTTCTATTGCAAACAGCTCCCCGGGATGCTTATCCCCTAGACCATTCAACAAATCATCACATCACTCTACGTGCATATTTTGCAACCAAAGTAAGTCATAGAACCATAATTACATGAAGCATTTTCTCAAACAGTTCACACACCTTTCCTAGGTTCCCACATTTTTGCATATTCGACTGACAGGGACAACAACAGTATCAAAACATATGACAAAATCACTCTACCCATGTGATTTGATTTACGATGCTTCCAGTCTGGCGCCGGAGGGGAGTATGTTGGAGAATGCTGAGGAGTTTGGTTTTATGCCTGTTAATTATATTGGATTTGAAATATTTTAAAGCCATTTTCAAGCTCTTGCTTTTGGCGCAGGTGGGAGGAGGAGCAAAGGTTGCGGTGTTTGGATTTACACCTGCAAATTTGCAATTGCTTTGAATTTTCCAAAGCCATTTATTTTTAACCAAACCAATTGTATACATTCAACAATCCTTGTTTTCCACTTGACCACACTATGATGAGGCATTTTGATAAACAAAACATAGTCCAAATACTTTCACGGGGTTATGAAAATCTACACTACATCACTCCAATTTTCCCAACCGTCCAAGCAGACACCTTCCTTTTAGGCATTTTTATTAAATAGTTCACAGTCCTTGTGCAAGGGCCATGCTAATCCTCCGTGGCATCCCAAAATTATTCAATAGTCCAAATTTTCAAATTGTCTACCAGAGCGCTTGCAACTAGCCATATCTGCCAAAATAATTTGCTCGTCAAAGGACTTTATAGGATATCCGTGTTATGCTCTAAGCTCCCAATTTGACATTGGAAGAGAGGATGTTGGATGAAGTTGTGGAGTTTGGCTTTACATCTATTCAAATTGCATTTGTTTTTGAGATTTCAAAGCCTTTTCCAAAATCAAAAATCCATTTTGTGCGTACCCAACACAACGACAGTTTACCAACCAGCTCACATGCCATGCTAGGATCTCTCCTTCCTCCATGTTGCCAAGAACTACAAGATAATACCAAAGCTATCCTCTGGCAAGAAAACAATGTTGGAAGCATAAACAATGAGAGGGAGGGTGAATCGGTGTGTCATTAAATTTTTACTTCAATTGCTTTTAATGATTCAACATTCATTATCCATTATATGAGCAATATCAATTAACTTAGCAAACCATCAAGCAACACATCAACCATCCACATAAGCATGAAACAAGAAAGAACACATGAACACCATATTTAAGTGGGAAACCCTCAAGGGGAATAAAACCCACTGAACCTTTGCATATATTACTCAATACAAAGGACTCTTATTAATATTACACATCACAAGAGATTTGTTTAGTGAGGCACCAACTGCACAAGGAGCACCAACCCTAGTTTAGTAGGGCACCAACCCTATAAGAAACACCAACCCCTATTTTAATAAAGAACCAACTCTACTAGGAGGAACCAACCCCATTGATGAATCAACAGTCGACTAAATCCATTTGAAATGAATGGCATCTCCGATTTGTTGCTGCAACAACTGATGATGACTTTATAAAGCCCACTCTCCTCTCTATCTTCTTCAAAACATCTCTCAAGCCTTCTTGCCAAAAACCTCTTCCTTCAAGTTGATTTCAACACTTTCCATAGCTCGCCATCGCCTTATCTCTCCACTACAACATCATGCACTCATTTCTCTCTCAACAAGGTCACACGGACCTTCATCACCTTCACTTCTCTTCCCTCTAGGTCACACTTTTCCCTCTTTTTCTCAACACACACAAATGAACTCTCTAATTTTCTTTTATACATGTCTCTTGCTAATAAAAACATGTAGGTAGGCCTTCATAGTGAAAAATACATAAAAAAAAAACATGTGGTTAGCATAAATACATCATACAAACACCCATATAGGTTGGAAATATCATGAGCATACCTAAAACCATCATTAGGACCTAAGAAGCCCAAAAGCACTTCAAGAAGCCTACTCGCCAAATATGAATGTGTAAGACCAAAACCAACTTCACCAAGGCATGCCACACACTTATACATGTTGTCTAATCCATCAATAATATCCAAGAATCATGAAAACAACTCGGAACAATCATCACACTATGAAACCCTCAGGAGATTATGCACAAACAAACACCCTCAAAATTAGCCTTCAAAGAACAAGCCATAACTTGCTCAAAACTCAACAAAAACTCAAGTATGATATACCATTGGAAATATCTTGATGTCAGGATCATCAAAAATTAAAACCAAGCCATGAAACCACATGTAGTACCTTCAATCTGCTATGTTCCCATTGCTCCAAACTTATGGAAGAGTCCTCTACAACTTCAAATCATCACTTTTTCAAAAAGAATCAATTTTGGGTCACTACAAGCAATTTTCTCCAAGTCGCTCCAAAGCTAGGGTTTTATGAGGGTTAAAAAGTTGTTTGGATTCTTAACGATTGTTCATAAAAATGTGACCATAAAACAACCTCATAATCCTTGGAAAATATTCATAATCGAACTATTCAACAACCCTAAGATCTCATTTCCCCATGAAAATCATACACTCCCCAAAAAGCATATGAAAGTCAATATTTATGTCTAAAACTCACATATGAAAACCCGGTTTTTGCAAAAACTCAATATATCACAAAATATTCATCACCTAATCCTGAAATTTGGTCCACACCATAATATCAACTGCCAAAAAAATCTACAATGATCACCTATTCTTAACTATATCTGAAACTCTCCAAACACCATGGTTTTCTCATGCCTTCATGCCTTGTCTTCATTGTTCTTACTTCAAAGGACCTTAACCATGCACTATGAACATGAATTGTGACCTTGTACACCTTATATTCATGATAGAAAACCTTAAAAAACTCCTTACATGCTCAAAAAAATCTGTTCTACTTCATACTTCATGCTTCCATACGATCTAGCTAGAACTAGGTTTAGGACTAGGTCTAGAATGTCTTGTCTCAACACATACATTATAAAAATGGATATTGTCACCACCTTGCAGACCTAAGAGAACCTTTGAAACACCTCTCCAATCATGATATACACTCTACCAACCTTCATATAACCTTTGGAGTTCATACACTAGACCATACATGCTCAACCATGCACTAAATCATGCAAATGCACCAAGACATCATGCCAAAACACCAATACAACACTTCATGACACTTGACCTCATCAATGACAACAACATGTACTCACCTAGGCTCACAAAGACACATTGACATCAATATTACTTGAAATCAATGATAACAATCATGCCACATTGTCCAAAGATCTCCCCCTTTGTCATTGATGACAAACATATTCAAAAACATTGATGACAATCAAACATGCAAGTACTATCGCGACTTAAACTTCATGTTTCTAAGTTCACTCCCCCTTTGAAATCTATGACAAATGCACTAATAGAAACTTGACATCACAACAACATCAATAATGTAAAAACACAAGCTTACTTGCTCCCTCTTGGACTACTCATTCACTTTCTTGGCGCCAAATGCAACAAATGATCCAGACCTATTTCTAACTCACCCAAATCCCCTTGAGAGATTAATCACCATATCTTAGCTCTGTTATTCAAAGCTCATTGCTCCCCGAACAACTACACACCACTTTGGTCTTTAATCCTGCTTTGTAGAATTTCTTTTAGGTTTAACTCGGATCCCCACGAAATGTGTCATAAGGTTTTCATTGATTTCAAGTTGTACATTAATGTCAAAGTGTCTCCAAGGTGTCCAGGTGGTTCCATGAGGTGTCAAGTCATGTCAAATCATGATGTCATGGTATGAAAGTAGGATCCAGGTACATGGTCAAGCAAAGGAGTTGTGTGGAAAATCCTCCCAAGGTTGTATGCAAGACTTAACAAGGTCAAACATGGTCAATTAGGTATGTGTGAGGTGTTAACAAGTATAACAAGTCTCCATGGTTAACTCATGAAGTTTTAGGTAGCTCTAGGCCTAATCCTAGTCTTAGATCAAGTAGACATACATGGAAACATGAGAAATGGATCAAGAAAAAGTAGGAAGAGCATGTTTGGAGAAGTATGAGCTGGAATAACATGTGTGGAAGGAGTATTAGGTCAATACTTAGGCTTATAGGGCATGAAGGTAGCCATTTTGAGGCATTTTAGTGAAGATAAGGCCAAGTAGGCAAGTGAGATGGTTGATCCAAGGCATGATGATGCAAACCAAGCATTTAAGGAGCATAATATGATGGTATATGAGGTGTGTAGGGATTCACAAAGGTCTAAGGAGGTAAATTAAGAAATTACCAGGTTGGCATAATACACCCTTTAGGACTAGAGAACAAAAGCTGCACAAATGAGATGGGGAAGAGATTTATAAAGAAAAATATGAAAAATTGGACATTTGAATACATGTAGGGGTGAGTTTAGAAGGTGTGGTCAAAATTTAAGGATCTAAGGAGGTGTTTTACAAAAGTTATGCAAGTTTTACCAAAATCGGGTTTTTGGAAAATGTAAAGTAGGCACCCTAATTTCTTAGTATGTTCATTCTAAATTACAAGGGATTGTTAAGATAAATAATAAAGATTTTTTTCTAGGTAATTTGGATAAAAAAATTATGTAAAAGGTTTGAGATCAATTGGTTAAGTATTTAAAAAGTTCTAACCATTTTTTTGAGCTAGTTTAAAACCCTCCAAGCCCTCATCTTGAAGCGATAGGAGCAAAATGAAGTGTTTGATATTCTAATCAATTAACAAGCCATGAAACCTACTTGGATGTGTAGAGGACTCCTGAAGCACATTTTAGTGACATTTTTCCTTTGCATGTGTGTGTATTTATGACGAGTAAAAGAATGGTTTTGAAGAAAATTGCAGGTACATGTATGGTATGAATGCTTCATGAGAAAACTTTGGTGTTTTAGAAATATTTTTATGTCTACTACATGATCATGAAAAAATTGGAAAATTGTGTGGAGAAATTGAAAGTTGTAGGTGTATTTCTATCTCCTACCATTATAAGCCAAAGCTGAATACAAAAACAATCATGATGATTGAAGAAGACCTATGTGTTTGAACCTGAAGATGTAATGAG
This sequence comes from Taxus wallichiana var. yunnanensis, assembly GCA_018340775.1. Taxonomy (NCBI): domain Eukaryota; kingdom Viridiplantae; phylum Streptophyta; class Pinopsida; order Cupressales; family Taxaceae; genus Taxus; species Taxus wallichiana. The sequence continues at coordinate 775,409,759 of CM031237.1, read as the reverse complement.
AAATGGTCAACAAGAAACTTCATATAGGTATGAAACAAAAGGTGTTTGAGCCAATTATTGGCTTTGGTGACAAGTTTTTCAAGTCTTAGTTTTACTCATACTTGATTGTTTAAGGTAGAAAGTGTTACGCCTAGTTGAGAAGGTGATGAAATGAGTCGATTCTAGTAAAATATCCATATAACATCTATGTTTATGAAGGGTCTCACATGACATGATTATGCCCATTGATTAGCCACATGAGTGATGTTTGGTTAGTAAGAAGACACAAAATCAAGACTGCATTTTTGTACCTTGAGAACTAGCCTTGACATAGTCCAAGAAATGCTTGATTCAAATGGTCATATCTTTGAGAAGGTGGATGAATCTTATATGGTGAGTTGAATAATGCCATGAGATTCTCATAAAATTGTGTTAGAATCCTTGAATGTATAGTTGAGTGCATGAAGTTTTCTCATAAAGATAGACTTGTATTTGAATGGTGTAAACTCTAGTAGGTCCCTCTATTTTCTTCATGATAAATTAGGTATGAACTAGCTTGGAAATGGTGATGGCTGTGCTTGAAGAGATTCCCTAAATTCCTATTGATGTTCTCAAAGTGTAAATAGACTCTGAAACATGCTTGATCAGATGGTGTTGAAATAATGCTCAAAAGCTGGTCTTTGTAGTTCCTATTCTAAGTATGAAGACTCAAATGAAGTTTGTAAGCAAAAATGGCATATTATGAAGGTTTCAAGGAGTTAAAATTAAGGTAAGAATAAGGTGTAATAATGTGCTAACATGCCTTGGAATACTTGGGTCAAGTTAAACTAGCTAGAAGACAAATAAACTCACTCAAAGAGGAAGATGACAATAAGCTGCCATGTCGAGTTACAAATTGAAAGTGCGAGATGTCAAGTCGAAATCAGTTGTAATAGGAACATTTACGAGATGTCGAAGGTACTAGAAAGTGTAAGATAAGGTCTTAGAATCATCATACAAGCATAAAAATGGATCTTGGCAATATGACAAGCTTATATAAGTATTGTTGAAGATATCAAATGCAAGAAGACAAATTTATGAGGAAATTTTGTAAAGTATTTTCATGCACTTGTATGTAGTAAGAATGAGTCATGTGAAGAGTAATTGAACATGAAAATTAAAGATTCATATTTAGGAGTCATGCTTGTTTATTTAAGCTCAATTTTTAGCATGTAAAAGTTTTTAAAAGTGAGGAGAGTTGAGTGATTGTATTGAGAAAATAAGGAGAGTATTAGTGTGTTAAAGCCATGGAAAATTAAGAGAGGAGAAGAGAAAGAAGGTGAGATGAAAAAGTGATCACATCATGTTGATGAAAGAAACAAAGTGGTGAAGGTGATCAAAACAAATTTTTGTAATAAAAGTTTGAGTTGTAGCTCAACAATTTAGGAGTGAGCTTCCTAGCAAGTAGGTGCTTGTAGAACAACAGTCAAGTGGGTGCTTGGCATATAATTGAAGTGGGTGCTTCAAAACTGGAGTTAGAGCTTTAGGGTGAGTGGATGCTCACCACTTGGTGAGATCATTGTAATTATTGATGGAAAATTGTCCTTGATATTGCTTTGATTTCTTCTTTTATATGGGTTTTCTCCCTTATTAGGTTTCCCACCTTAAATCATGTCTCCTCATGTGTACATGTGTGTTTGTTGCTCTTTCTATTTCATGGTTGGATGCTCATGTTCTTCATGGTTAACATAGTTAAGCTTGGTTGATTGAATCATTGTAAATTACATCAAAATTTTAACAAGCACTGATTAACCCCCTCTTAGTGCCTATAATTTCTAACAATTGGTATCATATCTAGTTCTCTTTGTACAAGTTTAACAACTTAAGAGAAGATCCTCAAGGCACAAGCATGGGTGGTCAAGTTGATACAATGTTGAAGAAGAAGTATGAAATTTCTCAAGCCCTGATTAAAGACTTAAAGGCTGAAATTAAGCTCATGGAAGAAAATCATCTTGAAGAACTCAAAGAGGTGGAATTAATTGTTAGTAAGATGTCAAAAGATCTAAGTGTCAAAGAAAAGGATTATGTCAAACTTGAGGAAGAATTGAAGACTTTAAAGGATGAGCTAGAACAAGTTAAAGATAAATTGATGACATATCAAAGAACCAAGGAAAGTTCAAGCAATCAAAGACACCCTAATGATAGATCAGGTCTGGTTTTAAAAATGAAGCAACTTAGTGTGAATTGGAGCATGAATCTAGTCATGAGCCATGCCAAGAAACCATCAAAGCTAAGGATGAAGAATGTGGTAAACTAAATGCAAAATTGATGACACTAAGAGGAACTGAACAAGCAAGGCAAAAGGATTTGAAGGGAAAGTCAATCCATGTATCATATCAAGGACACAAGAAGACCATCAAACAACCAAATGCAAGGAGATTCCTAGTAAGTTTCATGGAATTTACTTTTCATGTCATGTCTTTGGACATAGAGCTAGGGATTGTATAAGGAAAGTAGAAAAAGAACATCCATGGAGAGATTGTAGGACTGAATTTGAAAAGAATAAAATTTGTTTCAATTGTCATGAGAGGGTCACATAGCCAAAATTTTCCTTGAAGATCCTATGGAGCATGATTGGATAAAGGAGACATCTAGAGTTGTATGTTTTAAGTGCAACAAAGTCAGGTCATTTTGCTAGAACAACTGTAACAAGAGGAAGGATGAAGCCAAGCTTACTCTTGTAGAAAAAGTGAAGGAAAATAAAAATTAACCAATGAAGATCCAAGCTTAATTAAGGTGACAAAGTACACAGACCAAGCTAATAAGGAGATAAGTGGATCAATAAAATCTATGAAGACCAATCAACCATCAAACCCTATGAGAGGTATGTTTGGCCTAGTTGAGAACAAGTCCATTTATGAGGAGGAAAATATGTACTTAATGAGAAACACTCAGGGGATCATCACTCTAAGACAACTATGTAAAGGAATCATAAAGTCAATTCGCAAGAGGAAAGAAAGGTGGAATCATTGAAATTCTTTGAGGATTTCATGAATTTCTAGTGCTCTCGGGAGCATGAAATGCCTTCTCTTTGCTTCTAGAAGGTAGGAGTCACTTTAAAGGAAGCCCAATGATCTTATGAAATCAATTGGTAATATTTCAAGAAAATTATTCTCCCTAATGTTGAGTGAAAAGTCACAAGGTATGCTCATCAAACTAAAGACTCTTGTAGTCAACATTGAAGTGTTGAAAATATTTTCTTGAGTGTTCAAGATTTTCAAATTGTTCAAGTTGTCAAGAGCTCAAGGAATGTGTGTTAGGTCTTCTTAAGGTCTATTTGCATGAGCATACTATGTATAGTCAAGGGTCATAATTAGAGGTTATGAGCTATATCAATGCTGAAAGGCAGTCATGTGTGAAGTAAAGTTTTGAGAACTTCCAAGAGTTAGCACAATGTATGTTTGAGTCCAAATTGTGTATTCAAGCTAAAAAAAGTGACATTGTAGCCTTTCAAAGATGAGTGATCCATTAGATTGTGCATAAGATTCCTAGTACTCATTAAAATTTCAAATGGTAAAGTCATGTTATTATGTCTATAATGATATATTAATGAGTGACAATCATGCCATGTTGTTTCCCAAAGGTTTTCAAAGTGTCAATTCTATCATAGGTTATCCAAAAATTTTCAATAGCTGTCCAAAGCTATCATGGTTTAGTCGAGGTGTCATCTCTTATCATAAATGTGTGTCTTGTATTTACCTCATTAACTCGATTGAACTCATCGGGTATGTGGACGAGACTTAAATTTTATCAATATCATGAAGTCACCTTGAGTTGTGTGATATAGGTTCTCAATAAGAAGAAAAAATGTGAAATCTGTGTTCAAGTGTGTCAAGAGTGTTCTGGTTGTTAAAATTGTCAACATGTCAAGTATACATGGTGTCTTGTAGATCTCACAATATATAGTCCATACATGACCAAGGAAGCAATTTAAGGTTGAAGTCTCGGTACAATATTTGAAGACAAGGTTCATCAAGAAATATGATCAAGAAAATGTAAATAGTGAAGCAAGGTCCTATGGGTATGTCTAAACACAAAGTCTGTGATAGATAGTTGAAGTTGTCATCAAGTGAAGATATCAAGTAACCTTATGAAGGTACATAATGCTAGAAATGAGATCATAACTCTAAAGGCATGAATGAGATGCATAAATCTAGTTCCTTCCCAAAAAGATAATGTGAAGAAAAAATGTACATAGCCAAAGCCTTGGTTGTTCACTTTGAACCTAAAATAGGTTATGTTACAAAGGTTGGAGTTAAAGTACATCAAAAGAACTAAGTGATTCTTGAGTCACAAGCTGAATAATTGCTTCAAATAATAGAGATGAGTCTCCTAATCTATAATCTTAGTTGGAAGAATAAAGAACTTCTACAAGATCAAAGTTCACTTGTGGAGGAAAACTGTTGTCATCTCTGTCAAGTAAGTTCAAGTTAAGAAATGATTAGCCATGAAAATACTAGAAGTCTATGAATATGTCTTGAAAGGAACCCATCAAATTGATATTAAAAGATCAACTTCATACATGTCTTCCTAAGGCATAGAAGTATTTGAAATGACCCACACAGGTGAATAAAGTAATGAAACCTCACTAAGCACTAAGCTCGGTGTTGATAGTGCTTGCTTAGAATGAAATATTTAAATATTGACAATGGGAAAAGATTCAAATCTTGGTGAGCTTTTAAGAGAATGTACAAAAGGCCTTCATGATAGTATCAAAAGAAGTAGTTGGTTGAGTTTGAAAGGGCAACACAAACCTAAGGTGAAGGATGAGGAACATAAATTAAGAAGGTATAGAAAGATGGGATGGAAAGTCCTCAAAAGATATAAAGTTGATATGGCTCTTGGAAGACATAAGAAGACCAGTTCAAGGAGGAAGAGTAAAATGAATCTAAACTCAAATTCATAGTTCAAGGATCGATTGTGACTTACTAGAAAGATTGAAAACTTGAGAATTTTAGTAAAAACCTTTTGCAAATGGTTTGGGGTAGTGAAGATCATCACAAGTTACTTGGTAACAAAATTTATTCTCTCGGGATTGCATAGAAACCCTCTTAGAGTTTGGGAAGGATTTGGTGATTGGAGGCCTAAATGATGGAGAAAATTGTTGAAGATTCATACAAATCATCCTTGACAATGAATTGCATATATTTATGTGATTAGAGCACTCAAAGTATCTCGTACGTGTGAGCATTTTAAATCAGTCATGAGTGACAAGTGTATAGTTTTTGAAAAATGCCTAATTTTAATGTTGGAAATGAGAGTTTGAAGAATATTTGACAAAAGAAGTTACAAGGAAACTTTGTACACATAATGTAAGCCATAATAGGTATTCAAAAACCATCTCGAGACCATCAAAATACTCACCTTAGCAAAATTTGTAAAGGAAATTCATAATTCTAAGGCTATACGATTAGATATGCAGAGAGTTAGGCGGTTAGAATTGGATGAGAAAATACTTAGTATTCTTTGGGAGTTTCTTGAATCAAAGAGAGATGTAAGCATATGGAAGACCTAAACTGTTGGAATTATGACTTGATAAGCTCAAAAAGGGCCTAGAATTAAGAACAAGAATGAACATTTGAAGGCTTCTTGAGATGGAATTGTCACAAGTATAGTACAATCAAGCATATAAGACTCGATGTTGTGAGGAGTTCTTCGAGGCTCAATGGAGTTCTACAAGTTCATTAAATCACTTGAGAACATGACATCCAAATTGAATAAGTCCCTACGATGCCTAGATAGAAGCGTGTCGAGTGAAACAACATTAACATCCTACACAAATCTGTATGTACAGTTTTCGTGCTCATATTTGAAGTATAATTGATACATTTCTAACATAAAGGAGTGATATTGAGCTCACAAGAGGATGACTTTATAAGAAGAGAACATAGTCAAAAGGAAATTTGGTATCTAGACATGTTGATGGAGCATGAAGTGACTTTTGGGAATTGTTGCTAAATTTGACTAAAGAACAACTGCTGAAAAACTCTTTAGGACCTTGTTAAAACTAATGACCATTCTTCTAGTGTGATAATCATGCTTTGTGACTAAATTATGTGGGTTCTCAAGTAGATGGAGACAATACCACCATAGGGGAGTCACAGGAAGTTAGCTCATGATGAGTGTGGGCTTCATAGCAAGATGGAGTTAGTCCATTTTACATTGAAAAGGTGCTTTAGGGAAAATTTCATTCTTGTGAGGCCAAGTTGGACATCATAAGAAGAAGGGTTCATTTTGAGACCCCCTCGAAAAATTAGTTTAGAATGGGTGGTGAATCTACAAAATCGAGTTTCGCATTGATGGTGAATTTTTGAAAAACCATTTCGTGGCAAAAAAGCCATTTGGGTTGGATGGCTGTCCATCATCTTCTATACAACATGGGTTGGATGGTGTACAAGCCAAGTTGTACGAGAAGACAATGAATGGACATCAACCCGGGTTGAACAATCGTCCATTATACTGCCGTACAACCTAGGTTGGACTTCATCTAACCCAAGTTGTACGGAAGACAATGGATGACTATCCAACTAGGGTTGGACGGTCATCCATTGTACGCCTCCAAGCCAGGTTAGACAATGACTTTCCAACCCGGTTTGGATGATAGACAATGACGACCGTCCAACCCCGATTGGATGATCGTCCATCGTCTCTTTTGTATAACTGGGTTAGGCGATGTCCAACCTAGGTTGTATGAAAGATAATGGATGACCATCCGACTGGGTTAGATGACCATCCATTGTCTACCATCAACCTAGGTTGGATGACCATCTATTGTCTATAATCAACCCTTGACCATCTAACTGGGTTGGATGGTCATCCATTGTCTTCCATCAACCTAGGTTAGGCAGTGGGTTGGGACGGCGAAAAGTGGATGACCATCAACCCAGGTTGGATGGCCATCCATCATCTGCCGTCCAACCTGGGTTGGATGACAAAAAATGGTTGTCTGTCCAACCTAAGTTGGATGGATAACCACTCTTTGTTGGATGTCTGTATTAAATGGGTGCCCCCTGTAACCTCTCAGGCTATGTATTATACCTCAACAAATACATACATAAGTTAATTTTTACATATAAATAGTGTGCAAACTGACCCATACAAATGACTTGTCGGTGGAAATTTCAGGTGAAGCAAGCGGTAACCAACTGCTGAAAATTCACCATTTCCAATTTCTAAAATCCCTAATATTCAAGAGTTTACGAAAAATTCACCACTAAAATTTTCCTTGACAAGAATATGAGAGCTTAAAAAAAAGATAACTAGCCAAACATGATATTTGCATCCAAATGAGGTGAGTCAAGCCAGGGGGAGATTGATATAGGATAAAATGCATCTTCTCACATCAGGTACAAAGCCCAAAATAGTAAGGAATTAGAGAAAGAAGGAAGAATTTGTAGTTTTTGGCATGATTTCTTGAAAGGCACAAGTTTGGAACATGATGAATGGCCAAAATGAGGACAAGTAAGAGGAGAACAATATTAAGGGGAACATTTAGTTATTCACTCCAAGTATATAGACCTCATATGTTGCTGGTAGGAGCAAGAAAAGAGAAAACATAGTCCTAGGGGGAGCTTGTGAATAAGTAAGTTTGTCTTTCTCATGCATTATTGTCCTTGGTTGTCATTATTTCATGTCAAGTGGTCAAGTAACCTTTGTCATAGATGTCAAAGGGGGAGAGTGAACCAAGAAACATGAGAAAAGGGCTTGTAGGTGTTGGTCTTGATTGGTTGCCATCAATGTTTCTAGGTGGTTGCCATCAATGAAAAAGGGGATATTGTTGGGCAATGTGTCATAAGGTTGTCATTGATGTCAAGTTGTACATTGATGTCAAAGTGTCTCCCCAAGGTTTCCAAGTGGTTCCATGAGGTGTCAAGTCATGTCAAATCATGATGTCATGGTATGAAAGCAGGATCCAGGTGCATGGTCAAGAAAGGGAGTTGTGTGGTGAGTCCTCCCAAGGTTGTATGCAAGACTTAACAAGGTCAAACATGGTAAATTAGGTGTGTGTGAGGTGTTAACAAGTCTGTAACAAGTCTCCATGGTCAACTCATGAAGTTTTAGGTAGCTCTAGGCCTAATCCTAGTCTAGATCAAGCATGCAGGCATGGAAACATGAGAAATGGATCGGAGAAAACATGAATAACATGGTTGGAGTAGTATGAGCTGGAATAACATGTGTGGAAGGAGTATTAGGTCAATACTCAGGATTATAAGGCATGAAGGTATCCATTTTGAGGAATTTCAGTGAAGATAAGGCCAGTAGGAAAGTGAGATGGTTGACCAAGGCATGATGATGAAAACCAAGCATTTAAGGAGTATAATATGATGGTATATGAGGTGTTCAAGGCTTCACAAAGGTCTAAGGAGGTAAATTAAGCAATTACCTAGGTTGACATAATACACCCTTTAGGACTAGAGAACAAAAGCTGCACAAATGAGATGGGTAAGAGCTTTGTTAGGAAATGATGGATGAAATATGTGGGATAATCCCACACATAATCACAATATTCAAAACTAATATACATAATAACATCACATATCTGAAATAAAAGTGTAGAAAATAAAAGCACACAACACAAAAATAGTATTTAACGTGGTTCACCCAATTTGGGCTACGTCCACTAAGAATCACTTGCTTAGAGTTTATTACAATCGAACTCTTTCTCTCGATCTACAATACCCAAATTTTTTTGGAGTTGTGCTCAACAAACTCTCTTGAATTCACACTTGAACTCACACACATCTACTATGATGTCTCTACTACCATATGCACAAAAACACATAAATAAACAACTTCTTAAACAATTTTACAATCACGTGGGTACCAAAACCATGGGATAAAGCGCCCCATAAACCTATGGGTAAAAATACCTCCTATATGAGAAGAACACATACCAAAACCATGGGTTCCTTTGATAACTTGAAATGGCACTGCCAAAAGAGTCCCAATCAGTTTAGCATCCTATATATTAAATCTCTTGAAGACCTTCTTAATGTACTCTTCTTGAGATAAAGTCAGCTTCCATTCCTTCCTATCCCAATATATAATCATACCAAGGATTTGTTTGTCTTCCCCCAAATCCTTCATAGAAAAGAGTCGATTAATTTGCTTCTTGAGTAATTTTATTTCTGCATGTTTTTACCTATAACCAACATGTCATCCATATACAAGCACATGATAATATGATTTCCATCCTGAAATTTCTTTATATGCACTATGATGGTTAGAATGCACGATCTAATATAACCTTGATCCATTATGAAGCTATCAAATTTATTATACCATTGACGCGGAGCTTGTTTGAGCCATACAAGATCTTATTCAGTTTGCACACCATCTCCTCTTTACCTTTGACCTCATATCCCTCTAGTTGTTGCATATATAGATCCTCCTCCAAATCACCATGGAGAATCATAGTCTTTACATCTAACTACACTAATTGCAAGTCTTTTGCTACAACTATTCCAAGAATAGTTCTAATAGAAGTCATTTTTACCACGGGAGAAAAATATCATCAAAATTTATACTTTTTTACGTGTAAACCCCTTAACCACCAAGCTGGGCCTTGTATCTTTTCTTGCCTCCTTCTTCCTCTTTAACTCGTACACCCACTTGTTCTATAATGCTCTTTTTCCTTAAGGTAGCTTCACCAAATACCTAATTTGGATCTCCATGAGAGATTGATGTTCCTCATTCATTGCTTACTCCCACTTCTTCTTGGCATCTACCTGCATTGCTTCATCAAATCTCTCACGGATCTACTGCTGTCGGTGAGTAATAAATAATTAAGAGAAGGAGAAAAACATCAGGTGCTCTTCTTACCCTATAAGACCTCCTCAATATAGGAGTTTGGTGTTCCTATCGATTAGGTTCTTGAGGCTGATTCATGTGTCACTTTCCCATCTAGAAGATCCTCTACCACTACATATTATTTCCTAGATTATTCCATGTTTTCTGCAACAATTCCTTATACGTAACTTTCTCATTAAAACCACATCCCTCAATCGAATGATTTTCTTGTCCATAATATTTCAATATTTATATGCAAAGTCATCACCACCATAACCAATGAAAGTGCATTTTTCGACTTACCTCTAACTTGGTCGTATCATCCTTGTCGATATGGAAAAATACCTCACATCTAAAGACTCTAAATATCAACCTTCTTACTAGACTAAACCTCCTCGGGTATGCCTCCATCTAAGGCACTTGAGGGTCCTATGATTATCAAGTACACAAGATGTGCTCACCACTTTTGTCGAAAAAGAAAGAGTAATTCCCGCATGTAACCTCATTCTCCTAGATTGTTCCATTATTTTCCTGTTTATCCTTTCGGACTCCCATTTTTCCATGAGTTCCTAGAACCATCTTTTCCCTGTGGATTCCATTCTTAGAATAATAATCATCAAAATCATTCGCAATACTCCCTCTATTATCGACCTATGCCATTTTACCTTAAGACATGTTTCATTCTCTTCCAAGGCTTTCTATTTAACAAAAGTGTCAAATATATCATATTTGTTTCTAATACAATATACCCAAAATTTCTTTGTTGCATCATCAATAAAAGTAACATAATAATTTAAACTTCAAGAGATGATACCTAAGTGGCCCCCACACATTAGAATTTACTAACTCCAACTTACTCTCTTTCTTCGTAGGTCCAACCTTGAGAAACTTTACCCATTTCTATTTCCAATATACGCAGTTCTCACGAGAAATCTAAACATGTTTATGTAAATTCAAGAAAAATTTCCTTTATGATCTACATGCCCTTATGGCTCATATGACCGAGCCTATAGTGCCACAATGTTGTAGCTTCATCTCGAAGCCACAAGATTACAAACATTAGTACTACCGGTGGTTAAATACGAGGTTCCAACCTTATTACCTCTTTCCACCACAAGAGCATCCTTGGTAACCTTTTAAGATTCCACTTTGTAAATATCACAGACAACCATCATTTCCCAACTTCCACGCCGATACCAATTTTCATCTTAATGTAGGCACATGTCGACATCCTTTAATAGCCATGCATTCCCATTCTACATCTCAACCTTAACACAAACTTTACCAACTACACTATAAGGCTCATCATCACCAAGAAAAACATGTCCAAAATCCCCTTGAACATAATCAACAAAATAATTCCTATGTGGAGGAGCATGGAAAGAAGCCCCCGAATCTAAAATCCAAGATTTAGCAATATTATGCAAAGAAAGAATCAAAACATCATAGAAAACATTAATTGTTGCCACATTCACCTCCTTGTTTTCTTCCTATTATTTCTTCTTATCTTGAAGCTCCCAACAGTCCTTTTTTGCATGCCCAGGATTTCCAAAGTGTCAACATACCATCTTGCTTTTGGATTTTGACCTTACCCGATCTTTTGATTTTCCATGACTTCCTCTATTCTTCTATCTCCCTTTAGTTCCCACCATTAAAACATTCCCTAAAATAGAAGATTCCTTAGAGATTTTTCTTCGTATTTCCTCGCTTATAATCACCCCTACAATATCCTCAAACTTTGAATTTGAGTTATTTGGAACCGAGTTTGTTAGGAAATAGGGGATAAAATATGTGGAATAATCCTTCACATAATTACAACAGTAGAAACTAATATGCATAAAATCTTAAAGTGCAGAATAATAAAAGAACAACACAAAGAGACAATATTTAATGTGGTTCACCCAATTTGGGCTACGTCCACCAAGAATCACTTGCTCATATTTTATTACAAGCCACCGCTCTCTCAATACAATACCCAGATTTGTTTGGAGCTATGCTCAACAAACTCTACAGAATTCACACCCGAATTCAGACACATTTGCAATGTTACATTAACCCTACCATATGCACAAAACCACATAAGTAGACAATTGCTTAAGTAGTTTTACAAAACCATGGGTATCAAAACCATGGGCCAAAACCATCCCATAAACCTATGGGTCAAAATCCTCACCCATATAAGAAGAGCATGTTTTTTTAGGCAAAAAAAAAAATCCTGGAAGCTGCACCCCCAAACCTCGGCAAGACAACTATGAAAAGTGTATAGTACTCTTAGTGTACAGTCTTCAACACTTTCACACATGAAAACAAGCTCCACAACCTAATGAGTTTCTTATCCCCATTACTAGGCTATTCTAACTCTCGGGTAAGGAGCACAAAATTAATAAAACCATAACTTTGTTAGAATTATAAGGAATGTATAATTAACCAATTATAGATTCACAAGATAAATGCCGAAGATTATAGATTATGTTGTGTATTTAATTTAAACATAGATTTAGCTTATTATAGATCACATATTATAGAGATTAATAACATGAGCTGAAAGTAAATACAGAAAGTAAAAGGAGACAGATAACACCATATTTAAGTGGGGAAACCCAAAGGAAAAAACCCCATTAATAAAACATTTCTTGTATTAAGAATTTATCAAGACTTTAACCCAACACTTCCACTTCACTCCTCGGTCTCATAGTAAAAAAATTTGCTTACATAAAAATCTTGAGCATAGATCAATTGGTCTATCTATGTTTGTCTAGTGTCTCATCTTAGCAATCCTATGAGGGATCATCCTATTTATATCGTATGGGTGAGCAATTATCTTTGCTTCACTCTTTTCAAAGTGGAAAGACCGACTTAAGTATATAAATAAAATTTTAATAATAGGTTGTATGTAGTGGTTTATCAAATGATATCCCACTTCACATTTTCGACTCCAACACTCCCCCTTAATGTTAAGTGGGAAGAAACAAGAAAGACATGCCAAATTTACCTTTTTCTACAAAAGGATTTATAGATCCAAGAATCAATAACAGTGACTCTGGCTAACATGCAAACAAGGGAAATCATAAAAATCTTCCCATACAAAAATTCTTAAGACCAATGCTTTACATATGAATACTTACATCAGATTATGGAGCCTTTTATAAACTAAGGCATACCCATAACTAAATATTTGCTGGGATTTACAAGTAACTTCACATAGAGTGACACATTTACTTATTACAAAATGGAGGAAGTATTGGAAGTTTTAAAAAAGGTTAAGAGGTGGAATTGTCATGCACACTCCCCCTCAATGGAAACTTTGAAAGGCCCAACAAGGCACAAAAATTTCAAAACTTTCATAAAGCACATAATGGCTTAGTGAAGATATCGCAACTTGAGCTTGATAGAATAGAATAGAACTTGATATCAATATCACCATTCAAGACTTTCTCTCTAATAAAGTGCATATGAACTTCAATATGCTTGGTCCTTTGATGTTGAACTAGATTCTTTGCAAGAGCAATACAATTTTTCTGTCACATAGAAGTATAGTGCTCCCTTTGATGCCCATGTGCAGTTCATCCAATAGTCTTTTCAGCCACATAGCTTCCTTTGCAGCTTCCATAACACTTCTATACTCTGCTTCAGTAGAAGATATAGACATTGTTGGTTACTTCTTTCTACTCAAGTGATGGCACCTGCACCAAAATTGAAAACATATCTAGAAGTAGACTTTCTATACGTAACATCACCAACATGATCAAAATCACAATAGCCAAATAATTGTGCATCATTAGAAGAAGAATAAAAATACCATAATTAATTGTTCCTTTAATATATTTCAAAAGTATTTTTTCCATTTTCTAATGATCCTCATAAGGTTCTTACATAAATCTTGAAACTACTCCTACTGCATAAGAAATATCATGTCTAGTAATAGTTAAATAGATTAAACTACCAACTAGCTATCTATACAAAGTAGGATAAAATTTAGCACAAGCTGGTTTAGGATCTAACTTTAAACCAACTTCAATAGGAATGGAAACAGGCTTACAATCAATCATGTTAAATCTTTTAAGAAAATTCACAACATAATGAGATTAAGATGCAAAAATAGACTTATGATCTTGAAATATAACTATTCCAAGAAAATTACTTAATAAACCTAAATTAGTCATTTCAAAACACTATTTTAGATTTTCTTTGATTTTAGCAATTAAATTTCTATCACTGCTAGTAATCAAAAGATCATTAACATACAAGACAATAATGATAATATGATTGTTTTCAAACTTAACAAATAGATCATTATCAAAACAACAATTAGAGAACCAGATCTTGAAAGAAACTGTTAATTTTAGCATACCAAGCTCTAGGAGCTTGTTTAAGACCATACAAAGACTTTTTTAGCTTATAAACATGAAGCTCTTTACCAGGTTCTTCAAAACCTTTAGTTGCCTCATGTAGATTTCTTCTTTTAAGTCACCATTAAGGAAAACATTTTTGACATCCATTTGGTGAATCTCCCAACCATATTGGGCATCTAAAGCAAGAAGAATTCTAATAGTGCTCATCTTAGCTACAAGAGAAAAAGTCTCAACATAGTCAAGACTAAGTTTCTAAGTGAAACCACGAGCTACCACCTTGCCTTGAACTTGTCAATTTCTCCTATAGAGTTATACTTGATCTTGTACAACCACCTAGATCCTACAATGCTTCACTTAGAAGGAGGAGGAAAAGTTCCCAAGTATTATTTTTAATCAAAGAATTGTATTCATATTTCATAGCCTAAATCCATCTATCATCTTGATAGGATTCTTCAAAATATTGTGGTTCTACCTCATAGAGGGTCATCAAGGCATGATAAGTATGCTGACTTCTAGTTACTTTTCTAAGACTATCAGGTTGAGAGTTTTGAACAATACTTTGAGCCCATTTAGGAACCTTGTGATGTAAGACATCTTGAGATGACTCCCCCTCAATATCCATCATGTCTAGATTAGGATAATTAGCCTCTTGAACTTGTTTCCATAATGTTAGGAGGAGGATTATCAAGCTCTATCTCAGGAGAAATAGAGGAGGGTTCATGAGAAACATCACAGAAAGTATTTTCTAAGACTTGAATATTTATATTTTCAATAATGTCATGCTTGAAATGATCATAAACTCTCAATACTTTAGTTCTACAACCATAGAAAAAAATGAAAGAAAAGGAGGTTGGATCAAGATTCTTCCTATTAACTTTAGGAATGAAGATAAAAGCGGGACTGCCAAATATTCTTAAGTGATAATTATCTGGTTTTTAATTTGTCCATACTTCATGAGGAGTAGCTTGATGAAGATTTTTAGTAGGTAATATATTAAGAATATAGACAGAAGTGTTCATAGCTTCAACCCATAAGAACTTAGGCACATTAGAAGCATGAATCATAGTCCTAGCCATTTCTAAGACAATCCTATTTTTCCTTTCTGCAATGCCATTTTTCTGAGGGGAATAGGGAGTAGTCAACTCTCTTTGAATCCCACATGACACATAGAACTCATCAAAAAATTTTCTGACATATTCACCTCCATTATCAATCCTAATCCTTTTAATTTTCAGATTAGAAGCATTCTCAACTAGAGCTTTAAATTCTGAAACTTAGACAGACATCAAACTTCTTCTTAATAAAATAAGACCAAGTCATTCTAGAGAATTCATCAATAAAGAAAAAACATACAAAACACCACTGAGTGAAGGAACCTCAAGTGGACCTCTTACATCACTATGAATTAGTTCTAATAACTAAGAATAATTTGGATCATGATGTTTGTGAAATGGTTCAACATGTTTCTTACCACGTAGGAAACTTTCACATGTCTCATGATCTGACTTTATCTTTGGAAGACCAATAACAATATTTAGCCAGACATCTCATACAAAATTTTGAAATTAACATGACCAATTATTTCATGCCAAAGATGAATATCATTCCTAGAAGAGGAAGAAAAGCAAGACTTAGACACAAAACCATCAAAGATATACAAGTCATTTTTCTAAATACCAGAAGCAATAATATTACTAAACTTATCTTTTACATACCACTTATCTTGTAGCAAAACAACTTTACAATTTTCTTTAGTTAGCTGAGAGCAAGATAAAAGATTCTTTTTCAGTTGAGGAACATACAAGACATTCCTAATTACTCCATTTGACAACTTAACATTGCCACAAGCTTCAAATATAATAATGGAGTTGTCTCCTAGATAGATATTTTCCTCACAATTGACAACATCTAAGAGGATACCAGGAGTAAAAGTCATGTTCCTAGAGGCACCACTGTCAAGAATCCATTCATTTTCATTTGAAGCTAAGAGGGAAGTATATAAGGCAAAGATCGCTTTACTCATTTACATTTGCTTCGATTTTTCTTATGATTATTAGGCTTGTTTTTCTTAGCATTCTTAGTTGATTTGTTAGTATTTACTCTACAATCAAACTCTTTATGCCCAAAATTTCCACACTTATTACAAGTTCCATTAAATTTGACTTTAAAGTTTTGATTGTTCTTAGTTGAATTAGTCTTAGGATTTGATTTAAATCTAGATATGATATTAGACTTCTGATTTGGATTGATATTATTCCTATTATGAGAAGACTTATGATTATGAGAGAACAAGGCTTGAGAAGTAGTCTCTTTTGAATCAAAATTCTCCATGACTCTCTCTTCTTGAATCAACAAAGAGGACAAAGTGTCTAAATCAGGAAGATCATTCTCATTCTGATACTTAGAATTAAGAATTGAGATATAGTTTCGAATTTCTCATGAATGTTTATCTGAATAATGAAATAAAAAATCTTATCTTGAAATAATTCACAATTACAACCATCTAATTGAGCTTTAATGTTCTTAATTTTAGCTAAATAATTAACTATTTTATCATCCCCTTTCATAGGAGTTGTAAACAACTCTAAAACTAGCTTAATTATCTTAGACAAATGACTTCCTTCATGCATAGTTTCTAATTACTTCTAAGCATCTGCAGGTGAGTCCATATGACCTATATGCATCATAAATTCATCTTTAATGCTTTGCAAAAGGATGGACAAAGCTTCTTGAGATCTCTGAGAGAAGAAGCTAAGGTTTTAGGGGTTGCTTGTCTTCAAGTGGGTCTTTTTTTGGACACCGAGTCCACAAGATCCCATAGCTTCCTTGCCATAAAGAAAGCTTTTAACCTTACCCTCCAAATACTATAATTCGTTTAATTTAGTAACTGAGACTTATCCAACAAAAAACTAGCCATTTTTAATGCTCAGGTGGTAATGGAAACAAATACAACTAAAAATACGAATCAATGAAGCCAAAAAAAGACAAAAAATTAGCTACAGGTCTTTTATTAGTTATATACTTGCAAATAGATTAGCAAGGAATAGAAAAAATGGGCCCTAGAGTAAAAGATCTAAGCTAATAAATTTTTTTGAATCCACGGGACAAGGAAAATGAGAAAACTTGTGGTATAAAGGAAATTTAGAAACTGCAGATTACAAATAATTTTTTTAAAATATGTAGAATGAAGATAATTTAAAATCCGTGACACAAACAAAATTTAGGAGGTACATGTCGCTTTTATATTAGCTCGCACTTCACAGTCAAACAAGTCAATTGATTAAAAAAACAAAAGCGGTAGGGGCCGTATACACATGTATTTAGTTAACTAGTTTGCTTCTTCGCACTTTGACACAATGTGAAAGCAAATTATTAGTCAAATAGAGCCACTTTTTGAAAATCTAATGGCTAAAGAATTGACACTTGGTGGATTTCCACCAAATTTTAAATAGATTGCCTTGGGCAAACTTAAAGTCCATAGAATAAGCTGAACTTTAAAATAAAGTTCGGGTCCGAAATCTAAAGACAAGTGTCACAATCTAAGTGGCTAAGCCAAAGCAAATACTGAGACACCCCAACACTTGCGAATACTGACACAACAAAAATATTATAATACATGTCAACAAACAATTGGTTCACACTTCACAGTGCAATAAAAAAGACTAAGATAAAAAATAAGATGTGTGGAGCCTTTTTAATGGCTCATACTTCGCAAGTCCGAAAAAAGACTGAAAAATGTGAAAAGATGGCTGATTTCTATTCGATAGCCACTTTGAAAAAAATAAAAACAACTCGACAAATGTGAACTTTTAAGACATACGAAGCAATTCCATTAGGTCAACCTTCACATATGTCGAAACAAGAAAAAAAGGCCTAACAACATGAAATAGTTAATGAAAATCTATTGGTTCATATTTCACAAGAACTGACAAAGCTACCAAATGAGTGACAAAATGAAATAATGAGAAATTATATTGATCTTTGTTTCACAACGACAAAAACACGCAAAAAAATATCCGATAGTGAGAAATATAAAGCGACTTGGAGCTACCACGATTGGATTAGATTTCGTAAATGATAGAGGAAAGCTAAACCAAGTCTGACAACATGAAGACACATGGAAAGCCCTTATTGTTTCGCATTTCACAATTGAGAATCGATAAATAATATGACTAACAAAGTGAAGTAAGATGGAGCCTTTTGATTGGCTCGGGCTTCACAAAAAAATAGAAAGGTCTATTAAGAAACGATAATGCGAAACTAGTTAGAGAAAAATGATGAGCTCATGCTTTGCAATCAAAAGAACTTCATAGAAATGAGAGAAAAAGTCAAATAAGACCGATAGACCAAAGCCGGATGTGTTAGGTTGTGGAGCCTATTTTTATGTGTGAAAGTGTTGAAGACTGTACACTAAGAGTACTATACACTTTTCATGTATCCTCGCCGGGGGCGCAGCCCCGAAATTTTTTTTTAGGCGTAAAATTTTTTGGCCTCGAAAAATGCACCCGACATATCGGGAAACGTGATTTTCTCATATGGGTGAGTTTTTTGACCCATAGGTTTATGGGACGAGTTTTGCCCATGGTTTTGATACCCATGGTTTTGCTGCTTAAGCGATTATCTATTTATATGGTCTTATGCATATGATAGATGTACAAGCAAATGTATTACGAGATGTGTTTTGAATTGGTGTGAATTTCAGTAGAGTTTGTTGAGCATAGCTCCAAGCGGATTGGGTATTGTATTGAGAGAGCGGTGGCTTGTAATAAAATATGAGCAAGTGATTCTTGGTGGACGTAGCCCAAATTGGGTGAACCACGTTAAATATTGTCTCTTTGTGTTGTGTTATTTTATTCTGTAATTTTATTTGAGATCTGTAATAATTTCTGCATATTAGTTTCTACTATTGCGATTCTGTGAGGGATTATTCCGCATATTTTATCCCTTATTTCCTAACAATTGGTATCGAGCTGGTTTGGTTTCTTTGAAGTGTTGAATCGCAGGGAAAATTTTTAGCTTGAGTGGGAGCTATGGCCAGATGAAGGAAGATCTAGGGTTGATAAATTCAACGGGCATAATTTCGAGTCTTTGGAAGATGCGAGATGGAAGATTACCTTTATCAGAAGGATCTTTATACTCCGTTGTTTGAGAAGGTGAACAAACCCTCGAGTATGACGGATGTGGAATGGGATTTGTTGGATCGGAAGGCACTTGGAACGATCGATTGAGTCTTGCATCTTCGGTATTATTTAATGTTTCAAAGGAAAAGACTATAAAAGATCTAATGGATGCATTAGGAAGTTGTATGAAAAACCCTCTTGCCTCTAATAAGATATTTTTAATGAAAAAGTTGTTTAATATGAAGATGTCGAGAATAGTTCGATGTGAGATCATTTAAATGATTTCAATATGGTAGTGAATATGCTAGCTTCGAGTTCTGATAGAATTTGATGAAGAAGTTAGGGCTTTATTAATTCTATGCTCTTTACTGAGAGTTGGAATAGCACAGTAATGGCGGTAAGTAACTCGGTTCAGCTAACTCGAAGTTGAAGTTTGAGGATGTTGTAGGGGTGATTCTAAGCGAGGAAATGTGAAGAAAAAGCTCAGGGAATCTTCTACTTTAGGGAATGCTTTGAGTGGAAACTAGAGGGAGACAGAAGAATAGAGGAAGCCGTGGAAAATCAAAAGATCGGGCAAGGTCAAAATCCAAGAACAAGATTGTATCTTTGGAATTGTGGAAAGCTTTGGGCATCTGAAGAAGAATTGTTGGGAGCTTCGGGACAAGAAGAAACAACAAGAAGAAAATAAGGAGGCAAATGTGGCAACGGGTAATGTATGTCAGGATGCTTTGATTCTTTCTTTGCACAATATTATTGAATCTTGGGTTTTAGATTCGGGGGCTTCTTTCCATGCTACTCCACATAGGCATTATTTTGTTGATTATGTTCAAGGAGATTTTGGGCATGTTTTTCTTGGTGATGATGAGCCTTGCAACATAGTTGGAAAAGGTTTTATTCATGTTAAGATGTAGAATGGGAATACTTGGCTATTGAAGGATGTCAGACATGTGCCTACATTAAGACGAAATTTGATATCGGCAGGGCAGTTGGGAAGTGATGGTTGTACTGTGATATTTATAGTAGACTCTTGGAAGGTTACCAAGGGTGCTCTTGTGGTGGCAAGAGGTAAGAAGGTTGGAACCTTGTATTTAACCACTGATAGTACTAATGATTGTAATCTTGTGGCTTGGATGCGATATACAACATTATGGCACTATAGGCTCGGTCATATGAGCCATAAGGGCATGAACATCATAAAGAAGAATTTGCCTGGATATACAGAAACATGTTTGAATTTCTGTGAGAACTGCATATATGGGAAATAGAAGCGAGTAAGGTTTCTCAAGGTTGGACCTACAAAGAAAGAGATTAAGTTAGAGCTGGTGCATTCTGATGTGTGGGGGCCGGCTCAGGTATCATCTCTTGGGGGTTCAAGTTATTATGTTACTTTTATTGATGATGTAACAAGGAAAGTTTGGGTTTATTGTATTAGAAACAAATATGATGTATTTGACACTTTTGTTAAATGGAAAGCCTTGGTAGAGAATGAAACAGGTCTTAAGCTAAAATGTCTCAGGTCAGATAATGGAGGGGAGTATTGCAGCAATGAATTTGATGATTATTGTTCTAAGAATGGAATCTGTAGGCAAAAGACGATTCTAGGAACTCCATGATGAGAATGGGGTATCGAAAGGATGAACAGAACAATAATGGAGCGTCTTAGGAGCATGAGGTTACATGCGGGACTGCCTCTTTCTTTTTGGGCGAAGCGGTGAGCACTGTTTGTGTACTTGATAAGCAGAGGACCCTCGAAGTGCCTTGGATGGAGGCATACATGAGGAGGCTTGGTATGGTAAGAAAGTTGATTATTCATTTCTTAGAGTCTTTGGATGTGAGGTGTTTGTTCATATAGACAAGGATGATAGGACCAAACTAGAGGCTAAATCAGAAAAATGTACTTTCATTGGTTATGGTGGTGATGACTTTGGATTTAAATGTTGGAGTATTAAGGACAAGAAAATCATTCGGTCTAGGGATGTGGTCTTTAATGAGAAAGTCATGTATAAGCAACAGTTGCAGGAAAACAGGGAAGAATCCAAGAAAGAATATGCAGTGGTAGAGGATCTTCCGGATGGGAAAGTGACCCATGAATCAGTTTAGGAACCTACTCAACAGGAACCCCAAACTCCTACAGTGAGGAGGTCTTCTAGGGTAAGAAAAGAACTGAACGTTTTCTCCTTCTCTTTATTATTTATTACTCACTTGATAGTGGAGAACCGAGAGAGCTTTGATGAAGCAATGCGGGTAGATGCCGGGAAGAAGTGGGAGCAAGCCATGGATGAGGAGCATCGGGCTCTCATGGAGAACCGGACATGGGATTTGGTAAAGCTACAGAAGGAAAAAGAGCATTACGAGAATAAGTGGGTGTTTAGAGTCAAAGAGGAAGAAGGAGGAAAGAAAGATCAAGGCCGGTTGGTGGTCAAGGGGTTTGCACGAGAAAAAAGGTATAGATTTTGATGAGATTTTTTCTCCTGTAGTAAAAATGACTTCTATAGAGAATTGTTCTTGGAATAGTGGCAGCGAGAAGACTTGCACTTAGAATAGTTAGATGTAAAGACTACATTTCTCCATGGCGATTTGGAGGAGGAGCTATATATGCGGCGGCAGCGAAGGATATGAAGTCAAAGGTAAAGAGGAGATGGTGTGTGGCGAAGAAGAGCTTGTATGGCACGAAACAAGCTCCACGTCAATGGTATAAGAAATTTGATAGCTTCATGATGGAGCAAGGTTATATCGAGATGTCATTCGACCATTGTGTGTATCTGAAAAGAAATTTGAGGATGGAAGTTATATTATCCTGTGTTTGTATGTTGATGACATGTTGGTTGCAGGTAAAAACATGCAGGAAATAAAAGTACTCAAGAAGCAGCTAAGTGAATCATTTGCTATGAAGGATTTGGGTGCAGCCAAACAAATCCTTGGTATGAGGATATCTCGGGATAGGAAGGAATGGAAGCTGACTTTATCTCAGGAAGAGTACATTAAGAAGGTCTTGGAGAGGTTTAATATGCAGGATGCTAAACCGGTTGGGACTCCTTTGGCAGGCCATTTCAAGTTATCAAAGGAGCAGTGTCCCAAGACAGAGCAGGAAAGAAACCAGATGTCCAAGGTACCTTACTCATCAACAGTTGGTAGTTTGATGTATGCTATGGTGTGCACTAGGCTTGATATTGCCCATGCAGTGGGAGCTGTGAGTAGATTTATGAGTGATCCAGGTAAAGAGCATTGGCAAGTAGTAAAGTGGATCCTTCGGTATTTGAGAGGGACCATGGGGACAGTTTTGTGCTACAGTGGATCAAACACCACTTTACGTGGTTATGTAGATTCAGATATGGCTGGAGATGTAGACAGCAGGAGGAGCATGACAGGTTATATTTACATTGTAGGTGGGACAACAGTGAGTTGGATTTCACGACTACAGAAGCTGGTGGCTTTATCAACCACGAGAGGTTGAGTATGTTGCTGCCACAGAGGCAAGCAAAGAGATGATTTGGTTACAACAATTACTTGAGGAGTTGGGGCATAAGCAAGAGGAATGTAAGCTGCATAGTGATAGTCAGAGTGCTATACACCTAGCTAAGAACTCTGCTTTCCACTCTAGGACAAAGCATATATAGTTAAGGTACCATTTCATCAGGACAACTTTGGAGGAAGAGAAGTTGAAGTTGGAGAAGATTCATACCAGTCAAGAATCCTGCAGACATGATGACCAAGGTGGTCACAAGGGAAAAACTAAAGTTGTGTTCAACTTTGGTTGGTCTTCACAAAAACTAGTGAAGGGTTGAGAAGCTTGCTCAGAGGAAAACTAGTCTCCAAGTGGGAGATTGTTAGGTTGTGGAGCTTGTTTTCATGTGTGAAAGTGTTGAAGACTGTACACTAAGAGTACTATACACTTTTCATGTATCCTCGCGGGGTTCGGGGGCGCACACAGCCCAAATTTTTTTTTTTAGGCGTAAAATTTTTGGCCTCGAAAAATGCACCCGACATATCGGGAAACGTGCTTTTCTCATATGGGCAAGTTTTTTGACCCATAGGTTTATGGGACGGGTTTTGCCCATGGTTTTGATACCCACGGTTTTGTAAAACTGCTTAAGCAGTTGTCTATTTATATGGTCTTATGCATATGATAGATGTACAAGCAAATGTATTGCAGATGTGTTTTGAATTCGGGTGTGAATTTTGTAGAGTTTGTTGAGCATAGCTCCAAACGGATCTGGGTATTGTATTGAGAGAGTGGTGGCTTGTAATAAAATCTGAGCAAGTGATTCTTGGTGGACGTAGCCCAAATTGGGTGAACCACGTTAAATATTGTCTCTTTGTGTTGTGTTATTTTATTCGTAATTTTTTTGAGATCCGTAATAATTTCTGCATATTAGTTTCTCTTCATGTTGCGATTCGTGAGGGATTATTCCGCATATTTTATCCCTTATTTCCTAACAAGATGGCACTAGAAGATTGGAATGGGATTTGCAAATACAAAAAGAACAACATAGAAGTTGGAGAATTTTTATTGGTCTAAGCTTTGCAAAACCAAAATAACAATGAAAAGACTGACAATTTGAAACTAGATGGCACAAAATGATTGGCCCAAGCTTTAAAAAGGCAAAAATAAAAAAAAGATTCATAAAGTTGAGGTGGATTTAAACGCTCTAAACTAATTAGATATAAAGAGATATTTTGGATCCACAATAAAAAAATATAATGGTTATAAATGGCACAAAAACTTAAAATAAACATGCAGACAATGGAGTTAAACCAAAAATGACTGTAATTAGATGTAAAAACAAAGATCTAAGCATATACTTACTTAAAAGTGATCTAGATAATCATTCAACCAATATTTTAACCAATATTAAGGTGGGAATGAGAATTTTAAACTTGGTTAGCTTGAAGACGATTGAGAACTTTTAGGGGTTCATAGATTCGTGAATAGACTTCAAGTGTCTTTGCTTTAGAAAATTAAAACTTCAGATCAACCCCGCACATGCATAATCACTTGCTCTAATACCATGATATAATTATAAGGAATGTATAATTAACCAATTATAGATTCACATATAAATGTTGAAGATTATAGATTATGTTGTGCAGTTAATTTAAACATAGATTTAGCTTATTATAGATCACATATTATAGAGATTAATAACATGAGCTGAAAGTAAATACATGAAAGTAAAAGAGACAAATAACACCAGATTTAAAGTGGGGAAACCCAAAGGAAAAAACCCCATTGATAAAGCATTGTCTGTATTAAGAATTTATCAAGACTTTAACCCAACACTTCCACTTCACTCCTCGGTCTCACAATAAACAATTCACTTACATAAAAAGCTTGAGCATAGATCAATTGGTCTATCAACTATCTAGTGTCTCATCCTAGAAATCCCATGAGGGATCATCCTATTTATATAGGATGGGTGAGCAGGTTATACTGCTTCACTCTTTTCAAAGTTGTGAAAGACCGACTTAAGTATATAAATAAACTTTTAATAATGGGTCGTATGTAGTGGTTTATCAAATGATATCTCACTTGACATTATCAACCCCAAAACTTCATCTTCAAATTCTATTATAACCAAAACTAGCATATTCAAAACCATATTAAAATCATTCAAATGATTTGCTATTGAACTATTCTTAGACATCTTCATATTAAACAACTTTTTCATTAAAAATATCTTGTTAGAGGCATATGGTTTTTCATATAACTTCCCTAATGCATCCATGAGTTCTTTTGTAGTCTTCTCCTTTGAAACATTAAATAATACCAAATATGCAAGACATAGCTAGATTGTCCCAAGTGCCTTCCTATCCAACAAATCCCAATCCACATCGTCACGCTTGAGAGTTTGATATATTTTTCAAACAACAGAATATAAAGATCCTTCGATAAAGGTAATCTTCCATCTGCATCTTCCAAAGACTAAAATTATGCCCATTGAATTTATCAACCTTTGATCTTCCATCATATGTCATAGCTCCTACTTAAGCTAAAAATTTTCGTGCGATTCAACACTTCAAGAAACAAATCCAGTGCTCTCGATACCAATTGTTAGGAAATAAGAGATGAAATATGTGGAACAATCCTTTTTTGAGAATCACAATAGTAGAAACTAATATGTAGAATAATATCATAGATATAAAATAAAAGTGCATAAAATAAAAGAACACAACACAAAGAAAATATTTAATGTGGTTCACCTCATTTGGGCTACATCCACTAAGAATCACTTGCTCAAATTTTATTCCAAGCCAGCTCTTTCTCTCAATACAATACCAAGATATGTTTGTATCTATGCTCAACAAACTCTCCTAAATTCACATTTGAAATCACACACATCTATAATGATATGTTCTCTACTACCATATGCACAAAAGCATGGGCCAAAACTGCCCCATAAACCTATGGGTCAAACTACCACCCATATGAGAAGAGCACATTTCTTGAAGTATCGAGAAGGTTTTTCTAGGACAATTTTTTTGTTCCAGCGAGAAAAGCTGTGGAGAGTGTACAAGACTTTTAGTGTACGAGTCTTCAACACTTCCACACATGAAACTAGGCTTCACAACACAAAATTTTCTAAAGTAAAATATGAAAAAAATTTCATTGAAATACATGGAGGTGTGAGTTGATAAGGTGTGGTCAAAATTTTAGGACCTAAGGAGGTGTTTTGCAAAAGTTATGCAAGTTTTACCAAAACCGGGTTTTTGGAAAATGCAAACTAAACACCCTAACTTCTTAGCATCTGTTATAAATTATGAGGGATTGTTAAGATAAATTATAGAAAAAAATTTGTAGGTAATTTTGATAAAAACATGATGTAAAAGGTCTGAGATCAATTGGTTAAGTATTTAAAAAGTTCTAACCATTTTTCTGAGCTAGTTTGAAACCCTCCAAACCCTCATCCTAAAGCGATAGGAGAAAAATGAAGTGTTTGATCTTCTAATCAATTGGAAAATCCATGAAACCTACTTGGATGTGTAGAGGACACCCTGAAGCACATTTTAGTGACATTTTTCCTTTGCATGTGTGACTGTACAAATGAGAAAAAATGTGGTTTTGAAGAAAATTGCAGGTACATGTATGGTATGAATGCTTCATGAAGAAAAAATTAGTTTTTAGAAATCTTGTGATGTCTACTACATGATCATGAAAATATTTCAGCAATTTGTGTAGAAAAATTGAAATTTATAGGTGTATTTCTATCTCCTACCGCTATAAGCCAAATCTTGCAAAAACTAGTCATGGTGATTGAAGAAGACCTCTGTGTTTGAACTTGAAGATGTGATGAGAAATGGTCATGGACACTTCCTAAAGGTATGAAACAACATGTTTGAGCCAATGGTTGGATTTGGTGACAAGTTTTTCAATTCTTAGTTTAACTCATACTTGACTGTTCTATACACCTATTGATAAGGTGAGGAAATGAGTTGTTCTAGTAAAAATATCCATACAACACCTGATTTTATGCACTTAGAGTTGGAGTAAGGGTATCACATGACATTATTATGCCCTTGGTTAGACACATGAGTGATGTTTGGTTAGCAAGAAGATAAAAAATCAAGATTGCATTTTTGTACGTTGAGAACCAGCCTGCATAATCCAAGAAATGCTTGATTAAAATGGTCATATTCTTTGAGAAGGTGAATGAATCTGGTATGGTGAGTTGAATAATGACAATATATTCTTATAAAAGTTTGTTATAAGCCTTTAATGTACATTTTAGTGCATGGAGTTGTCTCATAAAGATGACTATATCTGACATGGGGTAAACTCTAATAGGTCCCTCTGGTTTCTTATGCAAATGAGGTATGAACCAGATTGGAAATGGTGATGGCTATGCTTTAAGAAATTCCATAAATCCCTATTTATTCTCTCAAAGTGGAAATATACTTTGAAACATGTTTGATTAGATGGTGTTGAAAGAATTCTCAAAACTGGTCTTTGTAGTTCCTATTCTAAGTATGAAGACTCCAAATGAAGTTTGCAAGAAAAAATGGTGTATTATGAAGGTGTCAAGGAGTTATAGAGGTAAGAATAAGGTGTAATAACATGCTAACATGCCTTTGAATACTTGGGTCAAGTCAAACTAGCTAGAAGACAAAGAAACTCTCTCAAAGAGGAAGAAGACAAAACTACCATGTCAGTTACAAACTTAAAGTGTAGATGTCTAGGTCAAAAATCAGGTTGTAAGAGGAACATTTTCAGATGTTAGAAGGTACTAGAAAGTGTAAGAGAACTTCTTAGAACCGTAGAAGCATAAAAATGGATCTTGGCAGAGTCCGACAAGCTTATGTAAGTAACTGAATATATCATATACAAGAAGACAAATTTATGAGGAAGTTTTGTAAATTCCTTTTATATGCACTTGTACGTAGGAAGAATGAGTCATGTGAAGATTCATTAAACATGAAAAGTCAAGATTCATGTTTAGGAGTCATGCTTGTTTATTTAAGCTCAATTTTTGAGCATGTAAAAGTTTTTAAAAGCGAGGAGAGCTCGGTGATTGTATTGAGAAAATAAGGAGAGTATTAATGTGTTGAAGCCATGGAAAATTAGGAGAGGAGAAGAGAAAGAAGGTGAGATGAAACAATGATCACATCATGTTGATGAAAGGAAAAAAATGGTGAAGGTGATCAAAAAAAATTCTTGTAATAAAAGTCTAAGTTGTAGCTTAGAAATTTAGGGGTGAGCTTCCTAGCAAGTAGGTTCTTATAAAACAACAATCAAGTGGGTGTTTGGCATAGAATTGAAGTGGGTGCTTCAAAACTAGAGTTATAGCTTTAGGGTGAGTGGATGCTCACCACTTGGTGAGATCATTGTAATTATTGATGGATAATTGTCCTTGATATTTCTTTGATTTCTCCTTTCTATGGGTTTTATCCCTTATTGGGTTTCCCACCTTAAATCCTATCTCCTCATGTGTACATGTGTGTTTGTTGTTCTTTCTCTTTTATGGTTGGATGCTCATGTTCTTCATGGTTAACATAGTTAAGTTTGGTTGATTGAATCATTGTAAATTGCATCAAAATTTTAACAAGAACTAATCCACCCCCCTCTCAGTGCTTAGAATTTTGAACAGATAATTCATACAGTCATAGCTAAAAACACAAAGCGCCACCTACTACACATACCTCTTTGTGATTATTTTAGGTCATGGGCATGACTCCCTTAGTAGCATACATTATGAATCTATTTTAGATATTCATACTTGTCTCCCATATCAAAAATCACCTGTAGAAACCTGACTTGATCTTTGCATACCATATTAAGTCTTGTTCTATACTCCTGTCATAAGTAGTTCCCCCGAGATAATGCATATTTCACTTCAAATATTTTAAGCAACATAAGAACAATATGCTAACCTAATCCTGCAAACCTTTTTGAACAAAATGGGAGGATTTACAATTATATATACATTTTAGGACAATACAATAACTCATAATACATATTCACCAAGCATTCCTCAAACCTTTTACACCTTATACAAAAATCTCAAGTCCAAAATTCACCTTTCACAGTCCTAACAAACCTTCAATCATGCTTACCCAACACAAACAAATAGAGCATAGAGTTTCCTAAATATTCTTAATGCTAAAGCTTCATAACAATTTGCTCTTTCGTGTTCATGACAATATCAACACCATAATTGATCTTAATTGTAAAATCTCACTTTTAAAACTATGTTACTTGATACTTTCTATCTTGACTTTATTGCATAATGCTTCAAGCCCTATCCCGATCTTGATTGATTATTGACATTCAAATTGTTTAACAACACTTTTCATGGACACACATATTTACCGAGTACAAAAATATTAGGAAACAACGACTCGATTTGCAAACTTGTAGACCACAAGCCTCTGTCTATGACAAATCTGTACCTATCCTTGAACTCATTAAACAATCTCACTCTACTCTGCCTCTTTAATGAATACAAACATACCATATCTTAGCTCAACTTGTGCTAACTTTAACAAGAAAATATCTCATGCTCAAACTTTAGACTCAGAGGCCATGATTTGAACTTCATAGAGTCAACATGTTTCTTCTTCATGATGGGATAAACTCGAGTGACAACTTTTTCTAGGGCTTCTCATAACTTCATGGAGTCATTCAACAACTTTTGCAAACCCATATTTTAGGTCTCAAACCTTTCTTTGAAAAACTTGTTACCATTTTCTCATCAACTTTGATCCTGGATTACCTTTTGAAGTATCACTTTTCAAGATCTTTACCAACGCAGTTCTTCTTACATCTTGACAACATTGAACATGGGTTGAAATAATCTGAAAAGAGAGTCTCTTAACGCTATAACTTTCTCTCCATGATGCACATGACTACATGAATTAAAACATACTCCATCTAGCCTTTCACACAAAAAAATGACATACTTGTAATGCATGTACATGCAACTTCTTGCTCACGCAATTAGATAAATGCATAACATAACATCCCCGGTTTCTTATCCAAACCTTAATTTGTCTACCAATCTTCTCAACATAGACCAAATCATTTTGTCTTTATGTTTGAGTTCATTATGGTACAAATCTCATAATACCCTATTAATTAGGTCTTCCATTTCAAGCATACCTTACCTATTTAATATTTCTTCATACCGTAAACCACCTTTGAGAATATGACAATAATGAAATGAATACCCTTACTCCTTAAAAGAAGATCATCAACACAACCTTTTGATGATCTTTAAACCCGCATGTTTGGGTTTTGTTGATTCTTGCCAACATGTTAGCTCCTCAAAACACTTCGGCCCCATATTCTTCATATCATACAATCTTTCAAACGATGAGAACCCAAAGCATACTTCAAATTTTCTTTATACTTCCTCAAACAATCCTATTTGGTATCTTAAGCACAATGTCATCCAATGGTTCATGTTGGGAACAAACTATGCATGACCAAAACAATGTAAGACCATTTCTAGATACCCTTTAGGCTTCTTGAGGCGAGTGCAAAATATCTTGATCCAAAACACAAAGAAACTCTCCCTTTCTTACCTTTTTCTTCTTCAACTAGCAACATTCCTTGTAGCCCTATTTGAGTGCCTTTTTTGACCTAAATTTTGATGTAGTGATCATAGAACCTTGATGAATGACTTTTTATATACCCATTATCCTCTTTCACATGTACGTGAATTTTCAAGACCAAACTTACAAAATAAATCACCTTTTTGCATGACAGATTTGGGCAAATTAGGTCTCTTAAAGTTAGTTATAACCATGGCTAAGGAATGTCACGATTTCCCATCAAATTTGTTCTTTCTTTGGCACAACCCTTCTAGAATCTTGATGTAGGTTCTACGTAGATGATTTTTTCCAAAATGTTCCCTTCAAATTCTCCATCTGGTCTCTCAAACACAAGACTTTCACCAAACCGCTTAATATGGTTGCCTAGAGCTCGTTTATGATAGAATCATCATATAATGCACATTTATTCATTTCATAGCCTTAAATTTGGTCAATATATCTATCTTACTCTTTTCTAAAGTCTTGTGCATTCATGTTTTAGGTATAAAGCAAAGAAACCATAAAGACTTACATGTACCCTTCTTGACTTGTCACCAATCACCATGCTTATATGAACCTTGCAACCTTGTTTCTTCTTCCAAAGTGCCAAACTATCTTCTAAGCCTTAATATTCATATACATGTACCTTCAAACATCTATATTCTTCCTTAATTTCCTTTACATATCTCATAGTAGTCCAAATGGTTGCCTATTACTTTACACAACTATGCTTCTATGTGTTGATGAATGTCTTCAAGAGGCTAAGAAAAAACACCACATACCTTTACACTTTTCATGATGCCGACTCAATAGATCTTCTCCAAACAACACTATAACACCTCATTCATCCTAACATTTTCTCTCTAAAGGTAGAATATATCCAAGCTCTTCCATTTAGCCTTCCTAGACACTACTAGTATGATGGAAACATCATTCTTCTCCCCTTCTTTGCTTGAAAACATATCATAGATAGACTTGGCTAAACTTGGCTCAATCTTCTTATCCTCATTTGCATCATCATAATTCTTGGCTATACATGGTTCTTTGACTATCTTTGACACCCAAACCTTCTTGAACTTGGGAGCAAAATCTTTCTTGCTTTTTTCAGATGGAGCTTGATGACACAACCTAACAATGTGACATTCTTGATGACAATAATAGCAAACAACATGATGCATACCTATGGGCTGATGACTGTGATTTCTTCCATTGATCCATGTGTACTTACTCTTGGAAGATATTCTTCTACATTCTCTTTCCCTAGGACCAAATTCATTGCAAGAATAATAATAACCATGAAAAGAGCTTACATACCTTAGTGCATTTGGCTACCTGATGGGATTAGGCCTTGAATATACCTTCTTGGCATAGACACCTTCATATTCATCTTCCTTTGAGCTAGGGCCAACTTCTTGACTTGATAGAAAAACCTTCTCAACACCTCCAATGAAACCAATGTTAGGTTATGGAGCCTATTTTCATGTGAGAAAGTGTTGAAGCTGCACACTAAGAGTCTGTACACTTTCCTGATTGTCTCGTTGGGGTTTGGGGCGCGGCCCCGAGAAATTTTTTTGGCCTTAAAACGTGCCCAATATACTGGGAAACGTGCTTTTCTCATATGGGCGAGATTTTGACCCATAGGTTTATGGGACGGTTTTGGCCCATGGTTTTGATACCCACGGTTTTGTAAAACTACTTAAGTAGTTGTCTATTTATATGGTTTTGTGCATATGGTAGGTAATATAAAAACATTGTAGATGTGTTTTGAATTTAGGTGTGAATTATGTAGAGTTTGTTGAGCATAGCTCCAAACAAATCTGGGTATTGTATTGAGAGAGCGGTGACTTGTAATAAAATCTGAGCAAGTGATTCTTGGTGGACATAGCCCAAATTAGGTGAACCACATTAAATATTGTCTCTTTGTGTTGTGTTATTTTATTCTGCAATTTTATTTGAGATCTGTAATATTTTCTACATATTAGTTTCTCTGCTGCGATTCTCGTGAGGGATTATTCGCATATTTTATCCCTTATATCCTAACAACCAAGACCAATCTTGTTTTTAGCAGTCCTTTGCTTGCTTAAGACGTCATCTAGGTATTGTTGCTTTTTTCAAACTTCTCATAGGACTTCATCTTGTTAGACATTTTATTTCAAAGACCTCAAATATAATTCATATATGATGCAATCACTTTATTTAGCCTTTACGGTTTCCTCCTTTGCCTTGAGCTGGTCATGAAATCCTTCTATCTGGGATTCCATCATTTTGAATGTCTTCTCATGCTCATTTTTCATACCTTTGACTTGTTCTTCATAACCCTTGATTTATGAATTCAATTGATGCTCTCCTTTTAATGGAACACTACCTCTACATGTAGATCAACCACAAATTCAATTAGATCACATGACTTGTTCTTCAATTTTTCACACTCATATTCCTTTGTTCTCAAACTTACAACTCGCATCCTCTAGCTAATACTTAAGACTATTAATGGTTTATTCATTCTTCTTGGCCATAAGCCGTAACTCTTGGTTCTCTTTCCTCAATTTCTTAGCCATTTTTGCTTCTAGGATCACCTTAAGCTTGTTAAGCTTTTCTAAAAGGCCCTACTCTGATACAAAATGTTGGAAGCAAAAACATTGAGGGGGTGAATTAGCGCGCCATTAAAATTTTCACTTCAATTGTGTTTAACCATTCAACATTCATCATCCATTATATGTGTAATATCAATTAACTTAGAAAACCATCAATAAACACATCAACCTTGTAGATAAACATGAAGCAAGAAAGAACACATTAACACCATATTTAAGTGGGAAACCCTCAAGGGGAAGAAAACCCATTGAACTCTACATATTGTAGACATCTAAAATGTCGACATAATTAATTACAATTAATTTGTCCCGCAAATAACCTAATATCATCACTATCTAAAATCACATAATAATTAATCACAAGATTAATTATTATTAATCCATTTTATCTTATTTACCCTTTATCATTATTTATCATTCCATCATTAATCCTTTTAAATCATTATTATATCCCATTTCATCCTTAATCCCTTTTATTTCATTATTATATCATATTAATCCCTATTATCATTTTATAGGAATTTAATATTCCTACACCCACCTACCCACCTACTCTACACATCCCTACACCTAGCATTTCCATGTAATACACCCCTAATCATCTTTATTAACCTAATCTAACTCTAATCCTAATCACATCCTCCCACCTCTAAATCTAGAGGCTTCTATTTCTAGAAGCCTCTCTAAATCTCTCCTTCCATTGAATTTTTAATTCAATGGAAGCTTCTTCCCTCCATGAATTTTGAATTCAAATTCTAGAGTCTTCCATTCTAGAATCCTCTAATCCTCACATGCATTCTCCACCCTTGATCCAAATCCAACTTGGCTTCATCCTAGCCATTGAATCCCCAACCCCAATCTATAAATTGAGCTCTCCTCCTCCATGAGAGCTAACTTGGAAATCCATAACAAATCTATGCCATTTTATCTTCAATCACTCAATCAATCCATCATTCATCTACAATCTATCATCATTCAATCCTTCATCAAGCATTCTTCAAGCAAAATCATCAAGTTACAAGGGGAGGTGTTGCCCAAGTGACTCCACCTAAAATATGAAGCAACCAAGTTCAATCCAACATCTTGAGCACATCAAATAAATCAAAGGGAGCTCTACTTTGGTAAGTAAAGGTATTGCACTCTATTTCCCTTTCCATCTAGCTCAATTTGAGGTAGTGTATTAGAGTGTTAGATTAGGAATCAATTTTCTTTGGTTCTTGTTTGCATTTTAAACTAACCAATCTTTTACATCTACACATATATTACTCAAAAAAGGAATCTCATGAATATTACACATCACAAGATATTTGTTTAGTGAGGCACCAACCCCTAGTTTAGTAGGGCACTAACCCTACAAGGAGCACCAACCCCTAATTTAATAGAGCACCAACTCTACAAGGAGGCACCAACCCCCTAGATGAATCAGCACCAACTAAAGCCATCTGAAATGAATTTCATCTCTGATTTTTTCTGAAACAACTGATGATGACTTTATGAAGCTCACTCTCCTCTCTATCTTCTTCAAAACATCTCTCAAGCCTTCTTGCCAAAAACCTCTTCCTTCAAGTTGATTTCAACACTTGCCCTAGCTCACCATCACCTTATCTCTCTCTAGCACAACATCACACACTAATTTCTCTCTCAACAAGGTCACAAGGACCTTCATCACCTTGACTTCTCTTCCCTCTAGGTCGTACTTTTCCCTCTCTTACTCAATAAACACAAACGAACTCTCTAATTTGATTTTATACCTATCTCTTGGTCATAAAAACATGTAGGTAGGACTTCATAGTGAAAAATACATCAAAAATGCATTCATCATAAATACATCATACAAACACCCATATAGGTCAGAAATATCATGAGCATACTCAAAACCTCCATTAGGACCCAAGAAGCCCAAAAGCACTTTAAGAAGCCTATTTGCCAAATTTGAATGTGCAATACCATAACCAACTTTAACAAGGCATACTACACACTTATAAATATTTTATAATCCCTCAAAAATATCCAAAAATCATGAAAACAACTCAGAATAATCATCACACCATGAAACCCTAATGAGAGCATGCACAACCAAGTACCCTCAATATTATCCTTCACGTAACTAACCTTAACTTGCTCAAAATTCAATAAAAACCTAACTATAATATAAAATTGCAAATTTATTTATGTCAGGATCATCAAAAAATTCAAACCAAGAAAAAAACCACCTATAGCACCTCCAAATATGCTTTATTCCTAGAGTACTCCAAACTGCCCCAAAATTGCCTAAAAACCAATCCTCATAAATAGGGAACACTTTGCATCCTAGGGCCTCAACCATGATCTGAAATCATCATGGACATGAATTAAAACTCCCATTCTTCAATAAATGGTAATTTAGTCATTAGGTTTAATGGGAAACTTTTTCACAAACTAAAACTTTCTAGAAACTTACCTTTTTGGGTGGGGCCCACATACAACCAAAACCTCTAAATCACACCCAGAGAAACCTGAAGGAGTCCTATAAAACCTCCAATCATAAATTTTTCAAAATGAATCAATTCTGGTTCACTACAAGCAATTTTCTCCAAGTCACTCAAAAGCTAGGGTTTTTAAGAGGGTTAAAAAGCTATTTGGCTTCTTAACGATTGTTCATAAAAACCTGACAATAAAACAACCTCATTCTTCTTATTAAATATTCATAATTGACCTATTCAAAAAACCCCAAGAGATCAGGTCCCCATGAAAAATCATACACTCCCCAAGGAGCATCTCAAAGTTAAGATTTAGCTCTAAAACTCACCTCTTGAAACTTGGTTTTGGAAAAAATCAATATCTCAAAAAAATTCATCACACGATCCTAAAATTTCATCCACACCATCATATCAACCTACCAAACAATCTTTAAGGCTCACCTATGCTTAAATAGATCTTAAACTCTCCAAAAACCATGGTTTTCTCATGCCTCCATGCCTTGTCTTCATTGTTCTTGCTTCAAAGGACCTTGACCATGCACTATGAACCTAAATTGTGACCTTGTACACTTTTATTCCTACTAGGAAACCTTAAAAACACCTCACATGCTCAAACAAATATTATCTGCTTCATACTTCATGCTTCCATACCATCTAGCTAGAACTAGGCCTAAAATGGTTTGTCTCAACACATACCTTACACAAAATGATCTTGTCACCACCTTGCAGACCCAAAAAAACCTCTAACGCACCTTTCTGATCATGATAGAAAATATACAAACCTTCATATCACCTTTGAGTTCATGAACTAGACCATAAAGGCTCAACCATGCACTAAACCATGAAAATGCACCAAGACATCATGCCAAGACACCAATGTAACACTTCATGACACTTCACCTCATCAAAGACAACAACATGTACTCACCTAGGCTCACAAAGACACCTTGACATCAATGTTACTTGACATCAATGACAACAACAATGCCACATTTTCCAACAAACAATTCATATGCCAAAACCAATAACCTTTGTCAAAATTATTGCTTTCTACTTTACCCAGATAGATGCTCAAACCATGCTCAACTCCATCATTCCCCTTTTGGAACACGTGAATACCCGAGTTGAAATCACATTCCCGACCAGAAATAAACTCTAAAATCCTCTCACGAATGGTCGAGACAATATAAAACATTCTCACAATTACCCAAAATTCCATTATTTCATTTCATTGGTATGGGAGTGGCACAAGCCCCAAGCCCCAAGCAATTGGGATTGGCACACACACACACACACACAATAACTCAATCAATGAAAATGATCCCGAGTTGGATGAATTGCAAGACAATGACATCGTGTCACAAATCAAAGACATGATAACACTCCAAAGGTTCAAAAGGGTTAGTCCACGTAAGGACAACTTTGAAATTACCCTTATTATTTTA